>WARS01000029.1:18092510-18502510 GCA_008933995.1 Datnioides undecimradiatus
AGTTGAATGTTTGTGTCGTACAGCTCCCCCCTTTTCCAATTTCCCTGTGTCAGACAATTGATGGCTGTCTGCCGTGCAGGGACTCTAAGGGTCACAACACACTGGAGCTGTTGATACTGTGTTCAGACCCTACAGGTACTGAAAGGACGACACACATAAAACACAGGGGTGTTTCACAGAGCAGGATTTGCAAGTCAGTCTAACTTATAAGCCTTTAAACATATCCTCAGAAATTTTCAATTTTATAGATTGATTTCTTAATTCTGTTTTTGAAATGCTCCCTGTCAGAGTGAGCTCAAACAGCTGTGATCCATGGCTAAACTATGGCTCATGCCCTCTGCTCTTTGTGGCATGGCCTCCCTCTCCCTAAGTCTTTGCTAGCCTTTTTTTCTCCCCTCCCCAATTGGTGCCAGTGATAAATCTCATTTATGGCCTGTGGGCTGATTAGAGTGAGAGTGAAATGTGGAGTGGAGGAGGGAATTCAGGACTAGGTAATACGCTTGATTCAGTTCCTGCTTTCCCGGAATCTGGCCTTCATTGGATAATAGTTCATGTATTAAACATAACACGGAGGTTTGGTTAGAACAGAATGAAAGAACAAGTGACAATTGTTGGAAGACATACTGGTCACTTCTACACTGTGGCAAAAAACAAACAGGTCCTTTACAATGGGCTGTTTGAGTATCCTGTGTCTGAACTAATATCCAGACCTGGAGGCTATGTGGATCTCTCCCAAGCCATATAAGAGATGACTGAAGTGCAGGAAGCATGCCACACTCTGGAATGCCTCACTGCTTTGACTTATGGTTTTCTCTGGAAAAAGTGTGACAGCATCCTTCCTAGAAAAGCAAACAATGTTTTCAAAATGGGACTCACCCAGGAAGGTAATATGAGAGAAATATTAGTGTCCACACTGATGGATGACTGAATACCTTGTGCGTCATTATTTTAGTTATCAGCTTGGATTTACAAGCAGCCCATAAATGGAAGGGGGGGGGGGACAAAGTAATTTTAAGGCTGATTTACAACTGTAAGTGTGTAAAATGTTTAAATTTAGCGAAGATATACTTGTTTTTTTGATCAGACTGCCGCTATTTCAGCATCTATGCTAACCTCTCTAGGAACAACCATGTTGACGTGTACAATACCCATAGCTGAAGGTAGGTCTGGATAGGACACTGATTGGTCTGTGCAACTGTTGTTCGGTTACACGCACATAACTTGAATCTTGGCAGGATGAATTCTTCATCTGCATGATTTGTTGTGATCTCGCAGATACAGCTGCCTTTTAGGATGTGAAGCATGCTACTTTTTACTCACAACAATTTGTGATTGGCTACTTTGCCATTGATGGAAACACTGCAACTTTTAACAGTCTGTTACATAACTGAGAAGTACAGCATTTGAATTTGGGGATCTTACAATCTAGCAGATGATCAGATGATCTGCTAGTTAACTACAGAAATTTATTTAATTTATTTCAAACAGTGGGAAGGCAAGCAGGCAGTAACCCCGGGGCCAGTGGTTTGCTAAACATTACTGTTTTGTTAAAACAGTATGACTGAATATTTGCCATTGCTGTTTTCCAAACGATTGACAATACATTGATCCCAAGGATATTTATTTTTAATACGTCCATTTGCAGGAGAAAATGAATGTTTGTCACAAAAGGAACAAAAATCAATCTGATTTGTCAGCCAAAGCCTGCCCTAGCCTGTTCAGTGTCATTTAAAACCATTGCCAAATTTTGACCTGCCTCTTTGTACCTGAAATGTATGTGTTCCTTTGGCAGCCCAGTGTACCTAGATGTCTTAAAGAATGGTTGAATTAATCTCTCATGACATTGTCCAGTTGGATTTATGTGTGTTTGTTTGTTTGGAGTCAAGTGAGGCAACAGTTTCCTTTTTTTCTTAGTCTTCAATTCATCCTTCACAGTTAGCAAGCAGTGTTGGAGGTGGGATTTGTGAGAAGATTAAATGGATTTGAGCCAGAAGGGTACTGGCAAGCATAACGCACATTTTTTATACTAGAGAAGCATACCGTACTACCGTAGGACTTAGATTTCTTATGAAAATGATATATTTCACTAGTATAACCAGCGAAATATGTGATTATTTTTGGCATTATTTCGTAGCATAAAAATTGTGCCAGCCAAAATATGAAAGTGGCTGGAAGATTTTAGACATAAAATATAATTTACTATTGAGTGACCGGTGAATTTGAACATTTATCTATCAGTGGCTGTTAAAAGTTAATTTCCTACCCTTTCTTGTGCATGTTACTTATTGGGTTAGGGGACAATTTGTATAAATTCATGTGAAACTTGTCATATAGTGGGCAGTGCATGTTTGTGAAATTCTTTTCCTGATTTTTATTTATTTATTTTAATGAGATTCTCAGTCGGTTTTATTTTGTCCTCCATCTACTCACGTTTACGTTGTTCTTCAAGAGTGGTTTGTGCCTGTCTAATTTTCTGCGTGGTTTACTGGCTTGCAGTGGTGTTATTGTTCAAGCGTACGGCAGCAGACCCAGTCAATACCAGACAGATGAACTGAACTGAACTGAAGTTAGCACAGCAGAGTGGCACAGACAGACAGACAGACAGACACAGACAAGCTCCCTGATGCTGTGTGTGGTGCAATATTCTGGAGCCTGCCAGAAAAGTGAGGTCAATCTGAGTGGAGTACAGTGTTGTCTTAATTTGAACAGCAGTAGGGCAGAGTTCAGAAAACTGAAATGGTTACAATGGCAACTTCTCTTGCAAAATTTCACTCTCATGTATTTTTCCAGTGCAAGACAGAGTAATATGATTATTTCTTGTGGTTTCCTTTTTAATTTGTGCAAGGAGTCCAATCTATGTAGATTTCAAGATGTTGGTTTGCTTCAGTTCCCATTTCAGGATAAGCTTCAGTCACTGCCAGAAAATGTTTGTACAGGATTATGATAAATGTAACAATACAACTTACAGTTCCTGTTTGAAGGATCACAACAGACACTGAATATGCTTGCAATGCATGTTTACAGCCTCTTGTTTTATGCACTTCAGTACAGCAGACCAGATTTTGGTTTCCAGTGCTATGTTGTTCTCTTGTGAAATGTGCATCTGATCTCTTTTGGCTGGTGTTATGTCTGACTCTCTGAGTAACCATGAAGAGGTGGGAGGGGTGGTCACAGTCACAGAAACGGCTACCTCCGATCAACAGCAGAATCCATCAGAAGGTCATACTGGGTGAGAGGCAACAACCAGTGCCGCCAAGCTGCTGTGAAAGCAGTGAGGGAGGAAAAGGAATGAACATAAGGAAAAAGGGGACATTTAGACATGCAGTAGGCTGGCACATGGCAAACAGGGATTGTGATGGAAATAGGGAAACTGCACACTATCACTAAAAAGAAAGGGCTCAATGAGAAACAGGGGCGTAGACAATATCACTGTCAACATGTCACAAGGACATGAGGTCGGTGATGGAGACTATTTAAGTGGGAGGATGACAGAAATAGAGGAGGAGAGGTCCACGTTTTGAGATTGTCATTACAATGCGTTTAAAGTTAGCACTTTCCATTTGGCTTCTTTGCTTTCTTCAACAGCAATACCATTATTTCTATCAAATTGTTTTGTGAATGGTACTTTACACTTTACATCAGCTGAGACTAATGGTAGCTGTGAGAAAGTACCAAATATTCATGGCTTTCAAAATCTTGTGTGGTAACAAAACAGTCAGTTCCTTTGTCCAACCTTCTCCATTGTTGTTTAGGTAAAATCCGCACTTATCTGTTCACCTAAACTGTTGAACCAGAGCAATAAACACTAGAGAGTCACGCACAGCTAGCATGTGTCGTCATCCTTCTGAAGAAATTAGAAGACAGGAAAACAGGGCTAAGAGGCAGCTAAGTGGATCGCTCTCTCTCTGATCTAGTCAGTCTTTGATCTATTTCTGGTGGTTGCTGGTTGTGGTAGAAGTAGTGGGATTTGGTCCTAAATGAGTGTCATCAAGCCACTGCATGCCATTGTTTGTGATCTTTCGGTCTTCTTTTTCTGCTCTTTGCTCTGCTGTGATCTTCATTCTCAAACTTGTCTCTGCCCTCACCTTTCTTTCCTCTTTGCTCCCTGGCCCTCTCTCCCAGCCTGTCCCTTTCTTTATTTACCACAACAAAGGCATCCTCTGAGCCACGAGAGCTTGATTAAGTTCCCCCTTTATGGATAAATCACTTTAATGTTTTACTCAGCTGGTGTTTGTGGGCACGAAGATATTCATCATCATGGCAAACTGGTGCTGAATAGCCACTTGGAATGGGTTGATGAGAATCTAATTAAGATTAATCGTTATCCCTTTGTAAGTAGCTAAATCGTTGCACCCAGCATTTCAGTCAGACCAAATCATTCAAATGACTGCCCATTTGTTCAATGTGTTCCTGTGTCCTGTCCCAGTCCAGAGAGCCTCTTTGATAAATATTTGAACAGACGAAATGCAATAACAACAGGCTCTTAAAACCCAATTTGTTTCCATTTCCCGGCTTTTGATAAGACACCAGATTCGGTTACACAGTCATTCGATCATTACTCTCAATCCAGTGTCCTACCCAGCCACTGGGCTGTTCACAGCCCCTTTTTATGGCAGTGTCAGTAATACTGAATGGAAACTGTGTTTGTGGGGAGAGAAACAGGAACAGTTTGGTAGCTAATGTCCCTCCATGTATGTGTGCTTAAGGGTGTATGTGTTTTGTGCATTTTTAGCACACACCTACGCATGGTTTTGCACATGAGCACTTAGGTAAGTATAGGCCTTTGTGTTGAAAAAAGGTGCCAATTAATAATGTAGGCTGTTTTGAATGATGAAGCCCTGTGTTTCCCTGGGAAGTAACTTGTTCCTTTTATGAATATTTCATCACAGAAGCTAATGAATCCAGCCAGTCTAGGCAATCATAACCAACTAACAGCCCCCTTGCTGCTCTAGTGTAGAGCAGCTGGCCCTGATCATTTCTAACCTGATTACTGGTGATGCTGATGGACTCAGATTGGTGATGAGTGAGGGTTGTGCAATGGATTGAATGATTGCCGTCAGCCGGCTTGTTAGTGGTGAAGATGGATACATACTGCAACAGGCGTGTGACAGATGCCAACAGAGGGCTGTCACATGAGAAACTTTTGTGCACTATGAATGCGCTCTGCTTACTCTACGTCTTCTAGAAGTGCAGCTCTTTTACTTGTAACTTTGTACTACATATCCTTATTTTTGTTAAATACAGTTTCCGTTACCCTTTTCATTGTTGACATTTCATATTCTTATGCTAAAAACTTTGTGCAAATGTATCCTGTCAATACCCTGTATGCCAAATGCAACTGCTTTTGAGAATGTGTGTTGAAGGATTATCTCAGTACCCTAAGAAGGATTTTAGTTTTAGACCTGAAGAGAAGCGATGAGATAAGTGTGACTAGATGCTAAGGAACGTATGTGAGAGGTTATGAGGCCATGACTGTCATTAGGATTGATGGATCAGGGCAGTGCCTTTGCTTTGATATCACAAAACATACACTGGTCACCTACACAAGTATGAGTCTCCAGCAAGGAAAGGTGTGAGGTAATTGTGGGGACACAAAAGAAAGTAAACTAGTGACTACACCCTTCTCTTGACCTTAGCAACAATTTATTGCTCTGACACTTGTCACTAGATTTACATGAATGTCACGTGTCACCTGCATGTTACATGAATGGATACATGTGTTTAATTGTTAGTACACGCTTTTGTTTTCTGACTTTATCCCTGTAATGCTTTCAAGATGGTTTAATGGTTTAATACATGTTAAGTTAAATAGCCTTAATTCATTACATGTGCACATACACAATTTTATTCTGTGTGTAAAATATGAAGGGAAATCAACACTAAATATGTGAGTGTGCATGTATGAGTGTGATGGTGCACATGCCAGGCAGTGTGGTGGTTCTCCTCGTGAGCCTTAATCATGATTTAGCAGCTTAAGGAAGTCACACTTCCCTGGATGATCCCCATGTGCTCTGGCTGCCACTGATACTCACTAAAGGCCACCAGCATACAACCGGGCACTGCTTCCTACCTGATGTACTTGCAAGCAAATGTTGACTGTTGTAACTAACAACACACATAGTAAACGTGCATCTTGTGTTTTTGAAGTAACGGGCATGCTGCCTGTTAACCTCTGTTTGGCTGACAGTGACTCACACAAAGGGAAGTAACTGGCCTGCGGCCATATCGGCAGAATTTTTGTAATATGACTAAATCTCCATGTTTGCAGTCCTTTTGCACAGATAAATCAGTTTGTGTATTTTGGCATGTTCACTATATAGAGCATGGCCTTTTTTCAGTTTTGAAAGATTTTACAATTACTGCTCATGAAATGGCCTAATCTCCCTTGCAGTGAGCTTTTGCACCAGGCCACCCACAGAGGGAGAGGTAGAAGGAGGCTAACGTGGGAGGGGGTTGCAAAAAAACCAGCACTAACCTTTTGAAGTAATTAACAGATTACACTGCAAAAGTCTCTCTGTACTGCTTTATAAGAAACATTCTGTGTGGTAATCCTATTCTGCTTGTACTATAGGACATACACACTTTGTTTCATGGGCTTAATAGAGACTGTAAATCAAGTTATTGAGAATATAGACAATCTTCAAATAACTATGCAGGGCTAATGAGATGACTTATACTTGTGTGATACTTTTTAAAGAATGAACTCCTTGTGCACTTTGTTCTACTGTGGGCCCACTTTTTTGTTATCTCCTGTTTTCCTTCTGCCATATCTCTACCTCTCTTCTCCCTGCTGATAGCTTTTTTCATTGCCTTTCCTTTTCTACGCAGTGGTTAAGAGTAGAAAGGGGTTTTGCTGTTTTCTGGTAATGGGAGGCCTTACAGGAAAGAGATATCTGCGACCACTCGTCCAGTGATCGGTATTGATTATCCTGACAGGCTCACTGGAGGGATGGGAGTTGGGGAGCACGGGACAGCAAAAGACTGACGTTTTTCTGTTGCTAAGAGACAGCTGGCATGGTATTGGTGACTGATGTGGCCGTGGTGGTAGAGAGGATTAAGAAGGGGATGTTAAGATGTTGGGAAAAATTTTGTATTGTTAGATGCAACATTTCTTAAAAATGCAATCTTTCTGAACTTATGCGAAGGTGTACTGTTGGTAGGCAGCACTTGAAAAGGGGCGGTAGAATTGACAGAGCATGTCTATAGTGGCTAATCAGAAGAACTACTGTCTGTGTCTGCTGTTACATTTTGCAATCAAATTATTTCTTTTGCTGAGGATTGTATACTAGTACTACAGCTACTGTCCTGCTACAGCAGCAGCCCCAATAGTACAGTCCAAAATTGTTTTTTTTAAATGAATTTTTATGTAAAAAACAATGCCAAATGTAAATGCCAAAGTTTACCCTTCCAGTGTAGCAAACACTTAGGAGCAGTGCTTAAGTGTTTACAGTGCCTTGGCCAAATGAGCAGAAAACTATGCTAAGAGTTCTCTACGACGCTTTGCTGTTATTGTCACGCTAGCTTCTCTGCCCCTTACGCTGCATGATTGACCAAGGGTGTGGCTCAGCTTCTAACAGTTAGAAACAAACACACACAGCGGACAGCACAGCAAAGAGGCAACGGTGTAGGCATTGAACCAGGTGAAATAAAGGTAATGTTTAAAAGGCACATTTTTCCAGAGCACATTTGTTAAGCTAAGAGCAAATTGTTATGAACAAGCTAAAACAAAGTCTGTTTGTATGTACTTGTTTATCTTTGTTTGCACAAACCTTAAA
The DNA here is from genome assembly GCA_008933995.1 of Datnioides undecimradiatus. Taxonomy (NCBI): domain Eukaryota; kingdom Metazoa; phylum Chordata; class Actinopteri; order Lobotiformes; family Datnioididae; genus Datnioides; species Datnioides undecimradiatus. The sequence goes on from WARS01000029.1 coordinate 18,100,286, forward strand.
ATCTGGCAAATTGTCTCCCAGTTTTCTCAGAAATTTAGGAACTGAGCAAGAATGCAGATGGGGAGGAAGGGAGATGAACAGTGAGTGAGAAAAGTGAGAGCAGTTGATAAAATCCTAGTGACCTTTTTAAAAAAAAAAAATAAAAAAATTTGAGTGCAAATTTTAGACTTCCAGCTACACCGTAGTACTGAAACTGTGTTTATGCCTTCCCACACACCTTGGCTGTTCAGGGTATCTCAGTGTGTGCCACTTGGTCTAAAAAATAAGAAAGAGAAAGAGAAACTATTACACTCTGTTAATGAGCAATTATAATTGTATACTAGCTTTCACATGAACCGAAACCTGCGCTTTCTTAATTATGTCTTTCATACTGAAAAGTTGTATGGCCTACTCTGACTAACAGGCATTTACGGTGGTGGCACAGAAAAATCCCTGGATGTAATAGTTCAGAGACTTGAGTCTGAGACTATAGTTTCTCAAACACATACATTGAATACTGAACACTGTTACACCAAACTAAATCCAAATTGAAGGATGGTGTAATACTATTCTTTGACCCATTAAGATTGATTACAAAAGTGCATTTGACCTGCTTCACCTGGGCTGCATGCTGGGCTTAGAGAGGCTTACAGGAACACGGCCAAGGCCTTTGACCCAGATGATTTGGCAGGATGCCTTTTAGCGGCCCTAGGATGTTGCTTTAAGCACTATTCTGCAACACCAAAGGAGCCTCAGAAGGCTCTCAATACCAGCTCCCTGACTGCCTCAAGCTGCCTCGCTTTCCTGTCCCCGCCTTTATGTGGATCTCGGAAGCTGAAAACTACCCGTGCATATTCAGAAAATATCTAATATCCCTTTGCCTAAGACCTCCTGCCCAGGATGTTTGCCAGTTGGTTCTTTTGCGGCTTCCCCACATTTGCTTCACCCTTATCCAGACAGTATCACACTGGCAGCCTGAGGGCAAAATGGCCTCTCTTTGTGTGTATTGGCTATGCTACTGGTGAATATGTTGGGTCAGGTCTCTCCCTCCCTGTCTCTCTGCCTCTCTCTCTAACACACATACATGCACACACACAAAGGCCCTCTTATTTAGACCCCCATAAACTCTATTCTCTACTCTATTAGGATTTATTACCACAGCTTTGTCCCCAGTGAACATGTCTGGCCTGTTCTAGATTGGGGGCAACCTGAAGGAAGGAATGAAGGCAGGGAGAGGGGAAGGAAGGTAACAGTTTGGGGCAAAGGGGTGTTGCTGACATTGCACAGACATGCATTGTGGACTGCTGAGCGATTGGAATGATTCAGCACACTGGTCAGATTTGTGAGATAATTGTTAAGCTTTCAGTCTAAAAGTAACATCAACATTTTGCTGTTGTTGTTTTGCTCATAATACATTTACAACCAGAAAAGCAGAGTGCATACAGTATTTAAGAATGGTACACTTAAGTAAATTTCATAAATTTTTGGTAAAAGTGTAAGGTAGAAGAAGTTCAAGCTGTCATCTGTTTACTCAGATTTCTTTGATCTCTCTGTGTAACCATATCAGACAGAAGTAGGTCACAGTGGTCAGTTTCCTAATTAGAAGGCAGTGTGTCTAATTTATTCAGACAAATAAGAGGGTAATCTGTGGTGTAACTATAAACAAAAGGACAGTTTAGAAATCATAATATTTGTAAACACCCATGCAAGTAAAATATATATTACATGTTTTATTGCCTGTGTGTATAGTTTTTTTAACATATAACATAATACAAATTAATTCTCTCGGCATCAACAAGGAGAAAGTCGTGCCAGTCATATTACACTGGGGAACACAATTTTTGTTGAGTTAGGTCTGACAGCTGTTTTTAACTAATTTTTGGGTGCAGAATCCAAAACTGATCTCAGTTTTTCTCTATCACGTCAAGTTTTTTGAACTATAGGATCCCCGTTTTCTTAAAACATATGAAAAATACTGTACTTAACAGATATGTGCTTGTTTTATAAAAATGTTCAAATATTGACATACAATGAAATATGAAAGAAACAGGCATGACTGCAATGTTTAACAGTAATATGTTTTTACAAAGGATATGGCTACTGTAATTATAATTGTGTGCAAGTAGTTAAGGTAAAAATGTACATTTATACCTCTTTCTGGAGTGTTCAACTTGAGGACTATCGCGTTTGATGCTCCAACAATAGTCAGCCATCATATGTACACTACTACTACTACTACTACTACTACTAGTACAGCTAATCAGTGGAATTCTGCTTATCTGGAGGGTAAGCTGTGGAGGAAAAACTTGACATGCTAGAAAAAAACTGACTGCAGTTTTGGAATCAGCATGCCAATTTTAGTTTTAATCAGCATAAAAATCTAACTCAACAGAAAATTTTTTCAAATTGTTCCCCAGTGTTATCGATTGGATTTTATGTCAGATACCACTATAAGTTGATAATTGGAAGCGATCACTCCTGATATATCTGTTTGCTCAGTTGTGGACCCCCTGCCATGATTTTAATTGGTCCTCTGTGAACCTTTAGCTGTTTCAGATGACAACCAGCTAATGAGGGATGTCAGTCAATCAATATAAGTTCACACTACAGTATTAATAACAACTGAATTCAGTCTGTGTGATAACAAACCAGATTCATTTATAAAAGGAAGCACTTATTTTTGTATTTCTGTAACATGCATTGAAAACATTTTTAAGCATATATTCTCATTCTGTTATATTTATTTTCATACAGTGTAAGTGGATATGTCGGAATCCACATCCGTGTGTGATGAACAGTACCTGTTTGGCTTTCAGTTGTGATCCTTCTTGTGATGTTTTTGTATGTTCTATGTTTACTGTGAAATACAACATTTTAAATTTAACTTGCAGCAATTCATAATAAATGATTGATTGATTGATGTTGTTCTTGTATGTAGTTTTCATTGTTGGCCAAAGTTACATTGAGGGCTTTGGACTTCCATGACTTATGTACACTTCCCTCAGGCTTTTATACACATTCAAAATGTCGATGTAATATTGATGGAAAAAATCTCTGCAACTCTTCTAATGTCTCTTTCTTCCTCTCTCCCTCCCTTCATTACCCCATATCTGCTTTCTTTATGTTCTCAGGTCATGGAGAGCTTTTGCCCTTGTTAAAAGTACTATCTTGGACATAGCCAGCACGTGGGTGGCAGTTGGAGGGTGCATAGCCTAAGTCAGCTGGTGGTCATGTGTGACGCTGTGGTCTGATGCCCATCCTCCCCTCAGCACTGGCCATGGACGGGGAGAACTACCTGCATCCAGAAGGCCCTCAGCTGGACAGCAGCTTGTTCTCTGTGGCCTCCTCAAACATGGAGGTATGTGATGGGACATAATTGGAGTCTATTGACATATTTATATTTTACCTTACATGACTTTACTTTACTAAATACTGTCAGTTCAACTAAAAACATAGTGGCTCATTTCACCGTACTTTCCCTGTTATCTCATATCCTACACTAGAAATATGCGATAAAGGAAGGGATCATGCATAAGGTATACATTTCCAGAATTATTTGCAGTCCCAGCTTAGCTTACTCTTTGTCATCCACAGATCTTGTAAGTTTGATGTTGTTCAGCCATAGTTGTTCATTAGAGTGAACAGCAAAATTAACTAATGTCATGGGAGTAGTGGCATTCTCTTTCACTAAATTTTAAACATATCAAATTATGCAAAAAAAAGGCTATAATTTTGCTTAAACAATCAGCGGCAGAATGCAAATTGTAGCAGGAAATACATACGTACGTATCTATGTTCATATTTTAGCATTATGAGAAAGGTATATTGCGCCTAAGATGTTCAACAGTTGTTTTCAATTATGTTTTGTTTTAGAGTTCAATATACGCCTCGTCTGGTTCCTGGGGATCCTACTCTCAGCAGACTGGATACAGCATACACTGCCCTATGCAATCTGGAAACCAGTAAGTTAATACAATACCTTGCATTATCATGAGTCAAGGATGAAATTATATCATCTGAAATCAAATTATCAGCAGTAGCGTGAAATTTCTCCCACTATGTAATGGTAGAAGCAAGCGTTAACTGGAACACTGTGTAACAAGCAGACGTAAAAAGAAATGTGTGTAAAACAACAGTCGGATTGCCGGGAAGTCACTTAAATTGTTGCAGGTACCGTTTACACTTTACTTTTACGTTACTTAGTGCTCCAGACATTAGCAAGGAAATAACAATAGCAGACAGGTAAATTCACTAGGCTTTGGTTAGCTGGGCGTCGGATCACCTTGCTAGTAGAGTGATGTTTGATGGAGAGGAGAATGTGACTGGTGTTTTGAAAAACACATTTTGCCAAAGGCACAACAAGCAAAATAGAGAGAAGATGGTCTTTTACATATTTTGGGGTTCTGTGAACTCACCAGGAACAAGCTTGTATTGCGCATAATAAGTGACCTTTTTTGTACAAAGTCATCGCTAAACTAGTGTCATACTAAACACAACTCAGGAAGCATTTGCTCAAGTGGTTACGTTTGTATTGTAATCTGTGCAGTGTTTTTTTTGAACGTTCAAACATCAGACGACGTCAGAGCATGGCCTGTGGTTTTCAGGTTCACTCATAATAGGATTTTCTGCCATCAAGCTGGTTTTATGAGACCCCTCTCAAACTCTCAGGTTTACAATGTTCAAATATGATCAAAATCATGATGTTTCTGTGGTTTATATAAAGAACAGTGTGAATGTCTTCCTGGACTTAATTATGGTGTTGTAAAGACCGTTGTCTAGCAAGAGCAGTCTACCGTAGCTCGAAAAGGTCTTTATTCAACCTTATTCTCTCTCAATAAATGTTTTGTCTCAAAGTGACATGGCAGAAGGGATCTTTTAACAAAGAGCAAGGACTCTAATCATGAGGTTGCTCTTTTTTAATCACTTTTGCTGAAGCACTTGTAAAGGCTTTTGTCTCAGCTCTCACTTAGGCCGAGTAGACAGGATACAGGTTTTAAAGCTTCAGTTTTTGCATCTCTTTCTGGCCCTGTTTTCTTCACTCAGCTCAGTCTTTCTGATTTACAGTCAGGCTCTTTCTCACATGACCCTGTATTCGCTCCTCTTTTCCTCCTTGATCTACAGGCTATAGAGCAGGCTGCTGCTGAGTATGATTGACGGTTAGGATGTAATTGATTGAACTTGAAAGCCCTTAGTTGTCTCCTCACATGGTCATTGAGAACAAGCAGAGGAGTGAATAGATCACACAGCACCAATGAGGGAAAAATGTGAATGGGCCTCTGCCGTGATTGCACAGATCGATGTGCTGACTGTGCTGCATCACTCACCTCAGCACAGCAGAACCTGCTCTTGTGAGTAGTGATAGAAACATCACTAAGACTCACACCAAGCCTGTGTAGCGTTATCAAGTCCATAGGCATCACAACAGCTATTCGTGTACTCTGAAAGATAGTTTGATACTAATGTAAGATTGTTGGATATCCCCATGACTTCTGTATTGCAGATTCTGTATGATTTCAATAAAGAGTTTTGTGAATGTAAATATAGAGTGAGGCTTAAATAGCTTAAGAAGTCCCAACATAGGGCTCTGGTTAGGTGCCAGTGCACAGCAATGAGCACAGCACTGGGCGATTGAACTGACATTTTCTAGGGGTGAACTGAGGCCCTTTCCTCACCTGCGATATTTTGTATGTAAAAACCTCATATAAACACTTGTACATTAACACAAACAGACAATGACATTAATGCCAGCAAGACAGAATAAAGATTACTGAGTGATTGTGCGCCCAGTCTTTTATCTGTTGACCCTTCCTGACCATAGTGATTCTCTTTCAAGCCACGTGTAAGGATTAGTTATTTTAGATAATGTCCGCTGTGAAGACACAATCATGCACATACTAGTTAAATTTTGTATAACCAGCACATGATTATTTTGTAGAGTGTTCAGTGCAGGTGTGTTGGAGGTTGACACAGTGGAAATAGCTGACACAGTTACATCATATCAAAACTTTTCTTCTTCTTCTTCTTCTTCTTCTTATTATTATTATTATTATTATTATCATTATTATTATTACCTCCCTCAGGACCATTTGTTCCTACAGATTCTTCTGTGTCTCCATCAAAAGCATGTTGTAACTTGGAATTATTATACACATCACCTTCCCTTAAGGAGCCTGTGTAAAGAATTGCCTAGACATCCACATTTTTTATTACAGTATAGACCACCAAATTATCGGAATTGACATAACTACAGTGTACTGGGCATTCACACCTAAATGTAAGCTGTATAATGCTGCTGGGTTCAGCAAGTCCATAGCAAACCCATAATGTCAACAGTTTTAGATTTTATGCTTCACACAAGCAACATTTAGTGTGAACTCAACAGGACTGATAGGAGTAGGAAGGCTGTGTGTATATTACAGCCCAACCAATATGTGATTTTTAAGACAGATTCCAACTGCAGAGGGGAAAATTCACAAATTACCAATCCAGTGAATTAGTATCTTGAATGGTAATAGACCTTTTCAGTGTATATTCTGCATCAATTTTGTACCCATATGACTATGCAAAAAAAAAAAAAAAATGTACACAAAAACAATTTGGTGATCTACTCTGAAGCCACTCTTTACTATGTAACGGTCTTCTGAGCACACAGCACTCTACGTGTGCATGGTGCTGGGTTATTGTAGCCATAGCAACGGCCCACATTTGCTATCATGCCTTACCTGGAGCGATTAAAATTTGGCTTTTTATGTTCCACGATGCAAGTGTTACTTTTTGTCATTGTCTGTAATGTTTGTTCAGAACATGTTGATGTATGTCGGTGACTGTCATTTTTGTGCCAAGTTATAGTCTCCTCTATAACTGGGTAAGGCTCTTTTTGCTGCCGTGACTCAAGAATTTGCCCCTGTGTCAAATGATACAATGCTGACGTTTAGAGCTGCTTCTTATCTCTCAGTCTGCACTGTATGTACCCTGCTGGATAGATTTTGTAGTGACATCAATATATTAGTAGTAAAAAGCGGTACACTAATTACTATGTTGGTACTTAAAATACTTAAAATATGTTGGGAGTTCATTTTATTTTCTTATTCAGTTTTTACAAAGAATTTAAAGGTCTAAAATAAAGGCCACTGTTTCTTTTTTTTAAGCAAACAGCAACAACTGTTTGCGGTAGTATGTGGCCAGGACTCTCCCACACAGTTAAGTCTGAGTGTTTGTTTACAGTGGAAAAATAAGAAACAGACCACTGATCTGCTTCTATTTTTATGTCTTGTTTATATCTGATTGTCTACAACCAGCTATCAATCTCGGAGTTTCAGATTGTGTGCCGTATTTAATAACAAGTAATACGGGCTACTTTGTATTGCTAGATTCTGAACATTATTTCCCAACTGTAGACTACATTTCAACTACAATTGCTGACAACACCACACAGCCCCTCTCTTTCAACTTCAACTTTTGATGCGAAGGGACAGGCACCATCTCATTGCAGGACTGGGGTGTTTCCCTATGCTTTGAGTCAAAGTTCATTTATTGCGAGTTACTCAATTACAAGGAAGAGTTCTTCCATTGAACCTCATAAGTTGATTGCACTGAGGGTTGTTGTTTACTGTGTAGTTGCATGTCATCTTTTCTAAACAACTGTGTCCTTCAGTAGAAGTAGCATGATAATCATTCTGATGGGATTCTGTATCCTGACAGTGAAAGAAATCTCTGTCTTGTAATCAGTACTGTTTAATTCTGCTTCCTTATTCCATTAACATATACACTGTCACTTGTTGAAGGTTTATTTTTTGTTTGTTGCAGCTTTTAAAACTGTAAAGCGTTAAACTGCTTGCAAGTTGTATTGTTATAGAGCTGTTCCATTGTTGAAAGCATATTGCTTAATTGTTGTGCTTCAAAAAGCAACATAAAAGAGTAACTGAACCACATTCTAATCTTTAAAACGTTCAATATTTCAGACACTAGGAGTCCTCATTATGAAGTTATACTTCATTGCTAGAATACTTCATTAAACTCATCAGTCAATGATAAACTTCTAGGGTCGCCTGGTCCAGCCAGCTACATCATTATAGTAATGCATAAATGCCAACAAATCCAAACATCATTCTAACCAGTTAACCAGGTATCTTTGTATGGTGTCTAAATATGACATAATACCATGTCTGGTCTGAATGTTTTAAGCCTCAAATAAGACATTGTTAAACAATGACATGGTTCAAAAGATGACCCATAGTACACAGCTGCAGGCTGTGTAGTATAAGAAGGCTCCATGTACACAAACAGTAAGTCAATCAGCTCCTTTGGCTAAGAGCCCCTAACCAGCTTTGTGTTGTTGGAAAGCAGCTGATGCCCGGCCTGCCAAGACTTCTGCTGTAATAATATCACAGTCATATCACTGTTGGCTAAAGGGCCAGGAAGGGGATTTCCAGTGTGGATGATTGCTACCATTCACAGTGTTATGATCTTTCTGAGAACTAAACGGATGCTTTACCAGCATGATCTCATTATATATTTTTTTCTAATTCAGGTTCACCACTGATCATGATCACAATAGTTTTCTTTTCACATTGTCAAGGCTAAAAGTTAATGGTTACATTTAGCTGTCCTCAATTATAGAAAACAGAACCATAAGAAATATCAGTCTAAAGTTTATTTTTTAACAAATGTCCCTGCATTTTGGATCAGTTTTTCTTTTTAGCTATAAACCCAAATTAAAAAAAATACTGTTTTTTATTGCAATTTTTGTGGTTGTCTAAAAGATGACTTTGAAAACAGATTCTTGCCAAAAATCACATGGACACATTAGATATTGAATTTTGCAGCATGTTGTTTGGAAAAGTCAACATAAAAATCACAGGAATCGTGTTTTTCATAGACTGGCTCTACACACCGGCTAAATGCCGCCCTTTCATCCTCTTGGTGTGTTTTGAATACAAATCAATCAGTCTCACTGATCTCTGGCCTATGGTTAAGGACACAGGGCCAAATCCTGTGAATAGCTTTGGCCAAGCTCAATCCCTCTGAGCCTGAGCTCTGGCACATGATTGGATGAGAGGAACATGGGACAGTGCAGTTACAGTTCCACCTTATCAAATGTTTGGTTTTGCTTTCGTTTTTAGTGCGTAGAGTCCACTATCAGTAGAGTTGGTTGTTACATTATGATGTGGTGTTTTCAGGAAGAAACTGAGGACGTCTCATTTTGGGAACACAAGGTCTACAGACCTGTGTCTGTTATTAACACTGGGCTAAAAAAGAATGGTTGGTATTAATAAAACAAGGACCTTGGATCTTCAAAGCGGGTAGGACCGGTTCTTATCCTCCATTTCTTGATCGTCTGTATAGCTTTCTGTTTTTCTTTCTCTCTCTCCCAAACCTTTTTTTAAACCTGGAACTCTTTCTGCCTCTCCGACCCAAGATATGTTCATCATTCTTGTATCTCTGACATTTGAAGTTGCCGTTGAGTTGGCTTTGGACACCTGGTTGCACATTTAGTCATCTGTAAACGCTGATTTTGAAAAAGAGAAGCGCAAATAGCTACATTCAAATGGCATCGTTCAATGCAGTGGCACCAACAAACAAGTCTGAAAGTGTTTTCACATGTTAGGTTTGTGTGATTTGTTGGATTACAAACATGATGTAATGCAGATGTATAGTGCTGGATTTTCATACTCAAACATTACAATGCTAAGCTACCATGCTCTGTTCTGATTGGTACACTTGATCACTTGACAACATGCGTTGCTTTTCAGTTCATTTGAGTGGAGCTTCTTATCACACTGTAAAATATTCTGCTATTCTTAGCAGCTGTAAGATGTAAATTTATCCAACTGTATGCCTGGGAAGAAAACAGAACGGCATGTGCCAGTTGTACACTGATAAGCTATTTTTTAAACTGTTACTTATCTAACTAAATCTCACCTCTCTCCAGGCAATACCACTTGAACAGCAGCACTACCACCACCACTACGGATGTGCACATGGACATGTACTCTGGATTCCCTGACGTGGATTTTTCCAGCCTCAACCTCCCTAGGAATGGAGATTTCTCCCAGGTTTGTTTCATATATGTTCTGTACATTTCAGCGTAATTATATGTGCACAAACAACACTGATAAATTCTAGTGCCTACTTTCCATCTGACCCTCTCTTACTTGCTTATCAGAGGGAAAGACCATGCCTCTCCCTCGCTTCTTTCATCCTGTGTTTCATGTGTATTCAGCTCAGCTTAATTTACCATAGAGCAGCCTGATTAAAGGCTAGTGTTGTCTAGACAACTGCAGCAGTACCTGCCCCATTCCTGTCAAGGCATGTCATTAATTAGACACTGTAATTCAACACTTTTCAACACATCCGCACCGCACCTTCAGAAATCACCATTGGATAAACCTTTTATTAATTTCCTGAGTTGTGAGTGACAGGTGAAAAGGCAGACAGGAAACAGAGAGACGTTTATGACCTGTAACCAAGGACACCTGCTGTTGTTAAACTATTGTAACTAATCGGGTGCCAAGATGCTACCATAAAGTGTTCTACTGAATAATTTCAGTGTCATGGGGATTATCCCTAACCTGAGATGCAGTTTAAAGACTCATTCATTTCAGAATGTAAGAAAAATTAATGAAAAGCAAATTTAAGACATAGACACTGAAGTGAGGGTGCAGGCCTCTGTTCACTCATGTATTTACCTCACCATTCCAGTCACAATTCATCATTTGCATTTTCTATTCCGGTGCACTTTTGTGTCCATTCAGCCAATTCCTTATGGTTTGAATTATATGAATAGGACCCAATTGTAATGACACAGACCAGTGAGTTTCTAATCTGACGCTTATTTGGGTTGAGCTGATGAGTGCCATTGTGGAACCATATTAAAATATGCTTTGATGATGAGTTTTAAAGAAGGGCAGCCATGGGTTGCAAGCAGACTGGCAGTATCCACCTTTATGATTAGTTTGATGGTAGAAAGGGCAGAGCTCTCAGGGGGTCAACATAAGGCCAAAGCAGTAAATAATAAGGGATGAGGTAAGAAGAGACAGCAATGGAAAGGGAAAAGGCACTTGTCACTTTGATTGTACATTTTTAAGGCTTTTCTCTGAATGGTAAAGTCTTGTGACATCAGTGTAAACTGCAGTAGACTACTACAGTATTTTATGTACTTTCCTTCATGTATTTCTTGTTGAAAGAACAGGGGTGAATTTATATGAACAACACTAAGACACTATTCCAACCAGTTTATTGTTTAGTTTCCATAAATGAGCTCAGGCACATCGCTGGACAATATAATCCAGCTAACAAATTATAAGGAAAAATTTTTTTTTTTTAATAAAGGCTATATTTTTGCATTCAGAAATTACAAGACTGCTGTGTAATATTAATAAATTGCACATTTGATTAATTTCAGTGTAGAAGGGAATGCCATGTTAGGTAAACCACTTAAAAACGTAATCCTATAAATGTGCCAATTTTACACAGAGGCATGTGTTTTTCTCTCTGGAGGCTCCAGATTCTTGGAGTTAGGCTCAAGGCTATATCTTACAGTTTATTCAATTTGATGTCAAGTAATATTTTGCCAAATTACATTAGATCCTTACAGGTGCACATTTTCGTGTGGCTTGGCACAGGAGTGCTTGCAAGACATAAACAGGAGTATTAACTGAATTTTGTATTTATGGTCACTTCCATTAAAATTTAAAAGATATTTGCACATGGTATTTGTCGCTTGCCTCCTTTTGATGTCAGTTTGGACACCATATGAGACTTGTTTGCACATGCAGATCGTGTTGGACTAAAGCGAGCCCCCTTGTAGATTCCGAAGAATGTACTGTAGCTGTCAGTCAGCCATGAATGAAAGCACAAGGAGACACAAGGGTTTCACTTCATGTTTATGGCCAGATGTGTGATTAAATCTGATGCAAAAAAAAAAAAAAAAAAATGATGCTTGAAGTTATATGAAAATGTTGTGTAGTAGTATTTTAGGCTGGGGGGATTTCTAAAACAAAGTCTACACATAAGAAGGCTATATATACCAATGCAGTGGTGCGTCATCCGTGTCACGTGTGCTCTAGAGCTTGCATGGATTTTGTGATTCACATTGGGGTTTCCCTAGTTTTTGTCTGCCTGTGTTGGCATGTCTGACTGTAGCTTTTTCCCTTTACAAGGGTTCATGGTTATATAATACATGTTGCATCTACTCATTTATCTAAATATTTATAAATGTATGGCCTCATCATTTGTATGTGGATTAGTTTAAATGGGCTCCTTCATCATGAGCAGCACGTTTGGTTTCTTGGCTGTAGAGACATGGAATGTTATGGTGTCTGTGTGAGTGAGAGAGATGTTTAGTGAGTATGCTTTCTCAGCTGTCCTTTCTGGTTTTGGACACTCCCTGCCATGTGAAGCATGCAGAGAAAATGTAAGTCACGGGGTCATCATGACTAATCTGCCACCTCCCCCTCAGCCCCATTTTCATCCTCAACCCCCACCCCCAGTTTCCATCACCATGGCAATCTGACCATGCCCATTTTTTCCATGTACATGGTCACAATCAGAAAGAAGGATCTCTTGTTTTCTTTGCGCTGTTGAACCATGACAGTACAGGAGACATTTGGGCATGTGTGACTGGGTGGAATTATTGATGTAATTGTTTAGTATGTCAGGTGACTGCCATGTTTATCTCAACCATTTTCCTGTTTCAGTTACAGCTGTAGAGTCATTAGTGAAATCGTGGCTTCCCGCGGTTACAGCTACAGTTTGTTTATGCAGTTCACCAGAGCTCTGTTGGAATATCCTCATACTGTAAGGAAGTACGCTGTTGGAGCACGTGGACAGGATGTCTATCTCTAGATTGCTGGCAGCTTGAAAGCAAGAGCCAAATGTTTGTTTGTAAAAGAATTAATAGACTCCCCTTTGAGACTTCGTGGATTATCAGTTAATACAGTGTATCATTTGCTAATTACTGAAATAAAATATATAACCGCTGTGCAGATACATGAATGAAGTTGATGTCTTACATTTTTAGTAACATTTATGTGATGTGGTCAGTTATATTGTGCTTTGATAACACCAAAAATGTACTAGTTATGCTGTAATAGAAACTTCTAATGAAACCTTTTATTTTTCTTTAGGAATCTCATCCATTGTCTAATGTAGTTTCTTGGTTCGAGTTCACTTGCTGAAGTGACAAATGTGTATAGGTGTTTAGTATATTTTATGTTTTTGTATTTTGTAGCTATATTACAGACCTGGACAACAGCTTTTTCAAAATACTGATATGTTACTTCCAGATTGCATGGTCCTTTCCAGAAAACTTGCAGAGAAAGAATGCACACATATTAGATGCTTCCTTGGGAGTTACTTAGAAACTAAGGATCATGATAAACAGCGGAAACTATGAATAAAACAAATCAAGACTTTATCATTTGTACTGATCGACATTAATCTCAAGTCTATACAACAATTAATGCTGGGAAAGACCATCCTTTATCTTAAATAAGATTAAGTCTGACGCCTCCAACCGTGCTGACTGTGATTTTATTTAAAAAAAAAAAAAAAAAAAAAGCTGTAACACGGATAAAATGCTAGTGCTGTTTAAAAAAAAAAAAAAAAAACACTAGTCCGGTGCTTTAAAAGAAGTGAAGAAAAGAAAACAAATTTACTGTGGTTTGAAGAAAAATGTACACTTTACCGCAGTGACATGTGCATACCTGGGCTTAGTTTAGATCATTTGTGGAGCACGTGAACTTTTATGCAGAATATCAGAATGAAAACAAGATGTACGGGAAGACATAAAACCAAAACTCATTCACTAACCACTCTGGCTAACCTCAAACAGCACTCTGTAAGTACATATGTTAACTTACCTACTGTATACTCTGTAAAATCATATACTGTATGTTAACATCTACATGCACTGTCCCACATTTACGCACATTCACAGTCTCTTAGTCTCTTGCTACGCACACTTTTTTTCTCTGTGTGATTTCTCTCACTATTACACACACACACACACACACACACACTCTCACACACACTCGTGTGCAGCGTGCACTTCTAGGAAGAGTTCAGTCTGCTTATACAGCTCTATTCAGTTTTGCTTTTGATGCAATTTTATTTGCAAAATACACTATGCCCAAAACCCTTGTATGTCTTAAATCTGTGCTAACCATGGGGTGCAGTGAGTAGCCATTAGTCAGCACCTATAGACCAGCTGGAAATTTAAGGTCATAACTTTTTGATAGAGATGATGCATACAATCATTAGGGATATGCAAAATACATCTAAAATTGTGGAGTTAATAGAATTAGACGAAATGTTTACATCACTTTGAATCTCACAAGAAGGAATACCTCTAGGTCTTTTGCCTCAGCTTTTTATTTTACAGACATAGGATTATCTTGTTTTTCTTGACTTGCTTTCAGCCAGCCAATCGTAAAATAAATCAGTTGGTGTTTCTTAGTTACTTCCTTGTAAAGCGCTCTCACACTTTGTCATTTGGATGGCCTAGTTCAGAGGAGGAAGTTAAAGGTTAATTTGAAGGGTTGTTAATAGGTGCACTGTTTTCCTTGGAGGGTGTGTGCTCCACCTGATGCATTTCAGATGTAGATTGGCTTTGAATGGTTCCCTTCTGTATTTTATAGGAACTTTTCTCCTGTTTTATAAGATCTGGTTGTTTCTTGAAAACTTTCTATATAGCTCGTACTGCAGTTTTATCTAAATTAACAATAACACAGTGTGTTTGTGTACATGTGTAGTGCTTATAATGTGCCAGCCATGAAGCAAAATACATTTACTGTGCAAAACAACCTCGTGCAACAGAGGAAGTTCATCTAAGACAACAAAGCATTTCCTGCATTGTATGTGATTGTGATCTTCACAGAGTCCAGGTTAAGACCACGCCAATATCATTTACCTAAGGTTGAAGTGGAAACAGGACTGTAAAAATGTTAATCATCATCAGAAATGGACATTAAATCAGAATGACTGAACTCTAAACAGTAATGAAGGCTGCTCATTTTAAGGAGCCACATTACGATCGCCACCAGGCTTTTTCAAAACAGCAGCAGTGCACGCGTGACAGTGACGCTTCATGTTGAAGTGCGCTCATGCCAACTGTGATTGTGTGTTGGTTGTGAAGTCAGACATTGATCCTTCATTGTTTAGACTAGACTGTGATGCTATAAGTTGTGTCTGTTTTGTGTTTTAAAAGAAGCTCATCAATGATTCATTCCTCTCCAATGGCCCTATATGTCACACTAACACATATACACACACACACACACACACACACACACACACACACGCACGCACGCATTATTCAGAGGATTCCCACTCATACTCATGATGACACAATGGACAGGCGCCACTCTGTCTCTGAAAGTCTGACTCCACTTCAGTTCAGCAGATATGGACATTACAGTACCTTACCATGCTAGCTTGATATCACTTGTTCCTGGAAGACGGTTGTGCAAATTGACCCATCTGTGCTGCTTGTGAAGGAGATAAATTACATTATTTCTATTTTTTAAATGTCACATTTTCATCATTTATGACTCTTGCTCTTAAACAGTTAACATTGCTTTCCTATCAGAGAAACTAATGTTACAACACTGTCTTTGATCAGCATCTTGGATTTGTCTAAATAAGCC
Source organism: Datnioides undecimradiatus (assembly GCA_008933995.1). Lineage (NCBI taxonomy): Eukaryota > Metazoa > Chordata > Actinopteri > Lobotiformes > Datnioididae > Datnioides > Datnioides undecimradiatus. The sequence continues at coordinate 18,115,912 of WARS01000029.1, forward strand.
ATTTGCCATCACATTCCCAGAATCTTTTTTTTTTTTTTTTTTTTTTTTGTCAGTCTCACACACCCTTAGTTCCAGTAATGGAAATGACCATTTATGATGAGGTATTTGCAGATAAAAGTATTGTCTGATGTCTGAAAGACCCTTTGAATAGGCAGACTTGCAGCTCGCTCTCGACTCCTTAATGCATTCCTTACTTTTACTGAAGGTCCGTGTGAAAATGAGAAATGTGGACATCTCTTTTAAAGCTGATTAATACATCTGAGCTGAAATAAGAGGGAAATGTTTTGCAGGCTAACTGACAGGTTCTCACAACTGGCACGATAACCCAGTGGGGTAATTGTTTGCTTCTTTCTTATTATCTTTCACACTTCTGAGACACAGATCATTATATTAATTAGTAGTCATTACTTGAACTTTAGCCTTGAAACTGAGCCTGTACAGACAAATAGAAAAGCAGAGTATGAAGTAAGCCAGGCAGAGGGTCAGTCTCTAAATATAATAATCATTAAATCGTGGCCCAGGCCCATTAAACATAGCGGTAAGCAGCAGGGTGTGAGGAGCAGCCAGGTCCAGAGCGCAATACTGTTTACACTACAAATGCGGTTGAGTTACACCATGTACAGTAAAATGGGCCCGACTGCCAGTAACTCTAGTCACTTACCAACAAAAGCATCATTTCCTGAAAGCTCCTCCCTCCACCCTCCCTCTTCTCCCCACCTCTCCCCTCCCCTGCCCTCCTCTGCTCTCTCACTCACTCTCCAACCACCTTTTTGAGCTCTGAGGAACTAGTCCACAATCACTATGACTAAGCCCTCTATGCAAATACCTGACTGTCCTGGTGAAGCAGGAAGCATGTTTTAGACTTGCCTGTGTCTCTGTGAGAGTAAGAGTGTTTTGTGTGTGTGAGCTCATTGCCCAGAGCGTACCTGCGGAAGAGGCAGATGTGTGTGTTTAACCAGAGGGGAACTGTGAAAGGGCTAGTGAGAGTCCACTGTTGGGTGGAAGTGCACCAGCTGTAAGGTGAATATCAACACTTTGACCAACACATGGAAGAGCCTGTGGAATTCAGGGATTCAAGGTGAAGCAGGAGTTTATGTGTGTGTGTGTATCCCCCCAATACTGCAGCGTTTGGACCCATGTCTCTCATGCAGTTCTGGACTAAATTGTATTCACAGCTGGGACGACCGCTTCCCAAGGTACTGGTACTGTTTGCTTCATTTTTGGATATATTATGCTGGCTAATCAAGGCTGCTTTTGAGACTTAGTGTTATTTTTACTTTCAGTGTTTAGTAATTAAAACTGTTAGATGAGGAATTGTGACTGCAAGCTGCTTGTGTGAAGAGTTTTTATGGTTATTGTTTTTATCAAGGAGCTTCTAGATAAGACTAGCAAGCAGTTTATTTCCCACGTGTGATGGTGTTTTTTTTAATTTTAACTTCCTTGAAAGAATTTTGAAAGTTCTTCCGTGTAATTACACCACTAATGGAGAGAGGCCCGTGATTCTTTTTTTACTCTCACTTTAACTGTCTGAAGCCAGGCCTACATTGGAATTCAAATAAATAATCAAATGCTTTAGACAAAGTTGTGACAGGCAGCTGACCTGTTTAAAAATGCTTAAATTGGTCTCACTTTCATGAACACTGAGCCACCTGCTAGACTAGGGGCATCTTGTGCAATCTTGTCTCCTTATTCATTTTTGCTTACAACAGTAATCTGTCTTTTGTGTGAGGAAAGAGAAAACTGCCAAAGGCATAAACCAACCCATAGAGATTAGGCTCGCTATTGAAAGTTTGTCCGTTAGTCCATCAGCAAGCCAGGTCGTGAATTTTCTTTGCCGGCAGGCCAGAGTTGCCAGTCAGTCACCCAGTGTGCATTTTTGGCTCTCATTCCCAGCCAGGAACTGTGACAAATGATTGTCTGCCTCACTCCTCGCTGTCTTCCAGTAAGTGAGACAACCTGATATCTTCTCAGGCAATATAGCACTCTTGTTTGTTTTCTGAATGGCTATTGAATTTGCTCATTTGTACTGCAACGTAAATAGAACTTGATTGTGTTTTGGGTTTTTTTTTTAATCATATTGCAACTTATATCAGTCAAATTACATTGCTAGTGCAAGGCTTGCTGAGACCATTTCCACTGAATTTCTCGTTAAGTTGATTGGCTAATCCCACCATGTCAGCATTTGTTCCCCCGCAGAAATTTGAGAAATTACACAATCAGTGGTTTCAGATACACTGTAAACAACATTTTTGAGCATAAGCTCAGGCTATGCATCATCCTGGTGATCCTTGGTCCATTAGCTGCTTTCTCTTCAGCAAGATGACTGGGCTATCTCTGTCCACCACATCTATAGTTAATAACAATACATCAATATCTTTAGCCAAATTCTGTTCTATGTCTGACTGGTTCCCAATTTTTCATGTCAATCTTAAAAAGAGACATGATAATTAAAATAAAAAGTGAAATAGTCAGTTGTCCATATGGACATTGAAAGAGGTTTTGCTTGCTGTTGTCATTCCTGCGGTTTAAAGTGGGCATTCAGAGATACTTTCCCAATATACTGTGAATGTCATGATGCATTTCCAAGCAAATCTAAGGCTTCAGCACCCTGAGGTAAAGGGGTTTCCACCAAACCTACAATTTCTCAAAAGCAAAATTACTGACTGTTTTAAAACAGACCTAAGCTGTCCTTTAAGGCCAGGCGCAGGAGGGCGGCCTCTTGGTGGGCACATGTTGTCAGTTTCCTGGTATTGCGTTAAACCTCAAGCATGACCTAGGCGTGCAGTTTACGGGAAGTGAATAAACAATGAAGGTGAGGATGAGTGAGAGAATGGGGGGTGTACTGGTGATGAGTAGTGGAGAGAACGCTGCAAAAAGATATTAAAGGTTGCAGCCTTGTTTCTCTGGAATGCCATCTTTTCTGATATCCAATGATGTCTTCAATAATTATATCTGTCTAAAGAGCATTAGGTTAGATGCATCAATTTATCTCATTTCACATTACATCAGATGCAATTATAAATGCAATAGTGGAGTTACTCAGGGAAGTGCAACATAAAAAGGTGATTTTCCATTTTTTTATGGTTGACTATAGAAACAACTCATGTTACTAAGATACAGTATATAAAAGTAAATCTGACATAACAGTACACAGTATAACAGCTTCTGCAGTAAGCTGAGGATGCCAGGTATAATAGATTGTCTTCTTTTACTATTAAGTGATTTCAGCTTGTGCACAATGGTGGTCGCCTGTAGTGCTGACAGCATTCAAGAATTCCACTTACCACTTCTCATTAATGCGTTTGTGTTGTCTTTTTTGCCTTTTTAAAAATTTAAAACATTCCCAATATATTCCCAATATATTTTTAATTGTAAATTTAAGTTAATTTGTCCCCCCAACAAAATATGAAGTGACAGTGTATTCTAAAACTGAAAAATAAAATACAACAATACTTACATCGTACTAGTGAAATGCATCACTAAATTCCCCTTTTTTCATTTAAATCTATGAGTAAACAAGTCAGATCACATTGACTTGTAACCGCGCTCTCCATGTACAGAGAATGGCTCATTTTGGGCTTTTTTGCACTTTCCGACCAGAAACACCAGTCCTAGAGCTGAATCAACACCTCCTTGATGCAGTTTCAATCAAAGAAGGAGGAGCTTTGTAGAGATGGGATTTCTTGCAGGATTGTGTATGCGATTAATGGTGGAATGGCAGCTCAGTAGTTAAAAGGTCTTTGGTTTAGATCCATTGGTCAGATGCAGTGGTTTAGAGCTCATGCATTGTCCTCCTGTCTGCATGTTTTGTCCTACGGTCCAGCAACATGCAGATTACATGGCTCATGCTTTCCCTCTGATGAGTTGATGACCTATGTAGCATGTACCCATTTTTTACGCAATGTATGCATTTATTACAAGGATCTTGCACATTGAAATTAATTAATTAATTAATAAAACACAATTATACCATGTTATCCTCCTCTATCTTTGTCTTTCTTCATGCCCTATGTCAACCTCTACACTGTTGTCTATCAAGCAAAAGACCTTGTAAAATGAATGCATTAACAAGACAAACAACGGTTCAGTGCATCCACAGCACACATAGAAGGCTGCCCTAGAGGTTTCAGTGTATTTGTTTATATACAAATGCATGAGGCATGTCACACTTCTTTTTGATTTTTGTGACAAAAATTGTTTCGTCATATTCTTCTACACCCAAATCAATTCACGTTGAAGCACATTTCCTTTCTTCCCCAAAGAGTGAATCACATTGTTTGTAAATGTACTAAAGCGTTCTTTTAACTTGAGAACGACCACCAAACAGTCAGGGTGAAACCTTTTTTATTTGTCAGCCAACATGCAACTGTCAGTAAAGTGAAAGTTTAGTTGACTTATCGTAATAGGCTAAGTGCCCATGTGCCCCTGGTTGTAAAAGAGTAAATTTCCCTCCCTGGTTGGAAGTCGAACCTTGGCTATGAACCAAGTCAGCAACTTGCGGGCAGCAAGCCCACCATTCTGAGTCACAGCGTGATAGAGGTCCACTGACCACAGGTGTGTGAACGTGTGGGTGTGTGTCACGCACAAGACAAAAGAGAGGAAGGTTATTTGAGGTAACCCGAGTACCTGTGAATAAACACTTCAGACATTTGATGCACACGCAAGTCCAAACCATTGTCATCATCTTTGTTTATATAGTACTGGTTTTCTACAGCAATTAAAAAATAACATTTCTTGTCACTTATCACTAAGAACCTTAACATTGAATTTCAGTACACTCAAGATTAACAGATTACTAGTAGAGCGTGAGTTTGCACGTTTAAAAAAAAAAACCAACTAACTTTTGTTTCTGTCCTTAAAATAGTATTATCTACTTCACTGTGTGCATTGAATGTTCTCTAAAGTTACGACCAGTTGACACAGCCACATTGTGTCATTCAGAAACTGAAAACATTTTCAGCTACTGTCTATGTAGCATGGGAATATTTGCATATGACAGCATTTGCACCTGTTATGTAGTATGTTGAAATTTCTACATAACTAAGACGTCATCTTGCGTCAACACTCCCTTGATATCCAGCACTGAGTATACAAGCTCACACATGCATTGCATACATGCAAATACAGACGGTGTGAGTCATTTTGAATGTGCGTTGCTGTATTTCGTGTGCTAAATTTTTTACATTTCACAAGAATCTTAAGAAGCCAACCATGTTTTTTGGGTGCATATCTGTTCTTTTTGGTCTTATTTTCTCACCATCAGTTCAAGATGTAGATCTCAACAATTGAGGTATGCATCTGAATGTCGACTCATCTGTATGGCAATCTTCCATGTGTGACGTCCTCTTGGCACCTGTCCAAATACATAGCAGATGAAATCTGATCACTGCTTCCTCTCTGACTCTTTTTCTGTTTCTTTCCGTGACCAACATTTTCATTTTCTCTTTTTATTTGGCTGAGAAAAAAACAACTGATTTTACCAAATATATTTATTTGCTTGCAGTACGAAGTGCAATGTAAAGCCTTGTTACCCTTTTAGTTTTCAGCTTAGTGTGCGCTTCTGGCTCTCCTAAACACACAACCAGCAGAGGAGTTCTTTGAACCAGCTCTGTCATTCGCCTGCTAGGTCAGACACTTGACATGGCATCCTTTTATTTTCCAGAACATATGAAAACACTGGAAAATTCCAGGAGGCTTGTAAGCAGCAAGCTGTCCCTGGCTTGCTTTTCTCAGACTTGGCACAACATGAAGGCTTGCCTGTCAGGAGGTTGCTGGACCAGGTCTGCCTCTTTGATTGGCCTAGGGTGGTTGTTCGTGGATAGACTAGACTTGGCTGTCTGTGGGCTAGAAAAGGATAACAAAATCATTTTCTTTTGACCTTGCAGCTGTAAAAATGTAAATACAAAGAAAATTGATTATATCTCTAATTTAAGCACAGTTACCAAAAATGATCTATCTGGCTCCTAAGAATAAAATTTTGATACAAAGCTGCAATTTATATGTTGTTGTCAAAGACCTTTTGTTGTCACTTTCGTACAACCACACTTGAAAAATGAACTCACCCTTTAAATGGAGCTCTTTGTTATGAATGGAGAAGTGCGGCGAACAGTTCTCAAGACCCGGGACTTTTGGCTTGAGGTTCTTGACTAAGGAGTCTTTTGGACCAGAACAAGATGTAAAACTTTCCATGTGTACCCATAAAAATACAATGGCTTTTTGACAAATTGGCTCCTGGATCAAAGTGTTGTGACAGGGTAAGATAATTTATGTCTGCACGTCGCTGGCTATAAAATAGATCTAACTCTTACTAGTTTTCTCAATAGCAAGTCAGTCAAAGAGCTGGTTTGCCCAAAAGTCTGTGTCTGCTTTAAGTCTGTGAGAAGGTCAAGGAAAATGAAAAGCTTAGAGCTTTCCTATTAAAGTCACAGCGCGACAGATATGTCAGGGATGTAGGACATGCAGACAGCTTGGCATAACATAATCCAGACAGAAAGAGTGACACCAGTGGTAGCTTTTCAGTTCCTGGCCCCAGACCCACCACATGAAAAGACACACACACACACACACACACACACAGCCGTCAGTCAGGTTCTGTTGACTCCATAGACAAGGTCAACAGCTGACCCCAGATGGGAGAGCCCAGGGTGGGGGTTGTTTTAGTCAGCTGATCATATGGGTGGGCAATTTAATAACCGTCCATCCCACCAGCCCCACCACACACGTTATTACCAGACAGTGTAGCTTTCAGATGTTCTTCTTGGCTCATTGAACAGGATATGTTATGGTGCACTATCAGTTTGCACTATCGTTATTAGAAACAGGAGCCATGGCATTTTATTAGCATTTATAGCTCTCAGAGTCCTGATTGTGATTGAACTCACACAGCCACCTCACCATTGATCCTTACTATTTTTAAAGAGAGTTGTTTTCAATTATCCATGTGACAGTGATAGTATCTCCTGACAAAGGTGTGCACACCAACCCACAGAATAATACCAGTGAAAATTAGGTTTTGGGTTAAATAGATCCTATCCTTGATGCTGAATTCTGTGGGAAAACAAAACTAGGATAAAAAGAAAATAAAAGGCTGAAAGGGCAGGGAGAGAAGGTAGCAGAGACGGGGATGGGAAACGGGGGGGTTGACGTTTTAAGTGGGAGAGAATATGCAAGAGATGACAGAAGCATATGGGTGAGATGGTGGGGTCACTTGAGGTGAGTGTTTATATATGTGGGGTAAATGGGAGTCCAGGATGACTTGTTTCCTGGCCTTGGAGAAGCAGCCAAGCTGGCAGTGTGTAGGAGGGGAAAGCCCTGGCCTCCCTGCCAGGGGCCTCAGCCTGGCTTTGCACTGACGCAGGTTATTGAGTTTAACAGTATGTGGCCTGAGACTATACACAGTACTTCTCACCTGAAGTTTAGTATTTGATATTAAGGGGTTTTCTTCTTAATCGCACAGTGACATAAAGGAAAGGCAGAGAGTCCTTACCGTCTTTGGCTGGTTGAAGATGTGAACTACATCGAAAACAGGAAAACTAGTAATGGCATGTCGACATGTCTACTGTTGTTGACATTTCCAACATGCCAAAGAAAACTCTGGAGAGAAGTAGCAGCTGGTCACACCATGTGTGTCACAGGAGGAATGTGTCCATATATTCCCCTATATATATTCTGGACAGTATTGAAGTTTGCAGTGATATGAGCTACAAAAGGATTTAACAAACCTGAACTGGGCCAAAAAAAAAATATCCAAATACAAACCCTGTCACATTACAGCATTGACAACTATCATTAAATCTGATTTGAGAGGCCATATTATTCCATACTGGTGCTTATCTGAAGACACAAGCTTCTTCTACTGTACATATTCTTTTAAGGACAAGTGCGTAAGAAAGATTCCTATCTTATAAACCTTACGATCTATTATACCTCAAATGGTCTATGTTGCAAGGCTATTTTTGATGTGATTTGTGATTAGAGCCCATTTTACCTTTCAAAGAAAGAGGGAACATTCGCAGACAAAGTGGGGAACACAGGGACTGTAAATTATTGTTTATAACCTTTAAAAAAAAAAGATAGGACTGTTCCTTGTATGGTAGCACATGAGGTTATCATATGCTCTGTGTCACAACCAGTGTCATTGTAGTCATTATACCGGGAATGGCTGTTCCTCACTTCTCCCAAGGCAATTGATGATGAGTCGCACAGATAAATGCTTTTTCACCATTTTGTAATTGCTTATAGTTATTTTCCCTGGATGTTTTCAAAGCAGTTACTGTACACGATCATGAATTCACTGGGACTTTTATAAGGGGGGTAATGTGTGACACCGTTTCAGTTTATTCAGCAGCACATCATGTGTAGCAGATAATGAATCCAAGCTGCTTGTGGGAGGTTTATGTCTAGAAGTGTATTTTTCCAGTTCTGATTCTTAGAGCTGATAACAACCACCATCAACCACTATCATCAAGTAGCTTTGCAGTTCTGCAGGCGTCTCGTTGCTGTCGATTTTCGCTGCCTTATGCTTACATTAATCATCGCCAGGCAGACCGCTGTCATTATTCATACACTCGTATACAATTTACCACCTCTTTGGTCACAAGATTTGATTTACAATACTTGCATATGTGTGTATCTATACAGAGCTTCTCACAGCCTGTTTGAGAACAAGGTTGTTTATATTTAACTATGTTGTAGTTAATGGCCAGAAGGATGCCAGTATATGTGCGGGGCTCATCTTCACATTTTTACCATTCATAGCACAGAGGCAAAAGGATGGCCATACGGGCTTTCACATGTTTCTATGTGCACATGTACATACGCACGTGTGGGGGTTTTTTCTACCTAACCCCAGAAATTTCATTGAAGCCACTTTAATTCCCTGAGAGTCATTTTGAAAGCAATACTTGCACTCAGAGAAAGTGCACATACATTCAGACATTTTTTATTGCACAGCAGAAAGAGAAAAAGAGGGAGAGGGTGAGAGAGAAGCAGGATTAGTAGCTATACGGTTGTGTGGCTGTGTGCTGTGGAAGGAGCTAGATTACCATCAGAGCAGTTGGAATTCAAGCCTTATCTCTGCTTGGCAGAGCCCAGTCTTAGGAACAGTAGATGAACTAGCCCTGGGTACGGGCCTGCCGAGGGACAAACACTGCTGCCTCTGTTACGCTCTGCTTAACAGCTCGATTAGCATTGGCACTGAGGTCAGCCATGTCTGTGTTAGCACCAACCAACCTGCCACAGTTCTTCCTGCTTCCTCTGTATCAGGACTGACAGTCCTCCATAGTAATAGCACCACATTAGCACAGTTTGCTCTGTTAGATTGGAACATAACACAAATCAATGACCTGGAGGTCTAAATCACATATTTGCAGATCAAATTGATTTAGGGCTGGTTTGAGTTTGAATTAATTCATTGTGGTGCAGTACATGGAAGCAACCAATGTTTTAACCATAACTAATGTTTTACAAGTAGCTCATAACTTTACTTGTGACACAAGTTAAAAGTATTTTCATATCAAGTCAGGCATACTTATTTTAACTTTTCCAAATCTGTAAATGTTGGTAACAAAAATCCTCTACCAACTCTCTTCATCAAATGTTTGTGACTTGCTGTGCTTCATAACAAAAACAAATACTGTTTCTATGCATGATGACATGTGTCTACGTGCTTATCTGCATGTTTCCACAATTATGCTTCTGTGGAATGATGTTTCTGGTGACAAAGTTTCCTTTTTCCAAGCTGTGCTGTTTATTCATCTGTCCCCAGTTAGTGGGGCCAAGAAAGGAGGGAGGAGGGTAAGGGGTTAGACAGGGTAGTGTGGGATAGGAAGACACGCAGGTGACAAGATAAACAAAGAAAATGGAGAAAGGAAATGTGGTAGAAAGATATGGGTTATGAGTAATTGAGTGGTAGTTATATTTTACAAGGACCCTTTCCTCCTCTGTCACCCTAGATAGTCTGCAAGGCAGGCCGACTTTAGAGAGCCTGCTTTCAGAGCTGATGCCTGATCTTGCCCTCAGGAAGCGCGCACACGTACAAGCGCGCACACACACACACACACACACACACACAGAAAAGGAAAGAGAAAGGTAGAGTGAGAGAAATAAAGAGAGGCATAATCACAGCACTCCCAGCAAACACTGATAAGCTGAGTGATGCTCCCTTGAAAAAAAAACAACACTCTTTCCAGTACACAAAACATACACACATTAAGGTCAGCAAGCTGTTTCTCTAACATCAGATGATGAAAATATACACGTGTCTGTGCCTGCCTGTTGTTTATCACCCCCACTAGGCCCCATTCCCACATGATGTAGTCATGTTTGCACTAAGAGCTCTACGTCTTGTCTTCTCATTCCTGCGAAACATTTTCGACTGATCAGTGAGTAATGCTTAACAGGCACCCATGACAGAAGTCAGCACTACTCCTCAGCATTAATCAGTAGCAGCATATTGTGGAGAATGACTTGGCATCACAGCTTACCAAAACTGTTTCTAGACAGTTTTTGCTTTGGATCCTCACAGAAAAGATTTTCCCTTTGTCTCAAACCCACTCGTCACTCCTTTTGGCTGTACAACGTCTGAAAAAGTCTTATTCTGGAGTTGCTGCAAGAAAACCTTGTAAGCATGTTTAAATGGGACACTGGCAGAAATGTGTAAACTAAATGTATAAATATTTGCTTTGCTCAGATCTTCTTTTATACAGTAGTACACGGCACACACAGCCAGACCTTTTTAAGGACAAATTTAACACACTTGAAAAATACTGTTGGACACAAGTTTGAGGAAAAGCTTGATAAAGCTCAGCTGTATCTCTGTATGCAGCCAGCTAACTTAGCATCAAAAATATCCTCGATACGTCATATTTTTATTTTTACAAGTCCTGTAAGTGACTAGTTCTTGCCCAAACTCAATGACTTCCTGGACTGTCTGCCGGGTGTCTGTGTGTTACTGCTTGCTAAGCTAAGTGGTTTCTGGTACAAATATAAGTATGATATTAATCTTCTAATTGTAGTTATTGAGAGTATTTCCTAAATTGTACGCGTTTCTATCACTCAAAAGATAGGTAAGCAGTGGAATTGCTGAATAAGCAAGTCGGACAGACAGCTTTCAAGGCTGCTCAACTTTACAGTCCTCTGGAGGGTGTACTTGAAACATGGGGGTGTGGGAACATCCACACGTGATCCAAAGAGTATAAATATACACCCATGCAATCACACACACAAACGACACAGGCAGACAGCACCATAAACACATCTCCAAAAATGGTGTTTCCTCTGTTCAGCTTGCTGTTGTCTACCATATAGGCCCCCCCCCCATCGTTACTCAATGCTCATCTCCCCACATCCATGTTTCTAAGTCTCAAGGGGCTCATGGGTGCCTGTGAGAGGCTAGTTAAAGAGCATGGCATGCTAATGGGTTGAAAAGGATATGAACAGAGGGGCGACTGGAAGGCAGCCATGGCTGAAATGACACACACACACACACACACACAAGTACTCTCATTATGCCTGCTTTCTATTTTATGCGCTCCTTCTCACACATCTGCGTGTGATTAGATTTTGTTTAGGCTACTCGTGTTACCTCTAAATGATTGCACAGTATTGGATGAAATAAATGTGCCATCTCTATTATTGTCTGTGGTTTTCTTCTACACGTACATAACTGACACCTTTTTTACTTTCTTAGCTAAACACTTATTATTTCGCTGTTTCAAAACCTGTGCGCTGTGTCTAATAGGATGTGTATTTCTGATTAATGGTCCTCCTTTATTTTCATTTTAATGATAAAATGAGTTTTGGGAAAGGCTGTGTGGGTATAGTTGCTCAGTTACTTGTGGTTGCTTTGATTTGGTAATCTACATGTCAGATCAGTGTAATTTGCGGTTATGCCACATATTTTGCCCTGCTTCAGATGTTGACTTTAACACCTCCTCTCTTGCTCTGTCTTCAGGACCTGTCCTGCATTGATGACCTCTCCACAAACTCTCTGTTTTCCTCTCCGGCTGACTCACTGTCGGAGTATGCTGATGCCCAGTCCTTCATCAGCACAGACAACTTGGACACAGTGCCCACCCTCTGGGATGTCAACACTAATACCACCACACCAGCACAGAGCCAGATAGAGGTCAGTAGCAAGCTCTCACAAACATACACTTCATTATCTGAAACACTGATTACCACCCCAACAGCTCATCTTACAACTGTTACGCAAAACAAACCTGTCAGCACATGCACGTCTTTACTGGGGGAGATGGACAAATGAGGGTCAGATTGTCATGCGCTGTAAAATTGAGTGCTGCTCTTTCTCACTGCTACATTTTACTCTCAGGTGGGACTTTGATGAGATCGCTGGGTTCATTCATTCGGTTCATTCTTTCCAAAATACAGACATTTATTATTAGCAGTAGTATATCATTGTGAAAACACATTTTTTGTTTACCATTTCCCAAAACGGCTGATTTTGTTTACTGTTTTCTCAGTGGTACGCAAAGTAGTATTTCTAAATAAGCTACCGCTACTGAGTTACTTTTAAGACCATAGAAATAATCATCTTTTTTGATGAGCTGTCACTTCAAAGAAACTCAATAACCTGCTGTATATCACGGTCTCATGTTTGGTGAGCTGAGAAAAGCAGCTTCTTCAGTGTTATTCCCCTCTCCCTGCTCGTGTTGCTGTTGAGTCCTCTTTGAATTAGTCTGGTCCAAAGATATCTTTTTGATATGAATCAGAGCACATTCATTTCTCCTGCCTTCTGAAAGCCTTTCATGTTTTCCTTTTCATTCTGCCCTCATTTCATCCATTATGTTTCCCAGACACACACAGCTTTATCTGCCTGTTGTTGTTGTTGTTGTTGTCGCTGGCTTTTCACCGCCAGACAACAAATTGCATTTTGTTGAGTGCTGCTCCATCAGACATCCATGTCCAGTGCCCACATACTCTCATGCACATGCATATACAGCCCATACACACACACTCACTGTGATTTCTCATGGTTTTTTGTTTTGTTTTGTTACTCTTTTCTTATGCATTGGGCACTGTTTTTATTTACGTTCCTTTCTCTTCATTTTATGTTCTGTTGACAGCTGAATGGCACTGGCAGGTTTCATGGCTTGGCCAGTTTGGATGATATAACTGCTATTATCAGCACCCCACCTTTAGGAGGATTCCAGGTAGCCACACCAACGTCTCCGATGTGTTAAACTGAAAACAAGCTCGAGACGAGCCTAATCATTGGTAGCTCTCAGCTATGCAGAGAATGCTGATTATGTTATGTCTAATGTGCTGCTGTTGTTGCCCTATGGGTTTGCAATACAAGATAAAGCTTAGATTTTTTCACAGTGCAAAGTGACATGCCACTAAAACTCGAGGGCCACATTTTGACTGTGCAGTACATGAAGGCAGTAGCTAGGGATGGGAACCAAACCCCGGTCTCAAACATGCTCCGCAGCTAAATTATTAAGGAATGTAGTATTAATAAGCTTCAGATTAAATGGTTTTCTGCACCATTTTGAGATGTCAGGAATAGTATTTATTTTACTGACATTTTAGATATTTTATATTCCATTGAGATTTATTAGATCTCAGTGACTTATATAGTGACTTTGCTATCCTAAACATTACTGTTGCTGCTCTAAAAACAGCATTTAGTTATAAATAAAGTTAATTAAAAAGCTAATTCTCTTCTGATTTTCTTTAAAATACTTTTTTCTTCTTTTAATGAGACAAGAGTATCAATTAAGAACCAACCTGATAAGGAGTATCTATCAGTATCAGTTAACAATACCCATCCCCAGTTGTAGTAGTGTTATGCTTGTGTCATCTTTGGTAATTCTTTATTACCAGAGATGATGAAAGCATTGCTGCATATTGCATGTATTGGACTTTATGCAAATGCACACAGCATAAAGGACAGATTATTACATATACTGCATTGTCTTGCTGTAATGTTGACCTGTCTGTCAAAATGGGACCCTTTTGCATTTCCAGGTTCTCAGATAATGTAATCATGAATTTGCATGAATATGTAAAGCACTCTTATGCCCGCATGTGTCAAAGCTCTTTTCTAGCACTTTTCTCTTTCATGTGTCACTTTACTGGTAAATGTTTCTTGATAGGGCTCTAGATGTGCTGTGCTAACTTTTTACTAACTGCTCACCTGCTTCCTACTTTCAGCTACAATCTCTTTCCCAACCTGTCTTCACCTAACTTGAATCAAGAAGTATAACACCTAAATGTGGCTGTTATTACTGTGAATGACATTACTGAACTCAGTGTGGTGTTCCCAGGCTCAGAGAACCCAGCCACCACCAGAGGAGGAAGAAGATGCTGAGGAAGAGGAGACAGAGGAACTGGGGCACATAGACACATATGCTGAGTACAAACCTTCCAAATGTAGGCCACTAAACTGAATGTCAACATTCATCTACTTATTAATGCATCTACATTTGTCTTGTTGATATAAAAAGACTTTCATACAGTTTGCTATTAACACGTCTGCAAAAATGTTTCCTTCTTTACACTTCTGTTCTGTTCTTTCCACTCTTCAGCCACTATAGGAATTTCTCATCCTGACATAGTGGTGGAGACCAACACCCTTTCCAGTGTCCCTCCTCCCGACATCACATACACTCTGTCTATCCCTGAGACAACTGTTAACAGTGGCCTGCTGTCTGCTCTGCAGCTAGAGGCAATCATCTACGCCTGCCAGGTACACAAGCAGGCTCACGTACACACAGTACATAATGCACCTATTCATTTTGGATCAGTAAATGATTAATGTGTTGATTATTCATTCATCTTTGTTCATGTGTTTGTTTTTTGTGCACCCTCAGCAACATGAAGTTATCCTTCAGAACAACCAGAGGGCGGGCTTCCTCATCGGAGATGGGGCAGGGGTCGGAAAAGGACGCACCGTGGCAGGAATCATCTTGGAGAACTACCTTAAGGGAAGGAAGAAAGCACTATGGTAAGAGATAATAACTACGCTGGGAGAGTTCATTTAGCGATCATAAAACCAGTTTAAAAGCCAAATAGCAATTATTTCATTGGGTTTCAATAATTGATTCATATGATTATCTTTTGTGTCCGGTTGTATGGCACACTATATTGGAGCATGTAGGGGCTAGCGTGCACAAGCCTGCTAAATTACCAACTTTGCTGTTCCTGCCCTCAGGTTCAGCATATCCAATGACCTGAAATTTGATGCAGAGAGAGATCTCAAAGACATAGATGCACCGAATATTCCTGTGCATGCCTTAAACAAGGTGAGTCCTGGTAGAATGGGCATGACAAGCTGAGAAACTAAGCTGTTTAAGTTGCATGTGTATCCAAACAGAAAATGGAACAAGCTGTATTTGGTTACTGTGTGGCTCTGTAAATGTTTTCTTTACAGTCCCACGAGTACGACTCTCCTCTTTTGAATGTTTGATTTGTTACTTTAGATTAAGTATGGAGACACAGCTACCTCAGAAGGAGTCCTGTTTGCAACTTACTCTGCGCTGATTGGAGAGAGCCAGGCTGGAGGGCAGCACCGGACGAGAATTAAACAGATCCTAGACTGGTGCAAGCCAGATTTTGACGGAGTTGTATCCTTTCATTTAAACAACCTCACGTCTAACAGTGTCTTCACACAAATTTGCATTGCCTGTCTGTGTTGTTTGCCCTTAACCTCCTTTCCTCAATACAGATTATTTTTGATGAATGCCACAAAGCCAAGAATGCCACATCTACAAAGATGGGCAAGGCAGTGCTTGACCTGCAAAACAAGCTGCCACGGGCCAGAGTGGTGTATGCCAGTGCCACAGGTAGGCTAGAATATAAGACAACACACAAGCTTGTATAGTAATGCATTACATCAGATGAATTCAAAATATAATTTTTTGTCATCTGTTTCCCAGGTGCCTCTGAGCCAAAGAACATGATCTATATGAGCCGCCTGGGAATCTGGGGTGAGGGCACACCCTTCAGAACATTTGAGGACTTCCTGCACGCCATCGAAAAGAGGTTCGTAGGAGAACATCTCGCAGAATGACATTCCAAAACATTGTGTCTTCTGAGAGCCTTTCAATCACTGTGCTCACCGGAAAAATACCACACCATCAGATTGGGGTCATGTCTGGTTGACCTGTGATTGAATTATGTTGAATGATTTATATGCCGTTTGTATACAGAGGTGTTGGTGCCATGGAGATTGTTGCCATGGACATGAAAGTGAGCGGAATGTACATCGCCAGGCAGCTGAGCTTCTCAGGGGTGTCTTTCCGCATTGAAGAGATCGGACTGGACAATGACTTTAAACTGGTGTATAACAAAGCTGCCAAACTGGTGAGTGCGCTGCCTCACTGCCTCTGTTACATCTTTACATGCTGAAAAAAAGCAACACGTTACTTGAAAGTGACTATTAACATCTGGAACCTCTGTCCAGTGGGCCGAGGCATTGCAGGTGTTCATGCGTGCAGCTGATGAGCTGGGCCTGGTCAGCAGGAAGTCTCTGTGGGGACAGTTCTGGTCGTCTCACCAGCGCTTCTTTAAATACCTCTGTATCGCTGCCAAGGTCCGCTCCCTGGTGGAGCTGGCCCAAAAAGAGCTTGAGGCAGGAAAGGTCAGCACAACACACTCTCCAACACTGACTCATATAATATGTATAATCCTGAAGACTATAAATTACCAAGAGGAAGATCCAAACAGGAACTGAAATTCTATAGATGTTGCATTAGTGGGAAATACTTTTTTCTCTGGTAAATTCATGTTGTTAGCATAGCTTTGCCAGCACTTTGCCTTGTCTGCGCAAGAATAGATTAATTGGATCTACAAGCGTCATTACATGTTTTCTTTAATTAATGAATCTCCAACTAGATCTTTGCTTGTGTTTGTACCTATTCTATATGTATGTCGTTTTGGATGAAAGCGTCTGCCAAATGACATTGTAGACATTTGAGTGCATTTTATTTGGTACAAATTGCCTCAAGAATGTTATATGTCCCATCATGGTCCCAGGAATGAATGCACAACAGAATTAACTTCAGATAACACAGTAGACCCATTCAGTTGTTGATGGGTATTTGTTTCTCTCCACCACAGTGCATCGTTATCGGTCTCCAGTCTACCGGAGAGTCGCGCACCAGAGAAGTCCTGGATGAGAATGACGGCCATCTTGACAGATTTGTTTCGGCAGCAGAGTAAGTGACAAGGAGTATTTTGACTGTTGGTTTGATTGTTTCTGTGTATTTGACAAAATATCTTCTCGGGGTTTCGCTGTATGAACAGATAAATGCTCACTCACAGCAGCACAGTTTTCTGGAAAGTTTATCATTTTCTTGCTCTTTAACCTTTGTGATACCTTTAACCCTGTGTGTAGTGTTTGTCTGTTTGCCAGAGGCCATGGCACATTGCGGTTTGCTTACTGCTGTTGCTTCATTAACCTGCCAAATTATTGGCCAATCACATGGAAGAACATATTCACACCGCATACTTTCAATAAAATGATAAGTATTTAGGCCACGGAGTTTATCCTCAATTAATTTTAATTTCTATCCTCATCCAAGAAAAACAAGAAAGGGATGGTACAGTTGCTTAGCTCTTTGAACTTGGTTGAACCTAAATCTCTCACAGCAGACACGTCTGAATGTCTGAGAGTATTAGATCACACGTGTCTTCATCTGCCTGTCAACACCTGACAACTATAATGAGGCCAAATCAGGAATGTAGAGTGTCTTAACTGCCACAACTGCCCTGAGTTGTACCGATCGCTTTGCTGTCACAATAAAAGTTTCTCTCTCCTCTTGTTTTTTCCTTCAGGGGAGTATTCCAGTCTCTTGTAACGAAACATTTCCCATCAGAGAAACAGAGGCGAGAGAAGGCACCAGGAAATAAGCGAAAACGTAGGTGGAGATATTGTGTTTGTCACGCCATGCTAGCATATATACCACAGTATTAGTATTGGAACAGTTCCCATGTTATGTTTTTTACTCTTATTGTATGTACCCAGTGCTCAGCTGACATGTCAGGCGTTTACCCTGCAGTCCAATTAAACAGTTAACCTGTGTGTTTGAATGTATTTTTCTGTGTATGTATGCTGTTTGCATGCCTTCTATCAGCATCAATTCACAGCGACTACGCCTTTTCCTTAAGGAAAACGTATTTTGTTACCTCTCATTAATGATTTTACTAAAAGTCGTATTTGACTCTGATTATCATGTTGTTGCCTCTGATTAGGGAAGCCTAAAGGTCGTCAGTCTAAGGTACCCAAGCACACCGTGGACAGCAGCGGTGTGATCAACATCAGTGACGACAGCAGCAGTGACTCCGACGGCATGGACACAGACTCCAACTCTTCACCAGACTCTCTGCTCGACAACGATGACGTCATCTTTGTGAACCACACTAGCTGCCAGACAGGTAGGGAGATGACTTGTTCTGTGGTGTGTGTTGACAGTGGGAGTAGTGTGTGAAATGTTCAACTAAAAGAAAACGTTTAGCTTTGTGCGTTTGTTCACTGTTATTGTTTTGACTCTTTCCTATCAGGGTTTCATGGTTAATATTCCCTTTGCTTCCATTTACAGCCAGGATAGAGGAGATGAAGCAGGGCCTCCTCAACAAGATATCAATACTGGGAAAAGAACTACCTCTCAATACTTTGGATGAGCTCATTGATAAGTTTGGAGGACCAGATAAAGTCTCAGAGGTACAAGCCTCAGACACTCAACTAGAAACTAGCAGAATATCTGTCAAAGCACGTGCTAAGTGGCAAGGGCGAATGTTTTTTCTGCAGATGACTGGTCGCAAGGGCCGTGTGGTGCGGCGTCCTGACGGCAGTGTACGTTACGAGTCACGAGCTGAGCAAGGTCTTACCATCGACCACATTAACATCAAGGAGAAAGATCGCTTCATGAGTGGAGAGAAGGTAAGATATATCAGTCCTATATATATATATATATATCAGTGCAACATATGAAACAATCTGTATATTCTTTCTGTTTTATGAGTATTAATCAATAAGATCTCTGCCAATACTCCAAAACTCTTTCCTTTCCAGTTGGTGGCCATCATCTCAGAGGCGGCCAGCTCTGGGATCTCCCTGCAGGCTGACAAGCGAGTGAAAAACCAGAGGCGCAGAGTCCACATGACGTTGGAGCTGCCGTGGAGTGCAGACAGGGCCATTCAGCAATTTGGTGAGTCAGGATATGTTATCTTACAGTGAGTCTTTCTAAGTTAAAGAGTAATAAAGGTTTTCCTGAAAACTGACTTATAACTACACATCTGGTGGTAACTAATATGTGGCTTAGATTAAATGTTTTAATCAGTGAGAGTGTGAGTTGTTTTCCTCTGAACTTCATGTAATAGCAGATGAACGTTGGTCATTAACATGTCTTGCTTGGAGTTTTTATGAGAATGAAACACGCCTGTCCTTCCTGTCCTTCCTGTTTCATGGGATATATCCTAGTATGAGTTTAGTATACAAACTTGGTATGAGTTACCTACAGCACACACAGACAGACACACTCACGCATCAATCGCACTACCACAGAGGCATGTAAGAATTTTTTGTTTGCAGTAATTATTGAATTTGTCAAGTAATTCTTTATGTTAGCAGCCTCTCTGCTTGACTGGAAACTGTAGCTTAACTACTTGGTAGGTTAGTCCTCACACACATACACTGTACATATACACATACTGTACAAATGCACACCCTGCACAAATACACACAGACAGCCATCCAGATTCTTTGGAAGTGTCCCGGTCTTCTGAATTTCCAAAGAAAACCTTTGCAGAAAGTTGTTATTGTTTGTTTCTGAACACTGTTCAAGCAGAGGAGCTTCTCTCAGAACGAACAGATCAGGTTTCTCTGTTATTTGATGCTGTCAGATGTTATCATGTCACCAGGAATATCCCCTCCTCTCTTTTCTTTTCTAAATCATGTATCTGTTCTGCGTGTGGTTTGCAGCCCGAGCTTAGATGAAATCCCAAACTGATGTTAAAACGATGTATTTTTTTGTCTGACTGTTGATCAACAAAGTCGGAACAAGAGATGTGAAAAACAAACTTGCATCAAATCACAAAATCTTGTCACATCAACCCACATTACTGCGGTGTGATTTCAAACCTGCACCCTGAAAAACACGCTCGGGCTGTCACCTTTTTTTCTTTTTTTTTTTTTTTTCTTTTGCCATTTTAGTTGTATAAATTCTGTCTTTATAACCTTTATTTTGTCTTTCCAGGTCGCACCCATCGGTCCAATCAGGTGACAGCCCCGGAGTACATCTTCCTAATCTCGGAGTTGGCTGGGGAGAGACGTTTTGCATCCATTGTGGCTAAAAGACTAGAGAGCCTGGTAAATATATGAGGATATAGCCTAATGTATACATTTGTGTGTGTTGCGTTTGCTCTCATCTTTTTTTTCTTTTTCTTATTTTAAGTGAAATCTGTCTCATGGGAAAAATAATCATCTTTCATCTTGTTGTGTTATGGAGCGTCAAAAGCTTTGTTCCACTGTAAACGGATAGTATCTCTGTTTTATGTTTATTGATTGCTCTGCTCTGGGTTGCCTTTGACTATACCGTTTGCTCCTTCACCCTGCCCTCACCCCCTGTCCTTCCTCTTCTCTGGGGTATTCCCTATTCTAGGAGCTCTCTATAGTCTTTTATTGCTGGTTACATCAACTTGCCTCCACAAACCTCAAGAGATTCTGGGTCTTTCCCTTCTCCCACTCAACAACGGAAAACTGAATAAGCAGAAAAAGCAAAGAAGCATGCCTGGATAATTTATAAGTCTTGGTTTATTTTCCATAATTATCAATGCATTTCAGCACTAGCAGTTTATTTCCATAGTGACACAGCATGACAGTTCTTTTGGGAAAAGGGCAAGGAGTGTGCAATGGGATGGCGGTTCCAGGAAGTCCTTCTTGTCTTTGCCAGCTGTGTTCGGTAAATCTGCATCAAGAATAGGTCAAATCTCGCCTGCCTGGCTGCCTCTACTCGATACACACACACACGCAGAGTTGCTCCTTTTTAGACGACTGAATACCTTCATAACTGGCTGACTCCAGATCGGCAGTGAAATCATATTTGGCAACAACGTCTCTTTGTTTTGGTATCTCAAGGCATTTTTCAGTGTTGGCAGAACCAGCATCTGGTTTCAAGTTGGCTGACTTGCTTCTGCTAAATATTTTTTTTCACCTCTGTCGCAGTACATTTAAAATCTTAAAAGTAAGGAAAATGGTCAAAACACAGGCTGGGCTTTTAGAGGAAAACTCCCAAGACCGAAGTGGATTTAAAAGCTATAATTTAATGTTGGTTTGATCTGTTTGACACCTTGCAAAACACACTCTCATTAGGCACTTAAGTGAGAAGTTTAGCTTCACACTTTAACCTCATCTGTTTCCTCTCCTTTCTGTGCACTCACCGTGTGTGTGTGTGTGTGTGCGCGCGCGTGTATGTGTTTGTGCAGACTGAATGTACCTGCACTTCATGGTTTGGTGTAATGCGTGCGTAAGACAACTATCACAGGTTTAATCCCTGGTTGTCTGAACCAGATATTAACTGTACTCCTCCATACACATCAGTTGTAAACCACAAAGTGCAATCAGATCTATAAAAATGCTTGCTAAGCATAGTTGTATATTTTCAGTGATAAAAGCTGCGCCTGCATTGTTTACAGTGGAGATGGCAAACAGTCATGAATCGGTATAATAAGACTCTGCAACCATGTTAAACACTGTATTCAGGAATAACAGAAGTCCACACTAACATTAACAAGTGTGAGGTTGTAGTCATCCAATAGTTATAGTATAATAACAATACAGGAAGTTATCCTTTGTTATTAGTTATAAAAAGTTAT
The DNA here is from genome assembly GCA_008933995.1 of Datnioides undecimradiatus. Classification (NCBI taxonomy): domain Eukaryota; kingdom Metazoa; phylum Chordata; class Actinopteri; order Lobotiformes; family Datnioididae; genus Datnioides; species Datnioides undecimradiatus. Next base: position 18,137,749 of record WARS01000029.1, read on the forward strand.
GTTCTCCCTCTCATATTAAGGCTGAGCAGCCAAGTCAGGTTAGACAGTGAAGCTGTGTAGTAAAGATCAACAGCAATCACTGATTTATACCACATCACTGTGTCTGCCTGCATTAGTGTGATGATGCTCCGAGGAGTGCGACGCTCATGCTGCTAATACTAATAATAATGCCGTTCCTAATCCACTTTGCAGGGAGCGCTAACACATGGAGACAGAAGAGCCACGGAATCCAGAGACCTGAGCAAGTACAACTTTGAGAACAAGGTAGGCAATTTTAAGAAACTGCTTTTAACCTTTAAGAAAGAAGTAACTTTACTTATTTTTAACTTCCAACTTTCACTTCTCTGATGCTAATTGTTCATTAGTTAGCATTGGCTAAGTTGCTGAATGTTTCTTCTGAATGTCTGTACCAATTACACGTCCCGTCTTTTGCAGTATGGTACCAAGGCTCTAGATAAAATCACCAAAGCAATCCTTGGTCACATAGAGAACAAGGTGCCCCCTCCCAAAGGCTACCCTGCTGGTGACGCCATGTTCTTCAGAGGTATGTCTGAGCTTTGATTGACTGTCATCATGTGTAAATAAAGGCCGTCTTCACCAGTGTGAACTTTACTGTGACTAATCAGTTAAGCAACTGTTTTCCTTTATTTCAGACATGAAACTTGGAATGATGGACGTGGGCATCTTTTGTAAAGAGTCTCGCTTTGGGATCAGTACTGAGAAAGGTACAGTATCAAAGAGGCATGCAGGCATATTTTATGCCAGGATACTACAACTATTACTTGACAAAATCAGCTGCCTTACTGTTCTGTGTTGTCCTTTTAATCCCAGACTGCAGCATCACCAAGTTCCTAAATCGTATTCTGGGCCTGGAAGTCCACAAGCAGAACTATCTCTTCCAGTACTTCACTGACAACTTTGACTACCTAATTGAGAAGGATAAGAAGGAGGGCAAATACGACATGGGAATCTTAGGTACGGAGGTCAAGTGCTGATCAAAACTTTTAGGTTCTTACATAACTGCACAATTGCTGATCCAAAATATATATGTAAATGTAACCTAGCCGCAACCACCAAAAGTAAAAATTCAAATTTACTTTTTGAATTATATTAACATGGTTTCTAAAAACAAGATATATATGTATATAATACAACAATTGAAGTTATTAGTCAATTTTCTAAATTAAATCCCGATTGGTCCTTTAGGGATGATTTTTAAAAACGAAAGATGCGGCCTCATCCTCTAATATGAGTAATTATTTTTAAGACTTCCTCCTCTGTGCTTCTGACAGACCTTGCCCCAGGTAACGATGAGATTTATGAGGAGAAGCAGGAAACTTTCTTGACAGCTGGAAACCCTCAGGATGGACAGGTTGTTCTCTATAAGGTAGGCACTGCATAACTTCATCTCAGGTATATTATTAATTATTACTGTGTGAATAAAACATTATTGTAACATGTCTCCAGTTAGCCTGCAATGTCCAGCATGAACAAAGAACAGATCAGCAATATCGTGTCGCTAACGAGGGCCTGTATTTAGTACGTAGTGATCTCTAGATGAGCAGACCGTAGGATGTGACCTTTTTATACACTCAGCAGTGCATACTGTGTTGTGGTGCATACCAAGAAACCAGAGGTGGTTCTATGAATATACACGACATCCAACATGCAAATCTTGTGTTCTCTCTTGAGTTTAATCCAGTTGGGCTTGTAGGGCAGCAAAGTGCCAACTGAAAGATTTTCATGACATGGTTTGCACTGTGCATATTTTTTGCGTACAAAGAGGTTTACAACTGTGAAATTTGTTCCTCATAACCTGCTCTCCCAGAGGTAGCTCAAGTAGCTACCCTTGCACTATATACGTTATGATTGATGTCACTTTGCTAGCGGTAAGACTGTGATCATACAGGCTTAGCCTGGGGCTGAGGAGTCTATGCAGACACAAGTAGGAGGTGGAAACAGGATAATTACTGGTATCTTCTGCTTTTAGCTGTCGGCTGCAGGCAGCCAGGCAGAATGCTGCAGAGCTATGACCAGTTTAGCAAGGATACACTGTAGACACTGTGTGTGTGTGCGTGTGTGTGTTGGGTGCATGCAGTAGATTATGAGATGTATTCATTTAAACTGTGTTAATCTGTGTGGTTTTTAGATATATGTGAGATAGCTTGTAGGTTTCTTGGCAAGAGTCTGTCTCACTTCACGGACCTTTGCAGCACATGCTTCAGTCTGTCATCTTTGTTGCCCCTGTAGATCAGTGTGGACAGAGGCATGCCCTGGGATGACGCCTACAACAAGTCCTTGAAGCTCAGCGGTCCAGACGAGGGTTTCTATCTGTCCCAGAAGGTGAGTCCGTATTATGATAAGCAAACTTAACCCAAGGTCCACTGTAAGAGGCACAGCAAGTATTGCACCTCACTACATAGCAATGTGGTGACACAATGGATGTCCACTGAAATGATTATTTTAGTCCCTGAGACAGTGCAAATAATTCACTCTCTGTGTGGTCTTTCCACAGCTGCGAGGTAACCACCCGTGTGTGTTGCTGGCTGAGCAAGGAAGAGGCAAGAACCTCATTGTCTACAAGCCCAACATTGGCAAGCAGGCTCACCCTGAGAGCCTGGAAAACCTGCAGCAACGTTACAGAAAGGTAACTTCACTCACTGCTGATGAATCAGTTGTGTCTGTATACTGGTGTCAATCGGGTCAAAACATTTTTAATTTCATTCTAACATGTAAGCTTTGAGGATTTATTCACACTTATTTATTATGTCACACTTCTCTCTCAATCTATTACTCCTGTGTAACTATACTTGGAGTCGGGTGCCCCCTTGTGGTCATTTAAGAGTACTGAAGATGTGTTTAAGAGACACTTCAGTGGTTAACAATGTGGCAGTCTTTTACACACTACTTCATCCATTCACAAAAACAGGACCTGTGTCTGAATTAAAAGTTAAAACATGTAAATGAAATGATGAAGTTTTATGTATTTTTTTTATTATAGTTTTCATCCCCTATTTGAACAACTGTGTGATATTAGCGATCTTTCACCATAAGCCCTCCAAATACTATATACATCTGTTGTTCGACACTATAAAGATTATAAATGACATAAAACTACAACGTTACCTTTGGCAGAAGTTTCTTTATAAGCTAAGCTGTTGTTTTGAAACTGTGTATTGGTCTGCATCTCATCAAACCATGGATATGATGAGTCATCTGCTGATTTCACTTTTATCTCCCTTTCAGGTGACTCCAGAGGAAGCCAGGGAGAGTTGGGAGAACCAGTTCACCTTCTCCTTCAAGAAGTGTAGCCATGCCAACTGGTAAGTAGGAATCCACAGTGTCACTTCGGATTAATGGCTCAATGCATCCAGTCAGTCTGGCTCTTATTAGGATTCAGTCTGGGTGGTATTACGGTCAGATGCCATTCTCAAGGATTTGCAGGTCACCTGAGAATTAGTCATGAAGAAATAACTTGCAAGTCTCCCATGTGCCTTTGTCACCGGATGGCCAGTGAGCTGTGTTTAAATTGCTTGGATGGAGCAGTCCCTCCACTGTAGGGGTACAGTGGAGGGACTGCTGTACAGTTTTCCTGATTTGTATTAAAGGTGTGGGTTATTTTGCTGCCACTAAGACCTGAGTTTTTCTTCTCTGTGCTTTCTCTAGGAATGGGAAGTGTAAGAAAATAGAGGAAGGCCAGGAGTGTCTGCAGGGCATGCGCCTCCGTCAGTACCACATGCTGTGTGGTGCTCTGTTGCGTGTGTGGAAGCGCGTATCCGACATAGTGTCTGACATCACCAGCTCTAGCATCCTGCAGATTGTCCGCCTAAAAACCAAGCAGCATAATAAGCAAGTCGGTCAGTACACTCCCCCTCCCCTGACACAAGTTATAATTAACACAGAGCATGAAAAGTCCAAAGTTTTAAAGCGTGAACTTGAATCTTTCAGTTGTTTTGATGGGAAACTGTGACACTGGGAAAGTGCTGACCCATCTTTAAGCCAAACTGAGGAAATGAAATTGCCCAGTCTCCTTGTCTGTCGCATGAACTCGTGTGCATACTCGCATTGACGCTAACTGATTTGGCAAGAGACACACAACATGTTGCAATTCAGCCCGACATCCACGAAAATCTGGGGACTACACACTTTTTTTATAAAGATGTAAAAAGCATGTGCAGTAAATATGGATCTCATTAATCAGTTTAGCGTGATAAATGGTCATTGTATGAAGGTCTAGCTTATGGATCACCAAGTGTTTATTCACCTCACTGACGACCAACTGCCCTCCTCATCCCTTCCAGGTATCAAGATCCCCGAGAACTGCGTGGTCCGTGTGCGTGAGGAGCTGTTGGCAATGGACGAGGAGGTGAAGAGGAGACGAAAGGAGAGGGAGCAGCAGGCTGTGGAGCAGCGACTGGCCGAGGAGCGGATGCGTAAAATGGAGCAGGAGAGCAAACACAAACACCTGCTGGCAAATCTGTTCAATCCGAAACCCATGCCGAACCAGTCCCTCGCTCAGCCCAATCAGATCCTCAAACAGAAACTGAACCAAAACGCTCTGCAAAGGACACAAACCGGGGGCATCTCTCAGCTGCAGAGGATGCAAGCCCAAACCCAGCCCTCACAGAACATGTTGTCCTTACAGAGAAATCCCAGCCAAACGCAGCAAAGGACCCATAACAGCTGGCCCAACAATCCCACCACCACGTCCGCCACCAACCAGGGCCTTCTGCCCAACATGGTTAACCTCACTTCCAGTTTGTCACAGTTTTACCCCCCCTCCTTTGTATCCTCTTTCCCACAGCTGAAGAACCAGGCTCTTCCACTCCATCAGACCACACTGTCCCCCAACTTGTCTTCCAAGAATCCCCTGGATGAGATCTTGGACCTGACTGTGAGTTCGCCATCGCCATCCCCAGACACCACAGAGGGTGGACTCAATCTGGACAGTCTGACGAGACACTCTGCAGCATTCGGAGATGACTTTAATCTGGAGTCTCTGATCTCCCAGAATGCACCGAATGCACAGCACGCTGTACCAATGCAGCAGCCTCTATTGCTGCAGCAGCAGCATCTGCAGACAACACAGCAGCAGAACCACAACCTGCTGACCAACAACCACCAAGACTTATTGGACTTTCTTGACTTGCCCCTGTCTCCCCAGATGCCCACGCAGAAAGCCAGCCCTTCATCCTCTACCTCCTCCAGCTCTTCCTCCACATCCTCCACCTCTTCTGTGTCAAACAACCTGGCGTCTCACGTCCCCGCCGGCCTCCTGCCGGCATCCACCCTCATCCCGACTTCATCCTCCTCTTCTCTCTTCTCCAGCCCGTCCTCGTCTCTGTTCTCCAACTCATCCTCCCACTTCTCTCCCCCTTACCTCCTCCACCAGTCGGACTCTCTTTCCCTACCCAACGGTCACTGCAGCACCACCGCGCTTGATGTTCGCGAGGCCCTGAACAGCATGCTGCAGGCCGGACCGGACCGCAAGTCTGTCATTCAGTACCGGCAACAAGACTAGCAGCTTAACAGCAGCAGCTCATCTGGACTTTTCTTTCAGTATTTTTTTTGTCTTTCAAAGCAGATTTGTTTCTTGTTCGCTGCTGTCTATGATCGCACCCTCGGACCTACTCCCTCTCCCCTCAGGGCCTATAGTCACGTCACTGCCTGTCCTGCGCTCGGCTCACCCTTCTCTCTACCCACCTGTAGCGCTCACCTGCTTGAGGCTGTCGAGGTGACAGCAGGCTCGATCAGTATCAGATTTCTGCACCAAAGTGTGTCCTCCACAGTGAAAGGCAGCTGTAAGACAAAAAAAAGTGAAAAAAACAAAAACGTGTGATTAACTTAACTTTTATTGAACATACGAGCTGTCCAAACAAAGGCTCATTCATTGAGGTGTGGAAAATCTTTAATAAACCTCCTGCTGCTGTTTCTACGAGGTATGATTGGTGAAGTTGCTGGAAGCTCTAATTGCCTTTCACCAGTTTAAAAAAAAAAAACAAAACAAAAAACGCATCTTTCGACTTTGCTTTACTGTTACTTCGTTTCATGGCCCTTTTTGTCTTGACTAAAACAAGGCTGTATGCAAGGCTTGGTTAGGGGGAAACAAAAGATAGTGTTGAACTGGAAGACGAGGGCAAAAAAGAAAAACCCCAGACGAAATCTTTTAGCTTATTAGCCATGAAATGCCTCAGTTTTCATTTTTTCCCCTTCTTCTACATGCTCCCTCTTGTTTCTCTCCCTGCTTGTATGAACACTAGTGTGAGGGGGGAAAAGGGAGAGGAAGAGCAGCCTGCTGTTGCAAACAGTGCCTTTTGGAGAAATCTATAAATGCAGTCTTTAAAAATCCATGTAGCCTAATGTATAGATTTGTACTCTTGAGCGTCGGTTTTGATTTTAATTTAAACGTGGTATATTTGTATTTAACTTTTAGCCCCCTCAGTCAGTCGGTTGTTTGTGTTACACTATACTGGTGGTGGGTTTAGGAAGAAGCCTCCATTAGGCCTGTGTGTGCTCGTATGATTGTCTGTGTAGCTGCGGACTCGTCCCTGTCCTGTGTCCCTCTGCCCCTGTTGATATGTTAGCATGCTACAGGGTCAGTATGGAGGCGTTATTGAGCAGCGTGGATAGAAATCATGAATTATATCCAAAATCTTTTATCCCCCCACTCCCCACTTTTTCCTTCTTTTTTTTTTTTTTTTAAACTGACGATAACATTTAGTGATGTGACTCCTGGTTTGATTTGATTTTGAATTTCTCAGGAAAGTCTCGAGTGTGTTATTGTTTTTGTTGTGTCATTTTCACCAACAAAGATATAAAAAATTAGTTTCAAGTCTTTAATTCCAGTGGCTGACAAAGGATTTCAAGTTTTAACGGTCTTGAGGCCTGAAAAGAAAACCCTGTTTTTAATTAAAGCCTTCTTTGGGTAGTAGTCATAGTCTCAGACAGATTTCTCATGAGAAGTGTTTTTGTTTCAGGCATCAGGGCTGTAAAAACATTTGAAACGTGTGTAGACTTGTGATGTTCACTGTGTATGATAGTACATATTTAAAAACCTGTGAGATCTGGCCATCTTTGTGTGAAAAGGATGCACTGTAGTTGGTTCATGACAAAAATGCCGGGATAAGTTCAAGTGATTAAAAAGCAATAAAACCATATTCTACATTTGTTATGAAACAGAAATGCCTAAGTACTGTTTACGCTCAACAGGCAAAGCTTTGTGGTTACTTTTGCATGGTATGAATCTTCTTATTTCTGTTGTGCTTCATAGTCTTTTTAGTTAAACAAATTCTGAAATACATACAACCTTTGTATAGTAAGTTTTCACAGGATGAACGCAATGCGTTCTTGATGTTTTAGTCATTGTTATTATAAAAGTTATTGTTATTTATATTTAAGGGATATTTAGATTTTAGATATGTTATCCTGCTTATTAGAATAGTTAACGAAATGTTTGGTCAGGGAAGTTTCTAGTTTTCAAGATTACTATAAAACAAATTCTATTATAACCTGCCACCAAATAAGATTGCACTGTTCTGTACTGCTGTACAGTGTCTGGATTTATTTCTGCTCATTTCAGTTTTGCTTATCTCAAAGTAGAATTGTTTCTCCAACTTGTAGACCTTTTTGTCGGGCCTTCAGTTTGCAGAGAGATACCAAAGTGTTCCACAGACACCCCTAAAGTTACTGGCTCTAAGATATCAGAACTTTTATCAATCTCAGGAAGAAACCTACAGGAGGTGTAACGCCGGGGCGTTAGCAGAAATATATCATTTCCCCTTTTAACAGTGGTGAAACTAACCAATACATGTTCTATTTTATTTTCTTAACTCTGTGCTGTGACTCTTGCTGTATTTATGTTTTAGACATAATGTGATGGGTTTGTCGTTTTGTCCTCGTGAACATGTCAGTGATTTTAAATGTTTATGCCTTCTTAGGGCAAAGATCAAAGGCTGTTTCTTTTTAAGGAACATTATCTCTTTGTGGACACTTTTATTTTCATTTGTGTTGCAGCTGTCGGACATTTGATTTACGATAAAGCTGACAGATGTTGTGAGTCGATTCGCACCTGGGTTATACTGAAACGTGCAATTGATCAGTCCAAGCCTTTACCCTCCCTCAGTGTAGCAGACGTTTAGGTTTAGACCGCCTCAGATCGCAGATTCTTGTCAACGCTTCTTTTTAATATCCGCCGCATCTTTCCATGGCTCGTTTCTCTCGTACCCTCGTTAATTTTGCTTTTAATATTCCACATCAGGCACATTCCGGGACATCAGTCTGCAAAAGATTTGCCTTCGATTTTGTGTTTTATAGTCGCACACAAAAAAAGCTTTATGCATTTGAGGGATATGGACCGCATTTTAAAGGAAGAACCTTTTTTATTTTAAGAATTCTTCATAAGCGTAGTTAGGCCTTTTATCATTTTATTATCATTTTGCACTAAGAATGGCATAATCAAGTTACTGTTCTCTTGTTGGTTATGATTGAGCGTTGCAAGCTTGTTGTTTCTGATCTTTGATGGATAGCTCTGTGTATACTGTAACCATCTTTCTCGTTTCTCCACCATTTGCATATTCTATGTTATCAATGTTATCACTCTCAAATAATTTATTGCTAACAAAAAAATGAAAGAAAAAACATGCTACTGATTGTATGTATTTTTAAACAAAGCCTATTTTTTCTGTAAAAAAAAAACAAAAAAAGAAACTGTGTTCAGCACTTTTATTCTGGGTTGTGCTTTTGTTTTCTATATATTTATAATTTAGATCCAAATGTATATATTGTAAAATTTGTGCCTTTCGACTAATTCTTTAAAAAGGTTTTCTACTCATTTAAGGAAGGACTATATGAAATTGCAATCTTAACTTTGTAAACAAATAAAAACTTGAAGATTGCTGAAACGGGATCTCTTTGTTCATCTCCGCTCACATTTTTCTCCACCAAGCTTAGGAAAAGGCTTTCATGCCAACTCCTGCAGGCGTTATTGTGGGTTGACATAGGAAGAGGCAGCATGTCTGATGTCACTTCTCTATTATTTAAACAAGTCAAGTGACTGACGACATGAAACGGAGCAGAAATTAAAAATGACGGCTGTCCACACACGACATGACCGCAGTACTTTCAGCTTCAGTTTCACAGAAAACATCCACAGCATCGCCACGGATAAACGATCAAACACACCTGTCAGACACGGACATTCAGGCCAAAGTGTAAGGACTCAGTCAGAAGCAATGCTTGAATGTAACTAATTACATTTAAGTACATTTAAAGTACTGCAAAAGTGAAACGTTCACAAACAACATGAAGGTGAGAAAAGGACAAATGTTAGGTTCTTGTATTCGGTTACTTTTTTACTTTTTTACAATTAATTTAATTGTATTTACTACTTATACTTCATACAGCTTGAAGCTCTCTGGCATGTACGCAGATAAAATCAGCTCCACCTTTACCAGGTGCGACATTAAAGTGATACACACATAAATGCATCACATTCATTTTTATTAAATTTACTTTTACTAAGCACCCGTACACTGTGTCATTGCTACTTTTACATCTACTTTTTACTTTTAACTATTGACCAGCTCTTGTGAAAATAAATTAGATATAAAGTTTCCTCTTGTATAACAGTAAAGCACAGGGGAAATACGCAATCTGCGGAAGTAAACAGTTCTAAAATAACTGTACCGTATGTAAAGGTATGGCGTTATCGTACAGCTCTCATTTTTAAATCAATTTTTAAGTGTGAAAATAATTTTCCAAGAGTGAAACGAGTCTATTATTTCAACCAAAACTTGGGCGGAGGATTGATTAATAAGGCGGACCGACTTCCGGTTCGTGACCGTGATGACGTTGTGAAACTCACCTGTACGTGCAGCCGTCGATACCACGCCTCCACACCTGTCCCCAGGAAGATTTAGGACAAACTTTTTCAAAGCAGTCGGGACAGTCAACGCGAGGAAGAGACTTTTAAACAGGGAGCAGAGTATTTTTATTTTTTAAAACTTGGACGAGTCGGGTAGACGCAACAGACGCAGAGTTTACAGGTAAGTCAGCTTTACTGTCTGACAAGTGTTTCCTGGTGCTCAGCTAAAAGAAAACAGCATGGCTGTCAGTCCAAACCATCATGACGAGAGGACGCACTTAACGAAACTACGTTAGATTTTTGTGTAAATTAGACAACCACAACCTCACAGAAATCGGTTTTACCTCGAACCAGTGAGCCATTTTTTTGTGTAATTAAAGGTCACGATGGGATATTTACTAGACTAATAGCTTAATTAATTAATTATTCATTCGTCATGATTTGGCCTAAATGTCAGCTGTGGTTGCCATTATGGTGCGAGGTGTGACAAACAACGTGCTTTGGTCTGTGGTTTTACAGCTTTAACAGGGTATTTGATGGAGTCACTCAGCCTGCTATAGCATAAGTGTGTGTGTGTGTGTGTGTGTGTGTGTGTGTGTGGTGACTGTCAGCTCAGCAGGCCCCAGTCTTCTCATCCTCACCTTACTGGTTCTGCCACACATGCAAGTTTCTACCTGTCTGCTGTCAGAGTTTCACAACAGTTTCGACTCTGCATTCCCAAACAGCTGCGTCTTCCCTTCACCTTCACTCTGATCAGTAAATTTACTGATACAGTGTTTGATTAGGGGTGAGCCAGTGTGTCCAGACTAAGGTCTTGCTGTTGATAAAAGACGATAAATAGACAAGAGGTGGCCTCAGATTTGCACCCTAGCCAGGCTCTGTCTTTCTGGATTTGTGAATTTGTGGGGAAAGTGGATAAAGTAGATTATTGCTCTGAAACATTACTCAAATAATTATCCCGCGTTGGCCACAATGGCCTTAAAATACACCCAGAGACATTAAAGGGATTAGACTGTTGTACACACAGTGGTAAAATCTGAAGTTTAACATATTTAAATCCCATCATCCAGCCGTATTAAATATGCATTACAGAAAAAGACATATCGATTTATTTATACTTTGTATTTAATAGTTATTTGCCAGCTGACAGACTGAGATTATACGCTTGATTGTCAACAACATGCTCCATTACCCTTTCAGGTAGCTTTTACATTACACATGCTGCACTTGTTACATTTCACAGTCCAGTTGGTTTGATCTTAAACAACAAGAGGCACCAAAGGCTTTTCAACTTCACTTTCTGCTTCCTTACTCTTTTTAACACAAGGGAATCACAAACATCTTTTTTTAAACTTTCAGATTAAGAAGTTTTCAGTGTACCAAAGACTGCATTTTTCTTTTGTGTGTGTTATGTATGTGTTTCAGATGTTGAGTCCAGGTAGCTATAAAGTGGGTGTTTGCGGTACTTTTAACACTGTTGACAGTACATGCCATGAGTAACTCTGTGCACTGTGCGTGGAAGTTACGAAGCTCTGGCCTGTGTAATTAAAGCCACTCTGTAAACCTCTGGAGTATTTGTCTCCATACTTACACAGAGACACTTTGCTATTACTCATTATTAATCACAAACCACGCTGTTCAAGTCCACTCAAGGCTTTTTGTCCATCGCAGTTGTTCATATTTATTACAGGAGCTTGTTTGCACGATGCACGGTTGAGGAATTCCAGTTATGTGTCACTAAAACTAGGCCTCTGTGTTCACACCTTCGGTTAAAGGCGTAGTTTGGGTTTTATTTGAAGTGAGGTTGTTCTAGGTATGTGTGCGTAGTCAGTGTTTTAGCAACAGTTTGGAGAAGCGGCAGGAGCACTGATGAAGGAAACTAACCAATGCACTTCTGGGGACAGGGACAGATGTATTTTAGATACCAGACTCCATTGGGAAAAAGCAGTAATTTAACTTCTCATTACACATTACTTGTTTGTCTATAGCTTCCTTGATTGGTTACTGGGCTTGTGTCATTGTGGATTTAGGTTTTTAAATTCGGTTAGTTCGGATTCACCAAATCCCGCTCTAATATAAAGAAACAAGACAGACAACTCCATTGTTTGTGTGATCTTCACTATGGATCAATGCCTCGTACAACCCCACCTCAAACTGCCTGAACTGTCCCTTTGAGCTCTTAGCTAATGTGTGCTGAAACGAGGCTCTCTGGAGTTTTGCATGTTGGCCAACAGGAGTGGCCTTAAAATGACAGAAACACAACCTCTGAGGTGGCTCCACTCCTGAGCCGACTCCTGAAACATGAACGAGTGATTATTTACCTACGAGAAGGGGGGGGGGGCACACCTTCGCTAAGTGTTTGTCTTAGTAACTGTGGTGGTTGCCTGCCGTTCTGTGAATAATTCATCACTGGTGTCCTGGCTGACCAGAAGCCAGCTGCTCCACCCAGTTTAACCTGTTGCATCTGTTATGCAGCTTCCCCGTGTTTTTTCATCAGTGATGGTTCAGGATATGGTCAGCTGTTTGATATCGTTTTCTGTGCATTCAGAGACACGGACTTCCTCTCCTTTTGTGCTTCCTCCCCCTACATTCTTCAGTTACAAGTGACTGTAATCTTGGCACTGATAAGCAGATTCAACACACCCTTGCTCTGGGGCGCGCATAGATGTTAGCCGTGAAGGACACATGAAATGTTGCCACAGTGTCCTGACACAGTTCGGGGTCTGTGTAGGAACCCAGGAAACTTTACTCAGGGCAAGCAGACCTATAGTGTGGCAAACACCCCGTCAATTATTAACAGCCCAGCGCTCTCATTCCCTCGAGGTAACCATAGCACCCAGCAGGCTGAAACTCAGCCAACAGCCTGGGACCTGCTGCTGCTTCTGCTGCCTTGTGGGAAAGACTACAAGTTAACCAAGATACACAGACACACACACATACCAGTGGGAGCAAGTGGACCTATTCAACTTCATGAACCCGATCTGAAAGGGACTAATACAGGTTTTTACTCTAACAGCGGAGGAATGACAACCTGTTACTTGTTTTTTTCCATTTTGCAGATGTTAAGTTGGATACTTTGACATCTTTGGCTTCTTTCTGTGGACTTTTTGTGTTCTGGGGACTGAGAGGCCGGCATCAGTGTGGCTGAGACGCAGGCTCCATGCTCATTTACGACCCTGCATCACTAGGCCTGGAGTTTTTTGTGTATTTGTATCAGTCAGACCAAAGTTTTTTTTAGCAGAATATCATCATGAATCTGACGCAGCGAATGAAACTACTGAAGCACTTTGGCTCTCTGCCTCCAGAGCCTCCCCCACCGCTGCTGGTGGTGCCCGTAAGTGGACGGATCATAGTGAAGCAACAACCTGTGCTGAACTTCTTAATGCTAGCCAGAGGTGTCTGCGTTGTTAAAATCTGTGTTTTGTGGATCATCGTGTATTAAAGTTAGTTTGTAGTTACTCATTTATTATCTGTCTTGACTTTTCTAACCTGCGGCCAGTTTCAAATCAAACAGCAGCTTTTGCAGTACAGCTAGATAATTAAATGACTTAGTTCAATCAGTCGAGAATCAAGAGATTAATTGCCAACCGTTGTGTCTTTTCACGCAAAAATGACTTTACTGCTGGTTCCATCTTCTTAAATCTAAAGATTTCCTGCTTTTCTTTGTCATTTATGAGAGCTATGGAAGAGTCTTTGGATTTTGCACTATTGGTAGTTTAAGCAGCAGCCCTAATCAAAGCATTTGTGAGTAATGAGTAAAACTCAAAATATGTCGGATTATTTGTTGGTTACAGCTTCAAAAATGCAGTAATTATTCTGCATTTTTCCATTTTATCATTTAAAATTAAGCCTAAACATACAATACAAGTGTATCTTCTTGTGTTTGTTTTCAATATAAAAGTCTAATTGAAATAATTAAACTTTCAAAATGTCTTGAATTCGTGAACTGGCTTCATCATATCCGCTGCAAATCCAGAGACAAAGTTCAGATAGCTCATAAACACAGTTTTGTCATTATTTGCCCATTTTTGACTTAATGGTTTCTAGATTAATTGAAAAAAAATCTATGTATATAATATTTTGCACAAATCATAATGAGCTTTGTGAAATGCAGTTAATTGTCTGTTGAGAGCTGGGATGGTGGCTGAACATTTTATTCATTTTATGTGCAGAGAAATAATTTTACTGACTGGAAAGCAGCAAATTTTGAATAACTTGTTTTGCTTTTATTCTCTGAAATTTCCAAAGTTATGTTTACAGCATCTGGAATTTGTTTATATTCATCACTTCGGACTGATGCAGGACTGCGTAGCTCTCTGTGATGACACATTTAAGATCCTTCTGATATTTGCATATGTGGGGGTTGTGCACGGCAGTTGCAGTTCCACCTTAAATCCGTGCTTGTTGAAGGGCACTGGTGAGTGTGAGAGTGGGCAAAGGGTTGCAGGTGGGGGAGGAGCGCTCCAGGTGAGGTTTCTCCTAGATGGTTTTTTTTTTTTTTTCTTCTCTCCCTGCTGAGAGAGAAACACGATAGCTGGTCAGATTACAAATAATTTCAGCAGGAGCGGATCAGGTTTCCATCTTTTCCACAGCGCTGAACTGAGGAGGAAGGAACCGGAGCTGGATGACTGCAGGACCTGCGATTGTTTTTGCTTTTGGTGTTGCCATATGGAATAGAAAGAGGTGGCTGTTCTTTGAGCTCCGCGGGCCGCAGGTGTTTTGTTCAGCTTAGAGATCCCAGTGGGAAATGGAAGTGAGGTTCAAAGACCAAGTAAGTGGTGAGGGAGGAACACAAAGCGTTAATAATCTCACAGTGTACTGCAGCTGGAAAGTATCTGAAACGTAGCTGTTAAAAATCAACAAAGGTCATAAATTATTACCAACTGTGTACGAGCCTCCAGCCAAATGTTGCTTAGAGCTGCCAAGGTGAACGACTGAAGGTGCAGGAGTGACTCAGTCAGGAAGGACTGCAGGTTGAGGACTTAAACCAGTAAACAGTAAATCAGCTTCGTTATCTGTCTTGGTTTGTTTTTTCCTAACTTCTTTTGCTAAATTAGGAGCTTTTTCAGCACAACCATGCAGCTCACGACCGCCTCGCTCATCAAAACTAGAACTGCAACAATTAATAGATAAAGTCATTTTTAAAAAATAGTTTTCAGCTACTTGAATCAATCATTTTAATCAAGCAGAAGCATCAAACACTGTTTTTAAATGCAAGGATTTACTACTTTTCTGTGTCATGAAGAGTCTTTTGGGTAACTTGCAGCCCACATCACGTTTGTTACATAACTGAGATATTCGTCCCCATGCTTTATTCAAGGCCTCATTTAGTTTTTTTACATATCTCAAATTCCTAGACTGAGGTCTGATATTCTATTTGCATAATTTCTTTTTCTTGCCTTCAGCAGTGGATGAATATTGAACACAGTGACTTTCTGGTTTTCTGTTGAACATTGACAGAGTTAACCTTTAACCTTTAACATCGCCAGTGAGCCGCCACGCAGCTGATCTTTTTGAAAGTCGGACTGTTTACTGAGTGTCGCAACAGTAGTTCTACAAAGTTTTTCTTTTTTACGAAGCTGTTTTACAGTCATGGTTGCTCTTTGCTCATCTTTTAAGTCAGTGGATGCCTCCACTACTTCTGGTTTATTACCTGACTAGCAGTGAACTGCAGCGAAACTACACATCAAACGGTAACACCTCCAGGTTTCAGTGTCAGATTAGATTAAAATCCACGAGTACGATTAGAGAGAAAATCCACACCCAGCTTCTATTTGAGCGATCAGTTTCTGTTTTTGTCTCTTTTTTTTTTTTTTTTTTTTGCCTCCGCAGGTTTATGATTAACTTGGTCAAACAAACGAGCTACTGTTACAGGTAGACTGCACACCTGTGCTCGTGGTCACCTCCACCAGCGAGTTTGACATTTTTGCTGTGATCGCACGGGAGATTTTGAACTTTTTTTTTTTGTCTTGCAATGAATTTATGTTGTGTTTTTGAATGCTGTGTTCAGGTGCAATGGGATTTTGGATAGCTGTCCTGTGTATGAGTGTCAGTGTCACCCGTTTTGCATCTAACAGCCTTGTGCTGGTTGTGCAGCCTGCATGTTGTCGTGTCCAAGCTGTTTTTCATCACTTCACTACAGGTACATCACTGTGTCTCTGACTAGAGCAGCTGGCTTTACTCGTTCTTACTGTAAATCAGCCAGCGTCTTCCTCCCTCCCTGTAAAATATCGTCCACAGACAACCAACGCTTTGTCTTCATGGTTTTGAAAGTAGCTACTATGTGAAAAATGATAAACATGACAGGAATTTAGTCAAGTTAGTGCAGCAAGTAAACGTCTGTGGTTTGATGTGTTAATTAGTAGTTTGTGTAAAACCCGTTCATTAAAAAAAGGACATTTGTGTTTGAGAGAAATGCATAAATCCGCTACACACAGGTGACGGAGTGGAGAGGGCGGTTTATGTAGCAGAGGGAGGGTTTACTGTGCAGCCGTGACAACTGTTTTCATTCACCATAATCTGGTAGATGAGTCTCAGACGGTGATGACGAGTCATGTGGAGCTGCATTGATTAGTCGATTGGAGGAATTTCTACTATCACATGTTTAGAGAAGCTGTTTCATTTCATTTCAACACTAAATTTGAAGCAATCGTGTTGAGCACTTTGCACAATTTAAATTTTGACACTTTATAGACAACAACTGATTAATTGTGAAAATAATCAGCAGGTTTATCGCTAACTAAAATCATTGTTATTGTTGTCCAGCTTCAACATACGCCACAAACAATTCAGTATTTATTCAGTTTCGGTCTGTTGACTGTGTTCTGTCACTGATATGTCATAGACCGAATGATTGATCAGTTAACCAAGAAGATATTTGTTCAGTTAACGTAAAGAGCCGTCGGCTGTAGCCCTGCTAGTCTCTAAACAATGTTTTCTTGTGCGTACGCTTACTGAATAAGCCCCAGGTGTTCAACGCTGTCAACACTACAAGCGCTTGTGAGCGTGCGCGCACACACACACACACACACACACAAACAGACAGCAGGTAGCCCCTCCTCCATACCGGTCAGGCAAGATTGAGACAGGTTAGGTTGAGTCCTACACACTCTCTTCCTGCTCAACTCAGGCTCAGCTGTCTTCCCTGTAATGACCTGGATTGTATATTAGGACAGATTATTGTATTTTGTCAAAGTTAAATAGTACTTTGCTAAATTTATTCTCATTGTTCTTTGTGTGTTTTGTTTTTTTTTTTTCCTTTTCTTGCAGAAACCAGGCATGGAGGAGCTAACAATATGGGAGCAACATACAATAACACTAAACAAAGTAAGTGGTTGTTCTGTTACATAATTTCAGAAGTGGGAAGTGAAGGTGATGGTTGTGGTGAAGACATTGATGTGTTTCCACAAGTTAAAAAAAGAAAAACCGCCACAAGGCGCCAAAGCAGATTTAGTGCCGCCCGTTTATCTTTGCTGCATCAGTGCCGTTTGCTCTGTAGCTGCACAAATACAGAAGTTAAAGTCAAGCCTCGGTCTACGGCCCAGAGGCCGTTTCCAGGGTGACTGTGGAAAGGGCTCGCGGGTGGTTGAGCTGTGGACCATGCTTTTCAGACCTCTCAGGTTCACAGTAGGAATTCACGGCGACACACCCTTGCTGCACCCCACAGCACCGGCTGGCTTTTCACCATCCCGCCTGAGACTCAACGCCGCTGGAATGTGCTCTCGCTCTCCCTCTATCTCTCCGCTGGATCTCCCACACATGCTCACACTCCACCCCCGTGCTCTCCTGCATTCTTTCCCCTCGTTCATGTCACTCTTCAATTTGCGCTCGCTGTCGTTTTCTGTCCGTCTTAATCAGGATTCCAAGCTGGGGTTTGGCTTCGCGATATCGGGTGGCAAGGACAAGCCTCACCCAGACAGCGGGGACACGACAGTGGTGGTGTCAGACGTCCTGCCAAATGGACCGGCCATGGGACGACTGTTGTAAGTTGACCGCCGTCGCTCTAATGTGACTGTAGGAACCTTTAAGACTTGACTGTTATTAAAGAAGACCTCACTTTCCATCTGCAGCACCAAAGACCAGATTGTCATGGTCAACGGAGTGTCCATGGAGAACGTCCACACTAACTTCACCATTCAGACCCTAAAGACATGCGGCAAGACTGCAAACATCGTGAGTGTGGAGGAGACACCTAAAAGGCCTCTAATCTACCATATATCACTGCTTGGTCTTTTGAACCTTTGTCTCTCTCCGTCTTTTCATTGCAGACTGTGAAACGCCCACGAAAGATCCAGATCCCAGCAACGACCAGACCGTCTCGAGCCGCCTCCCATTCCAACCTGCTGGACCAGGACCCCCCCAGACGAATGCGACACTACTCTGACGGCAGCGACAACCGAGACACCAACCGCTACCATGCCCGCAGCGACACACCTGACCACAACGGGCACGGAAACACAATGCCATTGATGTCGTCGGGGTATAAGAAGCTGCCGTATCAGGACGTCCCAGCCAAACCCATCAAGACTACACTAACGAAAAAGAAAATCACAGATGGTAAGACTTCAGCAGCTAGCGAGCTCCCTGAAGTACTCGTGAGGAGATTACTGGTCTCTGACCAGGTTCCTGTGGTTTTCCGCAGAGTACGGATTGAAGCTGGGCAGTCAGATCTTCATCAAGCACATGACAGAAACAGGCCTGGCTGCAAAGGAGGGAACTCTGCAGGAGGGAGACCTCATTCTCAAGGTGAACGTCGAGATTAGGACAGTTGATGTGAAACCATAATCAATACATAACCACCTCAGTCAACACGAACAGATTACTATGATTTTTTTAAAATTTTGTTTAACGTTAAACCGATTTGTCTCCTTTGATCAGATCAACGGCATGACAACGGAGAATCTATCCCTGCTGGAAACCAAGCACCTGGTGGAGAAGAGCAGGGGCAAACTGACCATGATGGTGCTCAGAGACGACCGCAAGTTCCTGGTCAGCATCCCAGAGGTGGAGGACAGCGCCCCCAACAGTGAGGAAGACCGTCGCAGAGACAGCAGCTCGGAACTGGAGGGTGAGACATGGAGAGAGCGTGGAAGAAGAAAGGACATGAATGAGAGAATTGAAGAGGAGAAGAGAGAAATGATGTTGTTTTTCTGTTTCCCCGCAGACATTTCAGACCTTGATGAGGACATCCCCGCTCATAGGACGTCCCGTCAACCCAACAGAGAGAAACGGACACGCAGGTACCTACTCCAAAACTCACCAAAACAAATAAACGTTATGAAATTGATCTTGAAAACGACACCATTTCTCTTTTTTTTTTTTTTTTTTTTAAGAATAACGTGACTGGAAAATCTCGGTGTCTTTTCCCTTTTTTTAACCCAGAACAAGAGCTGAACCTCCTCCAGCTAAGTCTCGGGATTCGTCACCAGTGCGCTCCACCTTGACTCGGCCTCCTGCGAGAACCTACGCCTCACGCAGAGGTTGGTCCCGCATCCTTTACCAGAGCTACACAAAACAAATTTTAGTTTTAAATGTATTACATTGCACTGTGACTGTGAAAACATGATTGGTTCTCTCTCTCCAGCTCCATCTGAGTCGGAGTCTGACCGCAGCGCCTCTCCTCCTCCGGTCAGGAAAACCAGTCCAGATGTGAGGGATCAGTCCAGCAAATACAAGTCAGTTCATTCACAATATTTGTTTTCTCTGTTCGCCAAACTGTTCATCCAACTCTTTGTATATTTCCTATATATTTAGATTTTAGACGTGTAGCAGAAAACAGATGAAGAGTGAATGATTATTTTGAATGTCGTGTGGATGAAAAATGAAAATATAAATCATAAAATGTATTCCCGTTAGAAGTTGTGATTTTCACTATTCACTCTCAGTATCAGAGTTAACATTATGTGCCTTATTTATTTTATTGCCTTGCAACACTGGCTTGTTTTTCTGTTGATCTCATGGACTGATGAGTGTTTTAAAACCCCCAAACACCAGAACAGGACTTCAGTGACTTTCCACCACAAATGTGAATCTATTTACATGCATGTGTGACACAGTTCAGCCTCTACAATGAGAGAGCATCCTTTTTTTTTTTTTTTTTTTATTACCATACACTGTGATTGATTTTATAGTAACCTGTTTAGCTGTGAAAACATTTAGACTTCAGTTTCAGTCTGTTTCAGAGTACTTACCATCATTCTTCTCTGCTTTACTATCATTTCTAGTCTCTGTCATGCACATGTAATCTTGTAAAACAAAACCCAAACTTAACCCAGTTAATATGACCATGTTTACAGGAAATCGGGTAGAATCAGTATCTAGGTTGCACGTGTGTGTGTGTGTGTGTGTGTGTGTGTAAATGCATCAAATGAAATGTTAGGAAACAGTTTTTTCGTTTTCTCCCTCTATCCAGGACTCTGTCTGGTATGTCCACACTCCCCAACCCTAAGTCCTCACCGGTAGTCCACAACTGGTCAACCTCTCGCCCCACTTCCTCTGCCTCCCGGCCTCGTAAACCAGTGTCAGAGTCAGATTCTGACCGCAGTGCGTCGCCGCCACCGCGCAGAGATAGTCCCCGCCTAGACAGCAGATACAAGTAAACACAAAGCATGATTCCGCTCCAGCAACGCGAGAAATGTTTGGGTTTTTTTCCCACCCGACATTTACTGACACCTTTCTCCCTCCAGAGTTCTTCCTGATCTGCCCCACGCGGGGCTGAGAGCCTCCCCCATCACCGTTCGCTCAGAGCCGCCCAGGAGGGTCAACTCTCCTGTCAGAATCCCACCACCAGGTCAGTACACACAAACGCACACAAAACCCATCCACCACCCATGTGACGGTGCACATCCTAAGCTTTGCCTGACATATCTCTGACGATATTTGCTTACTCTTTGAATGTTAGCTGCCGAGCAGGTGTCGACAGTCAAATAAAGTAGAAGCCAAAACAAATTTAAAGAGCCCTGTGCGCTGCAGCTTTAAAATGTCTCAAAATACAGCACATAAAGATTTATTAATTATACATTTAAGTGGCATCTGTTGGTGGGTTAAAACACTGCAGCGGGAGGTAAAAACACAGCAGTGTGATAAATAATAGCATAATAACTTTAGTACTTGTTGTTTGATGCTGCAGCACAGTAAGCTCCGTGTTTGTTGCTGTTTCAGTCTTTAAACTGTTCCTCTCCCCTCCTCAGACTCTGAGTCCGAGTCGGACGGCAGCCCGGCGCCTCCTCAGAGGCAAACCACCACGTACAGCCAGGACTCCCTCAGCAGATACAGGTACAGATGAAGACCCGCCCAACCCCAACCTCCAACCCCTTTCTCTCCCCGTCCCCTCCCTGCCCCCTTCCCGAAACCCAACCCGATGTCACGGACTGGGACAGTGAGCAGCCTGTGCACGCCTCTCCCGTTAACATTAGCTAATCACATGTTTATATTTGCATTTTTAAAACTTAAATTACCCGTTACTGTCTTGTGATCATATTATTGATTTGCTTTAAGTCTTTTGTGCCTTAAGTCTCATTTTGTGGCCTTTCGATTTTGCTTGATTTGTTTGTTTTTGTTTTCTTTTTTTATGTGTACCGACTGTTTCTATTTGTTGTTACAAAATAAAAGTGACTTTCCCTGAACATGTCCCTCTCCTGTATGTAGCTAAATGCTGATTAAACAGAGGAAACTTATCGCTGAAGCAACAATATTCCAATCAAAGATCAGCAAATAGTTACCTGATTTATTTATTTATTTAATTTATTGATCAGTTTTTATTGCAAATCTGCATGTTTTTTTTTATTCAGCATGTTAAAAATTGACTTAACGAGATCTATGCCACTACTGAATGGTTAATGTTGATCAGTTACAAAGCAGTTAACCATCAGAGCGAGAGCGTCCCTCAGATACTCAGGTGAATATTCAACACTTCAGTCTCACCCTCTCATCAATAATCATCATATCAGCCACGGCCCCGTCCCTCTCGCCAAACGTAACTGAGATTTGTTGTCTTCCTCTTCCCTCACTCCCACCTCCCTCTCTTCTCTTGCAGAGTCCTGCCAGATGTTGCAGTGGAGCAGCCACAATGGAGCACCTCCAGCGTCACTGCCAGCAATCCGCCACAGAAAGGTGTGTGTGTGTGTGTGTGTGTGTGTGTGTGTGTGTGTGTGTATTGAGTCAGTTTATGCTTGTTTACGTGCCTGCTTTTGCGGGAGGGGTTTGCATTGTCATAGATAAAGATAGATATTTTTTCATAATAATAATGTTTTTACTGATATTTTATATTTATTGTATTTATCTCCACAGCTCGTTCAGAGTCAGATTCAGAGGCCAGTTACGCCTCGGTCCCCCGCAGGAACTCCACAGACAGCACAGGCTCCAACACAGCTAAAGACCGGTACAGGTGAGAGACTCGGCAAGAGAGGGGTTTTCAAAGTCTGAGACTGTGGCCCCCCCCTCTCAGTTAAAGACCCTTGCTTGTCTCAATTCCTGGGTGCCCATTGGATCAGGACTATGTTGTTTAATCCAACTTGCACTCATCAGCTGAGCCAGAACAGACATAACAGTGTCAACAGTTAAGACTAGACCTAAAACTTCCTGTCCTCAAAGGTATTTATTAGTTTATTGGTTTCTGACTCTACACACATTCAGGTTATCATATATGATCATATTTTGATAGCTAATGTAATCAATACAATACTTTTTCACTCCCATTCACTGACATTCTCCTGAAACCCACCTTTGAAAATCCATGTTTAGTCCGAAGTTGAGTCTCTGTAACACTTTACACAGCTGTAACAGCCACTTGTATTGAATCACCCTAAAAGATGATCCCCGAACAGAACAGTGTGTGCTCAGAAACACATTGCTTCATATTGATAAGTCTCATAGCTCACAGCATTTTCATAAACGTGACCTGTTGGATGAACCAGAAACCAAACACTAAACTTACAGAGTGCTTCAAAGGGCCTAGATTTAACCTCACGGTTGACAGTAAACCGGCAGTCTGTTGATGGTAACCTGAGCAGATGAAGGGCAGTTCAGATAATATCTTCGTAAGTTTATTAAACATTTGTTGACAGTCTAATTGGTTTAATATATCAAATGTCATTATGTAACATTAGATTCTCTCTCTCTCGGGCAAGACTTGTAGAAAAAAGGAAACTTAAAGGAAAAAAATCAAGCGATTAAAGTGTCATATTTAATTTCAGGATCAGATAAACTTTTGATCCTTGTGGGCAAATTGTTGTTCTGTCAGAAATGTCACATACTGTGCTGCAAACATAGTCAAAGATCATTAACAGCTCGAACTTTACCAAAAATAAGGAAATGGGCACCAGCTGAAATGAGATGTGTGCACCTTTTGGATTACCGCCTCAGTGTGGAGTACGTCTGACTGGTTCATCTGCTTCACACTTTGTGAAACACTCTGTACACACTAACATCACTTCCTGCAAGGATTGCATCATGACAGCGTTTACATGCACAACAGTATCCTGGTTAGGTTTTTTGATATACTTAGAGAACTCCTTTAAAATCAGGATAATTTGCGAGTTTGTGAGAAATAAAGACACAGCTGCAGGCAGACCTGGATATTGTCATGAATAACCTGTTTTATCATGTTCCATGTAAATGCCATATTTTAAATATGAGGCCCAAATCCAGGATACAAATGCACTCACTGAAACATTTTCATTTTAAGACATTTGATTTAACAGTCTCACGTCTGACAGCTGATAATCTGATGCCCGTTTTGTTTATTCGTCACATTACGCACTCACACACTCTGCTTCTCTCATTGTAGAGTCCTGCCCGAGATAAAATCCACTTCAGCTTTCGTGAAGCAGGTGCCTTCTCGTCGCGCCCCGTCACCTGCCAGACCTCCTCCAGACGACGGTCAGTCAGACAAACTCTTCTTCCGCTGTTTTGGAGCCAAAGTACCAAAAGTCAGTCCTGACTGTCACTCTGTCTGTTTACCTCCTTCAGATTCCTCAGAGTCAGACCAGCTGTCACATCTCCGGAGGTCTGGGAGCTCTGAGCACGGGCACAGCCGCCGCGGGTATGGCTGACCGCACACTTCATCATAAATATTTAAGCTCTTTAGGATCTTTCTCTCTGCTCTTAGACTGAATGTGATGCTGCAGAAACATCACAGACTGATGTTTTCTCCCCCTTGCAGTGTTCCCCGTGCTGCTAATGGAACTGACACCCTCAGGTCTGGGATTTCAGTGAAGAGCAACCCTCCACTCTACTGTAAGGCTGAGTTTCATGGTCAATTTACTTGTTTTAGTAATGAATCCCGATTTTGATGTCTGAACTGTTGCTGGTTGCAGCTTCTTGCACAAGAAGAGTTGCTCCCGCTAAATTTTAGACAAAGTTAGCAGTTGATTAAAAGTTAAATGTTTCTGTTTCTCTTCCAGCCAAACCGGCAGAAGAGCCCATCTACTCCCTCCCTCCAGACTCTTACCCATCAGCCAATCCAGGGTGAGCTATGTTAAGATGGTCCCGTCACGTGAATATTTACATCATGTTAATTGACTAACACGTCGCTCTCACTCTCAGGTACAGCTCAGACCTTCACAACGTGTCGTTTGTGAAGGAGGGCAGCGTGGGTCTGAGGCTCGTGGGGGGAAACGATGTTGGTATATTCGTAGGTGGAGTTCAGCCAAACAGCCCTGCGTATATAGAGGGAATGAAAGAGGGAGACCAGATCATGCAGGTGAGATAATTTCTTTAGGCCATACAAGCTACATTAAGTTGGTTACAACCATATTAAATACGAACATTTATTTCAACATCTAGAGCCAGAAACTCTTATTAAATCTCAACCAGAGACCCTGTTTTGATACGTCGGCTGTTTTTCAACATCTGATTTTCAAATATAACAGGTCACCATGAATCAGCACAGTTTATCTTATGTGCAGCATCGAGTTCATATCCAGTCGATGAGTTCTCTGCAGCTATAATCAGCTGTTAGATGTCTTCGTTTGATCCTATTTTATCTTTTTTATTAAGCTTGGCTTTACATGAAAGGGCTTTCTCCTTCTCAATCAGGTAAATAAAGTTGATTTTGGTCACTTCACACGAGAAGAGGCGGCCAACTTCCTCCTGAACATCAACAGAGGACAGCGGGTTGAAATCTGCACTCAGAACAAGATGGACAGTAAGTTTATCACTAAAACACATGGACAACAGCGAGTGAAGCTGCTGTAAATCAGTGGCTTAAAGTTTTCCCCCTCTTCACAGTTTACAAGAAGATCATCAAGTCCAACCTTGCGGACAACTTCTACATCCGCACCCATTTTGACCACGAAGCAGAAGGCCCTATTGGTCTGAACTTCACCAGAGGTGAGGTGTTCAGGGTTGTGGACACGATGTACCGTGGGAAGTTGGGCAACTGGCTGGCCATCCGCATGGGGAACGACCTGCATGAGATGGATAAAGGCACCATCCCGAACCAGGCCAGGTCTGGAAGAGACTGACACAAGATTTAGATTTCTAGTTAAACCAGAAACTGTCATTTTATTTTATCATTATTGTGTTTTATTGTGACATGTCGTGACCTCCTGCAGGGCTGAGACACTTGCGAGCATAGAGCAGGCACAACGATCGAGTGGGGAGAGGCAGGTCTCAGGACCTCGAGCTGAGTTCTGGAAACTGCGCGGGCTCAGGGGGAACAAGAAGAACGAAAAGAACATCCGTCGGAGCCGTGACGACCTGCTGCAGCTCACCATTCAGGGCAAATTCCCGGCCTATGAGAGAGTCCTGCTCAGAGAAGGTTGGTTTTTAAAGTCATGTTTTTTACAATGTAACTTCATAACGAGTTGAGCAAGTTTCGATAATCCTGAACCGTTTGTGTCTCCAGCTAATTTCAAACGACCCATTGTCATTCTGGGTCCTCTTAATGACATTGCCATGGAGAAGCTGGCCAGAGAGATGCCTGATGAATATGAAGTGGCAGGTTGGTTTCTTCTTTTTTGACATTTTCACACACGTTTTTTTAGTTATTTTCCTGATCTGATGTTCACATTAAACATTGTTTTTACGGCAGACATGGTTCCTCGCAGTGGGGGAGATGGCGGCTCCACGGTTATTAAACTGGACACTGTGAGGAGAATAGCAGAGAAGGTGAGCCGTGCATTAAACACCCTGATGTGGACACTTTCACTTTCAGTCACTTTCAACAACATGAACCAACATGAATCAACATGAACCTTGTTTTGTTTTCCAAACATCCTCAAACCCTTTTTTTTTTTTTTTTTTTTTTTTTTTTTGCTGTTCCCTGTTCCCAGGACAAGCACCCTCTTCTGGACATCACTCCTACTGCAGTGGAGAGGCTGAACTACATCCAGTACCATCCAATGGTCCTGTTCTTGGACCCTCACAGCCGCAAGGATGTCAAGGCGATGAGGCAGAAGTACAGCCCCAACTCCAACAAGAGCTCCAGGCGCCTTTACGCGCAGGCCCTCAAGCTGAGGAAACACTGCAGCCACCTTTTCTCAGGTAACATACCTACTTTTATTTGTCTAGTACTACTGTGCATATACCAGCACCATGTTTACCTCTCACTTAACACCGTGTCCTTCCTCCCTCCAGCACGTATTGACCTTCAGCCGGGCTCCAGCACCTGGTACGAGAGGCTGAAGGATAAGATCCGACACCAACAGTCCAAACCTGTCTGGGTGTCCGAAGTCACGGTACGACAAACAGCTCTTTCTTACCCACACATGCACACACAAATCTGACTGCTTCGTATTTAACCCCTTTTCTCTTGGACTTTGGTTTAATTGAAAAATGCCTGATTTTTCAAGCTTAATTAAAGAGACTTGGCACCTGTGTTATTTATCTTATGGCACACTTAAAGCTAAAATGATGTTTTTTTCATGTGCAGCTGGAGAGTGGTGGAGAACAAGATTTGGATGCTCTGGATCAAACTCAGTCAGACTACCTCAGCGCTGCCAGCGACCTGGAGGACACTGATGGAGAGGCCTTCACTGACGGAGAAGCCTACACAGATAACGAGGAGCTTGAAGAGGCGTACCCGGGTCAGAATGCAGCCAATCCCACCAGAAACTCCAGAGTAGCTGGGGCTGCTTTGGCAAGATCGTCTGAGCCCGCATCTGGGCACCACAGCCCAACCGAGGACTCCGACACCCAGGCTGATTCGTACTCGCTCAGAGAAATCCCGCCGCTTATGCACGTACCTGAGCCCAGAGCTCCTCGCAGGGAGAGTTACAGCCCACCTCACAGCGCTGCTGAGGAAGATGACCCCTCTCATCGCAGTTTTACAGACTCAGATTTCAGCGCCCTTGATGTCATTGCGTCCGCCACTCCATCAGACGGACCTCCAGACTTCAGAGCCCCTGACCCCTCCACTCGCTACACTGTGAACGAGCCCGAGGTGCAGCCTGAGAGCCCACAACATGCCAGCCTGTCTGCTATCGAGGAGAAATTAGACCAGGTAAACAAGAGGTTACTCTTATTCAAAGGACCCTGTGCTGTTAGGTATTGAAGGTCATTTGCCAGTAGTGAGTAGTCAGTAAATTGACATCAACAATTTTCAATAATCAATTAAGTATTTTTAACCAAAATGCCAAATGCTGCCTGGTTTAAGCTTCTCAAATGTAAATATTTGCTTTTTTTTTAATTTGTCTTCAGTGGCAGTAAACAGAAAATCTTTTGGGTTCTGCACTGTGGGTTTTAGAAAACAAGCAGTTTAGGGAAGCTATGACATTGCTTCACAATTTTAAATCTAAACAATCAGAAAAAAACCATCAGATTAGGTGATGAAATAAATTAAAATAAAAGTTAGTTGAGACCCCCGGTTTAATTTACATTACTCTGTCTGCCCAGTGTATTATAACTGCTGTTAAACATCCTACTGACAATCCTACTGTTAAAGCTGTGTTTCTCCAGCAGGAACTTAACACACTAGCAGCAGCAGACTGCATTATTACCACAGAAACACACAATCACATCAATGTCAATTTAACCCAAACTTAAAGATTGTACTAAATGATTATTTGTTAAGGAAGTTTAAAGTTTTAGTCTTTGTAAGCTGACTTTTCCTCCTGAAGCTAGTGAGGCTGCCTGGAGCACAATTAATATAACAATAACTGCTGTGGAAGATGTTTGTCTGTAGGTACTACGATGACTTAAAACCACCTAAGATAATCTGTAAAACTACAAATTGTGTTTGTAACATGTTTGTTTAGTCAAAACCTTTTTTGATTGTCAAGAACTTTGAGAAACAAAATGATCGAGTTCATCTCTTCTCTCGCAGGCTCGCTCTGCAGAGCCGCAGCCACAGGCACAAGCTGAGGAGAAGAAGGGCCCTCAGTTCATCGTGTAAGTTTTCCTTCACTGTCTCGGTGTTTTAGAGTAAAACCAGACTGAGATTATGAGCTAACACTGACCCCCTCTGTCCTCCTCTTTGACAGGCTGGCACATCACCATCAAGCAGTCCAGTTCAGGCGCACACAGATCCGAGGCAGCGACAGCTCCGATGACGACGAGGACGATGCGGACGACATTGAGTGGGGTCCCGCAACAGAACTCTGATAGAGTTTTTGACGAGGAGACTACTGATCTAACAAGGACACTGCGTCGCCCTGGAAACTCTTGTTTCTTGGATTATTTTGAACATTTTCTCTCTGCAGGCTCTACATTTTGCATGCAAGACATTGGTCAGCATTGTTCAGGTGTGGGACACTGGATATTCAAGATTACTAAAAGTTCAACATCAAAAAGAAAGAAAGAGGTTCTAACGTGAATGTAAAGATCAAAGTGCCTGATTTTTTTTTTTTTCATATTTTTATTTAAATAACCCCATGTCAAACAAATCAGTTTGCCCTTTGTCACTATAACTGTATGTAACATGTAAACAAATTCTAGTTTTATTATAATTCGCTAAATAAGTGTCTTGTCACAGAAATGTGAAAGAATGTGTCTTAAATGTTTGCATGTCTCTTAAGCTTTTTCTACATTAAAACGTTTTCCTGATTTAAAATGTGGGTCCGTTCAATCATAGACAGTGCCGCAAAATTATAAATGCTTGATTTTTGGCAGATTCACATTAGTAATCACAGCCCTGATTATTTAAAAAAGCACGCGTTAGCGTCCAATGTAAGAAACCCTTGTTGTCCAAATGAATGAGGGGGGGCCACAACGTTATCAGGTTAATAAAGTTGCAGTTATATTATGGGATATTTGATAAACTGACTGTTTGATAAGATGCTCGACTGATATATACAGATCTATGAACAGAAATATAAGATCGCCTCTGCTTTAAACCTATTTCCTAAAACTAAATATATTGTTGTTGTGCATTAACACATTAATGTCTAATGAAGTTATGATAAACTCAAGAGGCAAATGGGGAATTACCAGTGAAGACCCACAACATCATCCAACAGACCCAGCTCTACATTTGCACTTCACTCCTGACAAATGAACCTTTATTCTCTAATGGCATCTCTTCTGGTTTCATTGCCGAGTCCCCATCTGGTGGTCAGAGTGGCCAGAGGAGATAAATATATAAACATCATTTTCCTGTAGCACAACATTTAGGTTCAAATTTAAACTGACTTGTCATTTTTGCCGTCAATCCACTCGAGAAACGACGAGATGTGAACGTCAACACAACTGAAAATTAAGAAATTATTGTGGTTTCATTTCCTCTCTGAAATATCCACATCATAGAAATTTCATTTGTTGTAAGGCAGCACGAACTCCTGTATCCCATCTGTACATTTCATGGATGGCCTGAAGTGATGCGTTTGACATTTTGGTGTCCGAATTTCTCAGATCCAGTAACATATTTTTGGCACGACAGTTTATGATATCTGCTTCATCATTTCAGGGGTGAGGTCAGTTTTAGGTAGAGACTACATTTTCATTTAGAAATTATCTTGTTTTTAAAATATACAACTTTTCCTCCATAAATATCATAAAATATTTTAACACAAGGTTGGGAGTCTTCTGATCAGTGCCATCTGCCTCCTGGAAATGAAGTCAGTGTCAGTTTTCAAAGCAGCTCGGGGAGCATCTTAAATATTTAAATTTTATGTGTGCAGCAGGTGCACGCGGAGGCGGAAGGTTACCGTGAAAAGCTTCAGGCCACATGTTGGAAACGCACGTGTGTCAGGATGAACTGATTACTATGAATGTGAACAGTTTGTTTCCGTGCGTCACGACGCATTTCATTCTCATTTCAACTTAGTGCGGATTTATAAGAGAGTTCAGATTGCAGGAAACGGTTTGTTGGGTGTAATTTAATCTTCCCCAGAACTTTGTGAATAAGTCGTGTTTAATCCGTGTATCCCCCCCCCCCCCCCCCCTCCCCTTGAGGAAACTGAACGTACGCGCAGAGCGGATGCCGGGAGCGCACAGACAGTTTGCGGTGAGCTGTCTGTCTTTCCGTCAGTGAGCCTGCGCGGCTCGATGTGCGACAGCAGGAGAAGGAAGACAGACAGACAATTACCGTGGCTGAAGGTCGGCCTGAATGGCACTGAGCTCCCGCTGAGCGCGAGCGGCACAGCACCCAAGTGGCGAGTCGGGGGGTGGGTGGGGGGGTTGTACGTGAAACTCAAAGAAGTCGGGATGGACGGCAAAGGCACGCTGAAGATGTTCACCAGGAAGAAACGGGAACTAATCAAGACGCCATCCATCTCGAAGAAGAGCCGAGCAGGAAGCCCCGGGCCGCAGAGCAGTGCACAGTCTGTGAGTAGCGCATCACTTCTGGTTTCTGCCTGCCACTAGTGCTCAGCCTGCTTCTGTGAGTGTGTGTGTGTGTGTCAGATGACCTTCAGCTGAAAGGGACAGGCTGCAGAAACCGCTCCGGACAAAAGGGGGTGATTGTGTGTGTGTGTGTGAGTGAGTGTGTGTGTGTGTGTGAGTGAGTGTAAGTCTGCTAACACCAGATGTAAGTTTTGCTTGTATGCCTTGTGACTGATCCAGCTACTTATTCATTATGATGCAGTGTCACAGAGGTTCATGTTCAGATGTGCGTCTGACTGCTCACTGACTCATCTGGCTCTTTTTTTTTTTAACCACTGAAGCAGTGGCAGGCTACGACGTGTGTGTGTGAATGCTCTTGCGATATCAGTTTCAAAAGTTGACTTGTGCTTAGTTAGAATGGGGACAAAGCTGTAGGGGGAAGGAGCATGCTGAAACGTGTTGGCAAAAGTAGCTACAACCCTTACTCTACGAGTCAGAGAGTTAAGAGAGCCGAGTCCAAAGGCAAGGACAGGCTGGACATACTGCCCAACAAGCACAACGTATGGCTTAAGCAGGTATGTTGGAGTGTACACATGTCATCTGATGTGGCTTAGGCAGGTATGCTGGAATAAATGCGTGTCATCCCATGTGTCTGACACAAATGCCACAAATGAGCCGGGATGCTTTTCTGTTTCTTGTAAGGTATTCGCACTCTTTGTATTGGTGAGCAGGGGCTTGTTGGCTTTGACAGGCCCCAACACTGTGCTGCACTAACATCTAATCTAAAAGTCCACCTTAAGTGGGAGATGAAATGGACTAACCAGGCTTAAAAAAGAAAATATCAGTGACTTTTTGTGTCTGTTTTGTAGGCAGATGATCTGTAAATGTCACTGTTCTTATTCCAAACAGTAAACGGTATTTCTGTGTGTTTCTACACCCCGCTCTGTTTGCCACACCCGTCAACAGCTTGGAGCCAGGAAGTGTTGCACAACGCAACACAGGATCTTGTGAAAGTCTTCATATGTGTGTTTACCAACAACGGCTCTGCTGTGTTTAAGGCCACAAAGGCAAAGAGGATTCACGTCAGCTTCCCCATGCCGTTCTGGTCAGGCTAGAAAGTGTAGATCATGTGATCATCCCGACCTTTCGTCCTCTTTCTCTCTCTCTCTCTCTCTTAGCTGTCCATCCTTCAGGAGCAGCCTCGAAAAGATGCAGGAGATATCGCGCTCTCCTCTTCACCCTCATCTTCCTCCTCCTCTTCAACTCTCACCCCGAGCTCTGCTGGGCTGCAGGACCCCTCCCTTTCTTGCCCGGGCACCCCCAGCCCCCAGCAGAGCAAGCTGGCAGCAATGCAGGGGGTTGGCTGCCCATCTCCTGTGGCCACCCTGAAGAGGCCGACTGCGCTCAGCAGACACGCCAGCGCTGCAGGTGTGGTTCGTGAACTTGTTGAGTTCAGTGTGTTCAGATTTGGTCTCATTCTTGTTTGCTGTGCACCACATTCACACCTTAGCTGTAACAGAAAGCAAAACCTGGGGAAATACAGTTTGAGAGAGTCTTAAGATGGAGTAATGCTCACTCTAGCCACAACTTGATCATCCTGCTGATGTCTGACAAGCTATGCAGAAGTATCACCTGCATCACCACCAGACTGCACGGCAGCTTCTTTTTCAGTCTGAGAGACTCTCTTCTACATATGTAATAGTTTATTATTTATTCACCTATTTATTTAGAATAAAGAGACAATAACCTAGATTTTGTTTTCCACCCTGTGTTGTAGAATAATACACAAATGAACATTTAAAGTATTGAAGAAATTATGGCATAAGCTATGGTAACTAAAGATTGTTTTTATTATTGATTGATTTGATTTTGATTATTCTTTCAGTCTTCAAAATGTTCAAAAGTAGTAAAATGTTGTGTACATTCAACTTGTTTTGTCACTCAGCGATATTAAATTTATAACAATATCTAAATGAGTAAAGCAGTGAAGCGTCACACTCAAAGAAATAGTGTGACATTTTTGGGAAATACACTTGATCACTTTATAGTGGGGGATTTTACAAGATGATCAACACTCATGTCTGTCAGTTACTTATAACGCGTTGGCCTGCAGCCATTACCTTAGCTTAGCATAAATACAGTAACATGTTACAGCTGGTTTGTTGTTGTTTTTTTTAACAAAAATCAAGGTGTAAAGCTGCTGTTCGCAACTTTACAGGAGGTCTTTTGCTTTTAACAACATTCTGGTTTTTTTTTAGAGGTGCTGGTAAGCTGCTAACTTTGGGCAAGACCTAGCTAGCTGTTACCCCATGTCTGGTCTTTGTGCTAAGCTAAGCTAAACCTGCAGCCTATCTGTCACCAGACTGATACAAGACGCTGTATGCATCTTAACTAATTTGTTCCTGATGTCTCTCTGCAGGATTCCCGCTCCAGTCGTGGGTGTTCACTAAGGGCCAGGGAAAAGGGGCTTTGACCCCCACCCCTCCGTGTGAAAGTCCAGAGAGTACGGCCATAGAAGTTGAGGACATCCCGGCTCTCCTGAGGGACGTGGCACGCTTCGCAGAAGCTGTGGAGAAACTGAAGGATGTCGTGCTGGCTGAAGGTAAACATGTAGTCCAATTCATCATTTTGCTTTTCTTCTTTCACCAGACCTAAATGATTCCAAGTGTTTACGTCAACCAAAGATATGAATAATTCCTGTTTTCACCAATGTGGAGACAAAACAGTTCCTCATGCGTGTAAAACCAGTTCGTATTTTGACCCCCTGGCTGCGGCCTGCCCGTACATCATTGTGTCATCGCTTTGTGTTGTGTACGTTTGTGACACTGGAGCGAACAATACTGTTTGCTCCCTGCTCTTCCCCTTTGGTTGCACGCTCTAGTTGATTTTTTTTTTACTTACGTGAAGAGGACATGAAGCATCCACAGGTTTTTGTCTCTTACATCAGTCCTGTTCACAGACACGTGTGTGTGTGTGTGTGTAGAGGGAGGGCGGAGCCATGCTTCACAAGCAAACTAACAAGTGGCTGTGAGCGTCCTCTCTCCAAGTGAAGGGCTGTGTTTCCGCTGCACCCACAGAGTCAACCGCACTCTTGTCTCCAGCAGGAAGCCAGCTTCTTGTTTACTGCAGCCTCACACACACACACACACACACACACACACACACGCTTCCCCTCCTGTGCAATGCTTAAAATGGCAGAACACCTGTTTCACCACTTCAGATTCCACCAGCTAAACAAATTAAAAGATTTTGTGTTTCAGAAGTCATTATGGTTTGGATTCTCCATTTTTGTTTTTTTTTAGAAGATTTCTGTGGTGGAGTCAGACAGAAAGAGATTGTTTGTGTCTTTCTGCCTGCCATAATCTGGCTCTGTTCTCCACCCAAAGTAAGCCTTCTAAACAGGAAGCCATGATGGATAGCCTCTGACAGAAGGGCCTCGTCCACACTTCCTCCTGCGATTGGCTGGCTGCACCGCCGTGACGCGGTGCCTCCTCTTCTTAATCAGCAGCACAGTCAGAGTTTTAGATGTGCCTCCTCCCTACTGCACTCCAGTGCACCACATCTGGTTGTTTTGTCCCATTTTAATTGCTTAACATCCAGCTAATTTCATAAAAGTCGAGGATATGGTGATTTTTTGTTTTCATGAGCCATAGAAAGCAGATGTGGCACAGCACCAGAATTGGTTTCTAATCTTGCAGAACAATAGCAAAGACCACATCCTCTCTGCAACAATGTTCAGGTCACTCTGTTCTTATTGTCTGCTGCTCAGACACTCTGACACACATTTTCAGACAGGCTGTGGGAGGGCAGAGGATCGGCTGCCCTCTGGCCTCTTCACTGAACTGTGTTGATCCGGGTGAAAATGATACAAAGAGGTTGCAAAATTAGAAAGAGAAGTGAACAAAACCAGTCAGTGTGCGTATATGTAAATGTGATCGGAGGAAATAAGGATGCCGTATGCTGATGCGTCAACAGTGACCTCAAAGCAGACGGGCTGACTCCGTGAACCTCTACCCGACCTGTCTAACTCTCATTGTCACTGTCCTGTCTGTGCTCACACAATCCATCTGTCTGTCATCTCCTTCAATTGTGACTGTGCAGGAACACAGATGTGCAGAGACAGCTTATTTGCTGTACTATATTATACTCTCATCTCTATACAGTGTATTTGAAGCTAGGTGCACTAGCTTCTTAGTTTAGCTTAGCATACAGACTGGAAATGGAGGAAATCCAGCTTGTGATTGGATACCTATTGGACAAAGCCAAAAGTTGATAATACAACGGTCCAGGAGTGAAGCAGCAGTTTAAAGTGTAAATGCTTTGTAGTTTATGATGTAAATATGAGAACCTGCGGTTTGGTCCTTAGTGGCCTCTTCAGCTATTACTGTTGCTCAGCCATATCTTCTTTTCTTGCATGTCATCTAGGTAAGGAGAGTCAGAGGCCGGTGGCTCACGAGTGTCTGGGGGAGGTCCTGCGTGTGCTGCGTCAGGTCATCAACACTTACCCTCTGCTCAACACTGTGGAGATCCTCACTGCAGCTGGCAAGCTCATATCAAAAGTCAAAGGTCAGTCGGTTGTGCAGAGAAACCTCCAGCAATGATTGGAAATTACCTTTAAAAATACTGACAACATAAGCTTTAATCTCCCTTTGCTAACACTTCAGCTGATGTAGTTTGATGTGCTTATGTGCAGGTTGTGTTACCACAAGTGAAACCTTATTGACTTTGAATCTCTTACTTTTTTAGGTTTCCACTATGAGGCTTGTAATGAGGCAGACAAAATGGACTTTGAGAAGGCAATTGAAACCATCGCAGTTGCTTTTAGCAGCAAGTGAGTATTTGATTTACCTTCTCTAATTATCAGTGTTCAGGAAGCTACCTTGAAAGCAGAGCTTTGCAAGCCACCTATCACTTCACACCTGAAGGAGCTAAACTAATGCAAGCAGGATTTAACCAGGTGACTTTTAAAACGGCATGCAACAACTTCTGAGCGTTCATTCATTTTTTAAATTACATTTTATTTGCATAGCTGCAAATCACAACAGAGGTTATCTCAGGGTACATGAATGTAATTGAACTATCAGAGAGCGACAGCAACATATAGAGAAACTACCAATTATATGTAGTTCACAGCTCTCCAACACCGCTGATTACCCAGCTGCATGTTTTTAATCCAGATGTAACGATATGGTTTCAGCTGTCATGGTGTCTGTGCTGTTGCTACCTTTTTACCGACATAGGAGTCATGTTATAGTACGTGTGCTGTTTGTTAATGCGCATAAAGTAGTCTGTTGTTGGGAATTGGAGAGAGAAGTGCAGCGATGGTGACACATTTGCATGTGGCAGAGCTGAAAACAGGAAGTGGGTTTTTTTTCTTCTCCTTCTACCGTATGACACAAAACCAAAACTTGAAAAGGCTGTTGACTACCTGGCTGCTAAATGAACAGTCTGTTAAATCTGGTCTCAAATCATCAAGAATGATTTGAGTCTCAACTGCCTGAAATGACTGACGTTAAGAGACACTTGAGACTATCTGAGACCAGAAATAAAAAAATACAGCGGCAACTCTGAAATAATCTGTTTTTACTAGATTCATGTTTTTTTATATACATTTTGAATCTCTGAACATAATACCTTGATAATTTAAAGTAATTTGTCAATTTCGTGTGCAATTGAAGATTGTTGCACCAGCCGTGTATCACATGCTGGTCTGTGCCATTTCAGAGTTTAGACATCTGTCACAGAGCTTTAGGAGGAAGTGAGCTGGCAGAGACAGTTGATATCTGCCTGTCGAGTCCATTTCCTCATTCTCTCCTCCACTCTTCCTCTGTTTGACTCCTTTTATGTCGTGAGCACAACACGGAGATGGAGATGCCATTTTATGTTGTCTGTGTAGGCTGCATGCTTTAGCAAATGAGTCAGCTAAATGATTCAAAATGAGAGATGCCAAAAGGCTGAGAAAGAAGAAAATAAAGTTGACCAATAAGATCAAATCCATAGACAGAAGTAACTCAAATTTACTTTATCATGTCCAGTCACTGGCACCTTTGTGTCTAATGTGGTATATTTTTACATCTGTTTGCCTAGATAAAGGTGGCTTTGTTGTGTTTTCCCCTCAGTGTGTCTGAACTGCTGATGGGAGAGGTGGACAGCAGCACGTTGCTCTCCCTGCTGCCCACTGAGAAAAGCAGGGTAAGTGTCAGTGTTCATCACAGAGCTACCAGTATTTACCATGTGCCAGTTTGAAAAAAGCATCAAACGCAGACACTCTGTGACTATATAAAATCTCTTATTACTCTATATAAAGATCGCCTCCTATCTTTCCACTGGATGAGGTTAAAATTATTATTAGTTTGTCAGTAATTCATTCATTCATAATCATCTTTTTGCGTAGTCGATGGAGAACTTGTATGCCGGGACGGGCCAGGGAGACGGGGGAGCATTCAGGAGTGACCTGCAGGACATGGGTAGGCAAACACCTGCTCCTCCACTCACACTCCAGCTATTGTTGACTGGTTTCAGTCCCCCCACCCTTCCACACCCCCATGGCTGCCATTTGTGATACTTCTGCGCTTCTGTTCAGTCCTGTCATGTGCACAAGCTACTTTTTCATGATATTTTGCATGTGTTTGTGTCTCTGTCACGCAGAAAGTAGCGATCAGATACCCAAATGTGTTTTACAGTAAGAGTGAGTCTTTCATCACAGAAAAACAAAAAGAAAAGCAAAAATGAAATGCAGGAACACAGGATGTTGAGGATAATAACTAAAGCGCTGAATATTCTCACCTCAGCTGCAAATGATCACAATCAAAACTAGCGAAAACAGTTGTGTTGATATAGCAACAAATTGCTTGTTCCTGTGCGGTGACCTGTGTTTGTGTGTGTTGTCATGTAGGCAGAGTTGAGGAAGTGGATGTGATCCTCCAGCGCAGTGAGGGAGGGGTCGACTCAGCTCTGCTCTATGCCAAAACCATTTCCAAGTACATGAAGGACCTGATGACTTACGTGGAGAAGAGAACTTCACTGGGTAAACGGAGTGAATTGTTAAATTAATTAATCATTTTATTTATGCAGTTAAAAAGATTTGATTTACACTTTCTGAATTGTGAACATTTGCTCACTCAGTTTTTTTTGGTAATTCTAATTTTGTACCCAACATTTTGTTCTGTTAATTATCTTTTCTTTTGTTATACCAGAGACCGAGTTCTCCAAAGGCCTCCAAAGATTATACCAGTCCTGCAAACACAGCATAACACATGTAACCTTCATTTATTTTTTTTCTCATTCTTTCTCTGATACTAATTATTGGAAACTGGAATAAAGTTGAAGCATTATGGCATTGTGCACCTCTGTTTTTGTTAGATATCAAACCTTTTCTGTCTGTGTTTGCTCCTTCTAGCCCCACATGCCCCTCTTCTCCATCTACTCTCTGGCTTTGGAGCAAGACCAGGAGCAGAGCGTGGGGCTGCAACAGGCCAACACCACCCTGCACAAC
The DNA here is from genome assembly GCA_008933995.1 of Datnioides undecimradiatus. Lineage (NCBI taxonomy): Eukaryota > Metazoa > Chordata > Actinopteri > Lobotiformes > Datnioididae > Datnioides > Datnioides undecimradiatus. Next base: position 18,175,806 of record WARS01000029.1, read on the forward strand.
CAGACCTTTATGCAGGTAAATTTTATTGCAGCATGATGGTTATTCTTGTGTTTTAGTGTGTTGGGTGTGTTTTGACCCTGTACTCATTGTGCTGGTCTGTGCGTGTGTGCGCCTGTGCAGCCTCTCCTGCAGCGTAAACAGGAGCATGAAAAGAGACGAAAGGAGATCAAGGAACTGTGGATTCGAGCTAAAAGAAAACTGGTATCATCTATTTTGTACGCGTGATCACATGTACACTGGTTTTTAAATAATCTGGAAGTAACAATAAGAAATAATTTCTTTATTCAGATGGAATGTGAAGCAAACCTGCGGAAAGCCAAGCAAGTCTTCATGGTCCGCTGTGAGGAGTATGAAAAGGCCAAAACTGCAGCCTGCCGAGCTGAAGAAGAAGGAGGAGGATCTACAGCAAAGTCTGTAGAGAAGAAGAAACGGTTAGAGGAAGAGGCTCGCAACAAGGTCCTTATCAATAACTCTATTTTATTGCTGTATGTGTTGTTTCAGAGCTTTATCATTGACGCTACAGTGACATGTGATAATGTGGAGTTGAAATGATGATTATCTGGCTGCCGCAATGTCACGGTTTCATTTATCCATGTGCTAATCTAACAAATTTAAACAGGAAATAAAAGCACAGGAAGCAAATTGAATATTAAGAAATGTTTGTGTGTGTGTGTGGATGGATGCATGCATGCATGCAGGCAGACGAGGCGGAGGCCACCTATCGGACATGTATAGCAGATGCCACCACACAGCAGCTGGAGCTGGAGCACACAAAGGTCACAGTGCTGAGACAACTGCAGGATGTCATCAAACAGAGCGATCAGACGCTTCGCTCGGTCAGAACAAAACACACAAACAAATAGGCCACACAGTTCCGAAATAAATCTTAAACAACAACACAAGGGCACAAATAACAGTTATTTCCTGATCCTTTCTGTGGTACTTCTTCCTCCTCCAGGCGACCATCTCGTACTACCAGCTCATGCACATGCAGACGGTAGCCTTGCCGGTCCACTACCAGACCCTGTGTGAGAGCAGTAAGCTGTACGACCCGGGCCAGCAGTATGCCGCCTACGTACGAGACCTACAGCTGCCAGAGCAGCCCACTGTTCACTACACATTTGAGAACTACTGTCCCTCCAGTTCATCATCTCAGTAAGAACCATAACTGTCTGGGTTTTCAATTCACCTATATACATTTAGAGAAATGCACTTATTAATTTTCTTAAGATGAAAAGATTGATACCACTTCTACCAGTGCACTAAATATAACAGACAACAGCCTATTGGCTTAGCTCAGCGTAGCTTAAAGGCTGTATATAGGAAATAGCTAGCTAGCCTCTGCCCAGATAGTTGACCCCTGTAACGCTACAACCTGTTACACTTTGGGTTTGTTCAGATTAAACATAAAATGTTAATTATGAAGCTTAAGAGCTGCTTGGAGCCTGATTTTGTTTGCGCTGTTTACTGCATTTGTGCTCAACTAAGCTGACCAGATGCTTTCTATGTCTACACATTTACTGTTCATACATAAGAGTCATAGATCTTAATTTTAACTCAAGAGCGCTCATGTGTGTTTCGAATTGTTCATCTTTTTAGATTAAGATTGAAAAGAATCTATAAATTGTCTTTTAACATAACACATTGTTGCAGACAAGGCCACAGACCAAGGAATGACAGTTTCAACACAGAGCAGACGAGCCACACAGACAGTCCCGCCACCAGTGTGGATACGGCAGCTGGAGACCACAGAGACACGGAAACTCAACGCAAGAGTATGTAATGTTGTTGTAGACGTTAGGATGGATGCGCCAATCATTTTCTATAAAAACTATTGCTCACTGTTTTTGCCAGTGCGTATTTCAGGAGTAAACAGCAGTTACAGGAGGACCCAGTGTTACAGTGATTAAAGCCATATTCTGACCATTTATTCCCATGTTGCTGTCCCTTTGGTATCCCCAGGGCAGGGCCACAAGTCATGGGGTTCAACAGTGAGTGATGACAGCGTTGGAGGTGAGGGAGGTCTAGAGTACAGCACAAGTGAGTAAAAAATATGAGAATTTAACTGTTTTTTTGAGTCCTCAGCCACTTAAAGATACACTGTGTGTGTGTGTCTTTTACATGAAACTGTTTATTAATCATAGGTGACATCAGTAAAATCGCTCGGACGTCATCCACTGGAACAGTGTCGTCAAATGAGGATGCCGACGAGAAAGACGGGAATGTGAACTCATTTGAAACTCAAAGTAAGATTTACAAACTGTTGAGGTGACTATACACAAACATGACCAGACAGACAATATTACAGGTGAAAAATGTCTTATTTGTACAAAAATGTGATTGTGATGTGGGTCTTTCATCTTCAGATATCAATGGCATGGATCCTGATGTGGTGGTGTCCACCAGGCCCTTCCGTAACATTGGTCTCTCTAAAGCGGCTCAGACCCACCGACTGAGGAAGCTGCGGACCCCTGCAAAGTGCCGTGAATGCGACAGCTACGTTTATTTCCAGGGAGCTGAGTGCGAGGAGGTGAGAAGTCCTTCAGCATGAGTGCGTGGCTCACGTAGCATCTCCTTGATAATTAGATGAGGTTCCGCAAGGTCAACGCCTTCTTCTCTGTCCTCAGTGTTTCCTGGCTTGTCACAAGCGCTGTCTGGAGACTCTGGCCATCCAGTGTGGCCATAAGAAGCTGCAGGGCCGTCTGCAGCTGTTTGGCAGGGAGTTCTCTCAGGTAGCCAGCTGTGCCAGTGACGGCATCCCCTTTATCATCACCAAGTGCATCTTCGAGATAGAGAGACGGGCGCTCAAGATGAAGGTGACAAAGCGTTACAGTGAGTGCTGGTTGTATTTGCCCTCGAGCACACAGGAGAATATAAAACGGTCTCCTTCCTCCTTGCAGGGCATCTACAGGGTGAACGGAGTAAAGACCCGTGTGGAGAAGCTGTGTCAGGCCTTTGAGAATGGCAAAGAGCTGGTAGAGCTGTCCCAGTGTTCACCGCATGACATCAGCAACGTCCTCAAGCTTTACCTCAGACAGGTACATAAACAAGCACAGCCTGCGATTTGTCGCCAGCAAATGGGGATCTGCTACAAGCTTGTTTTTTTTAAGTACATATTTTGTAATAACAAAAGACAGTTGCATCATTAATATGTCAGTATATTTGTTATATGGTATTTCAGATCAGATCACATGAATTTATTACAGTTATGATTAAGTAGCTTATTTTTTTAAATTTATCAGATAATTATAAGGGGTATTTTTCCTAAATACACAAACACAAATTAACAAAGCAGTTCATGAGCACGTGAAGCCAATTCATGGATTTATGTCCCCTCTGTGTAGGTGTTTGCATAAAAATATTATGTTTATGGACTTTGTGTGCTCCATACAAATTACATAGACTGTTCATAAATCAGTTTCATGTCCAGCTAAGTCCGAAAGTGAGATTTGTTTTGTCAAAAGTGTATTTTATTCTCAGTGATGCTTCCTTGAACTTGCTTATAGGTTCAGTCCATCTTTTGTTGGTTAATATAAATAATATAAAAGTAAGAAAATACTCAATAGCTATTTACAAGCCTCCTCCGTATGTGTCCACGCTTAATTCAGCCCTTCTGACATATTTTCTTATATCTTTCATCCTCAGCTGCCAGAGCCCATCATGCCGTTCCGCCTGTACAACAGTCTGATGGGTTTGGCTAAAGAGAGTCTGCAGGGTGAAGCAGAAACACCAGAGGCAGAGGAGGCAGAGTCCAGCAATAATAACCCAGCAGTGGTGAAGGGGCCAGAGCTGGTGGATCTGGGCCCTGACACCGACCCCGAGGTGCTGGTCCTGGTTGACAAACTGAGGGCGCTTCTTACGGATCTGCCCAAGGCAAACATTGCTACACTGCGCTACATTATTCGTCACCTCCGGAGGTCAGTGGTTTTTCAGAAAACAAGAACAGCTGGATAATATCAAAAACAGGCTCTGTGTAATTGTATCAGATGCTTCACCCTTTCACCATCTTCCTCCTGCCAGGATTGCAGAGCTCGAAGAAGATAACAAGATGAGCCCCAGTAACTTGGGTATTGTGTTCGGTCCCTCCCTGATGCGTCCTCGTCCGACCGGGGCAACGATATCCCTGTCGTCTCTGGTTGATTACCCCCACCAGGCCCGCATCGTGGAGGCCCTCATAGTCTTCTACTCATCCATCTTCCAATCCAAAACCTCTCAGTGCCACACAACCTCCCGCTCTGCCTCCACCTCAACTCAGCAGGTAGGACTGCTCGTGGCTGATTCTGTATTTGCAGTTTATCTCAACATTTCCTAATATTTGTAGTGTCTTTATGAAACATAATGTATTGGACTAAAATACTCTAAACACACATAAAACCTGAAGATGATAAATGAATGATGCCACAGCCAAATATGCACTCATTTCTCTTTTGCATTGCAGTAAATCATTCACATGAACTGTACTGGGCTACTACATGAAAGGGACCCTTAGATGTCACACCCAAACAGATAGCAACTTGTGCTGTGTATTATTAATGTGTTTAAAAAAATGATTGAACAGTTTCTTTGGTTCATAGTTAAATACCTGAAATACTAGGGACATTCCCACTAGCCTCAGCTATACTTTAGTGCAAATTAACAAATATTGGTATGCTAATATGCTAAACTATCAGACGGGGAACATCTTAAACAATGTCCCTATTTGACATCAGCATGTCATTGTGAACGTGTTTGCATGCTGGTGCAAACTTTGCTCTCGACTCAGAATCTAGTTACAAATCCATACTTGCATACTGTCAGTAAAAAGTCCCATTGTGGTGTGTGGGTTGGCTTTTTAATGGTTATATTTAGACTTCTTATCAGATGTTAAAGAGTAAACAGGCAAACACTTAAGGATCATCATTCAGTAAACGTCACCATAGAGAAACAGCTGCCTGTGTTTTATTTAACAAATGAAAAGCTTTGTTGAACAGCAAAGCAAACAAACCCTGGTGTAACTGTTCCCGAGGAAAGGCGTAAAAGAAAAACAGAAGCACTGAAATGTCCATGAATATCCATTTCCTCATCCAGAGTTATGACCTATGACTGTGGTTCATTTGAATGCAGCTGCTCCATTGAGCCTTGTATGTTTCACCTGTAATGCAAAAAACCAAAACCAAAGAACACTTTCACATAGTTTTCCTCCCCCTCCTGGCTCAGGGTAATATTGCAGATGAAAAGGTGGAGAGCCCCGCTGATGAAGAGGAGGATGGAGGCAGAGAGGAGCAGAATAAACCACAGTCTGACAAAATGGAGGAGGGATGTGGTAAGTTCTTATAATTCCTAAGTTGCCTTGCAGGCTGCAAATGTAAAGAGTCCAAATCTTTACAGCTCCCCTTAAGTTTACAGTGTTTTAGAAATTCATTCACATTAATTAATTTGCACCCATTCAGGAAGTTCTTTAGGGTCCCTGGGGTCTAGCGAGCAGCTCCCAGACTCCGACTCAGAACTGGACGAAAGCGGCCAGAGGACCATGCAGTCCCGCAGGCTGGTGACCCAGGAGAGTGAGGTGAGCATGGATGACGGCCAGCTGAGCTACAGGGACAGTCTGGACCTGTCTGCAACTCACACCGACCTTGAACAGGAGGCCGATCAGGACCCCGACCACTCGGAGGGAGAGCAGCCCCCCGCGCTGCCAGACAGCGGGCCCCCAGATGAGGAGACTGGGGCAGAGCAGGACCTGAGCGCTTCCCTAGCCGAGCTCAACGTTAACCAGTCAAACAACAATTATCCCTGTTCCCCCATTTTAAGCCTGTCAGGGCATCCACTAGTGCGTCTGTGTGGAAAGAAATTACCCCTGACCAGAAACAGGGACAATGAGCCAGAGTTTGTCTAATATTATAATTAAAACCATTGTATGAAGTCTTTTTAGATTGTGAGTGAAAGGAATGAAACTGAGAGGGTTTTAATGTTGTTTATGTCATGATCAAAGTTTTAATGTGTGCCTCTGTACTGATCTTTCCTGGCAGTGGAACCTCTGCACGCTTACAGCTGTTTGATGCAATTACTCCTGTCATCCCTGAGGTGTCGAGTCAAAGGAAAAACTGTATTTTTGTGCCAGTTTATATTTTTAAGTGTTTTTACTCATTGCTCTTACAAGCTTAATGAAAATGGGTAGCTAGTCACACCAGAATGTGTACAATGTGCAAAATTTCCAAGCAAATTCCTTTAAACTGCTGCTGGTTTTCATTTCAGCACTAAAATTTAAAAGATATATTTAGCAGTATCTTATTAATGTTGCATGTATTGCCTTATTATACATGTTTGGTCTATTTTAATAAACTTTTTATTTTACGTTTGTTTTAGTCTTGTTACTCCACCTAATGTTCTCTGTATTTTCAAAGGGCCAAAGAAAGGACAAATGGGGAACTGTTGAGTTAAAATAACCAGAAACAGTTACAACCACTGACATTTTTTCAGTGATTGGATGTAGTCACTTCCCCTGTGCTGGGGAGGGCACTAGAGAAACAGTTTACTGACGTGGGTGGTACTTAGGACACATGAGGCACAATATTTAGGGCAGTTTTAAAAGCGTCGGTCTACAGCAGCTACAGCATGGCATTCAAAAGGAAAAAGAAGGTAGGCACCATCACAGCATGATGTAGGTAGACTTATAATTATGTAGATTAAATAAATTCTAAAAACATCTACTTGTCTTTAAAATATACATGAATGGTGAGATTGTGAGTTAAACCAGTCTGACGAAGTAGGCGACTACATTTTGAGCTGTTTATTTTACAAAATCCATTAATTACAAAAACAATTTAAACAACACAAGACCACTTCATGGATAAGTAACCTCGTCACTGGTGCTCCAAAATGTTGATCCAGAAGAACACCTGGAAAATACAAAGTTTTATTTAATGCAGCCACACTATCTGATCAGAGTAGTCGCGATTTGAATAGTGACGATAATGTAAATCATAGGACCTGAGCCCCGATGGCACTTAACTGGAAAGGGCTTGTCAATCGTACATAAAATATTAAATAAAAAAACCCAAAACACACAAAACTCATTGTATCGGTGGGCTTTATATCGCTGGCTGATTTTTATTCAGGCCTTTATTTCGACCCACTTGTAAAAAATGCAAATTTCTTCATAAAAACACTAACCTGTGTGTTACTGGACCAGTCTGTATGTGATGTATCTCCCAGCTGTTTCACTGGGTCTGATGATCTTTACTACCTAGAGAAGTTCAAAACAACAACAACAAAACATCAAATTTTTAGGCTGGTGTCAGGTCCCCGCTGCTGACAGTCCTGCCTCACTGTCAGAACAGCCTTTAAAAACCCTGAGCCCTGTGTTCCCCGTATTTGTATATGGACAGAGTTTCATTGAACGAGCTGCTGCTACCACGCATCATTGGAATTTCCCCGGTGTGGGATTTAAAAGAGGAATCTTTAATCTTAAATGAAATTTTAACTTCCTTGAATGTTCAAAGACAAGTCATTGTTTGTTCCAACGTGGTTTTGGCCACCTTTCATTCACATCAGAATAATTTACTGACAGGCTGTTTATTAAACCCAGAATGAAATAAGACAGCAACTTCCAGCTAGGTAATAACAATAATGCTATGCAATAATAATTAAAGGTATCTTCTGCATATGTTACCTGTCCTCTTTTCAAGCCAAAGTAGCGAGCCACAGGGTCGCCAGCCTGGATCCTCGGCAACTGACTTTCTTTTAGTTTACTGAGGTGAAAGTCTTAAGGAAGCATAACAAATAGTCTCACAGTGACACTAAATACAGCATCAAGGTGGTCTTGAGATAATTTATATTTTCCTCACAGAAAGTAAGCTCTCTGAAAACAACCAAGTGCATCTCGGGTGTCGGAAAATCTGATTTAAACATTATTTTGTTTAACTTCTGTGAGCAGAGCGGTGTGCGTAAGGATACTATCTTGCCAGAAGTTCAGTCACCTCCTCTTTTGTCATAACAATGTGCTCTGGAACAAGCTGAAAGACAAAGATAAAATGCATCAAAAAGAAACAAACAAAAAATGTATTCTATATCAGAGATATAGTTTATAGGATAATTAATATTGTGTCAAAGAAATTTAAACACAGTGGACTTCATCAGTTTGGTGTGTACCTCATGCTCTGTGATGTTTATGAGCAGCTCCTGTTGTAGAAATTGTTCCAATATGTATTTGGGTGCCATGTCAACTAGAGACTGTAGAGATACATTGATATCAGATAGAGACATATAAATATTTATAAGGATTAAAGGATTAAAAACATAAAGAAAGTGAGTAACAAACTAACAAAGCATGATGACAAGAGATGTTGCAAAATTACATACATGCTTTGTGTGTGCATTTTATGTATTGCCTTGATAAATATATAAAGTGTATGATGTGATTGTTCACCTGTTTGGCTGATGGTGTCATGCCCATTTGAACAACAATGATGGCTCGTGTAATGTTCTCCTCCTGCATTCTCTGACAGTACATCTTAATTGTCTTAATCCCCACTTTGGGCTCCTCTGAAAAGTTGAGAAAAGGATAGCTCGTAATGACCTAAGCTTTAATTCTAGCCACCTAGCGTCTAATATTAGTTATGAACCTACCAGGAAAGAAAACAAACATCTGATCTGTGGGATCATCGTTGTGTGCTACCAGCACTGTGAGGTCTGTGCGTCGAGGTCGACCCTCGCTGGGTTTGTCTCCAAACTGACTCTTGAATTCCTCCAGTGTCTGGTCCAACTCGTCCTGTGTCACCAGATAGCCTCTGTCGTGGCATAGCTGAGGATGTAACCGATGAAAGTCAGGACCAACAAGTGTGCAGGACAAACCACAATGTGCAGAATCAAACTGGACAAATCTAACAGCATCATCACCTAACGACAATGAGAGGGAGATGTACAACTGTCCATTATTTACCTTCATGGTTGATACTTGGACATAGCTTAGAGTTTAAATCTCGCAGTTCTGGGAAATGTCATGCATTGTTTCGCAGGCTCAGAACCACTTCCTGGGAGACTCAATTAAAGTCTCTCAGGAAAGTCTTTACAAATATTCACCCGTTACCATCTACTTCTGAATGACACGAACAAACTCATTCGCAAGAACCAAATAAATGGCCCACATGCCCTTCATTGAATACAACAAGCCCCGGGTCTCCAACAACCACAAAGCGGAACCGCTGTTTCAGTTAAGCTAAAGGCTAAGCTAGCAAGCTAAGAAAAGATTCAAACCTTACGTACCTGCATGATGGTTTTGCGAATCTTCCATAGTCTGTATGTTTCCTCTTCGTCATCCATATCCTCTCAACTGTGCCGCTTGGTATTTATTTGATATACAGATCGGCGTTTGTTGATTTATTACTTTCTCTCCTGTGAACAGCGCAATGCACGTTCTCGTTGGCCGGCGCAGACTAATGACGTAATACCGAGTGGCCCCCATTCGAGCAGCTTTGCCCCGCCCTCTGCTCTGCCCCCAACTGCTGTTTCGAAACAAACTGCAGGGCGGAGTAAGCATCTACAATATGACTATTGATTAGAATAACCGTTGCTCCTTTTTTTTTTTTTTTTTTAGAAAATGAGGCCGTTATATGTTATATTGACATTTGGGGCTGTGGCGAGCAGCGGAGTGCTTCTGGCGATGGTACTGTACTTTGTTTTATCCACAACGGTAACGTACTACAGTCCTTGGCATGTGTGTTATGGGTGCTCCTGTGATTTCCAATTTGCGCCCACATTGTCTGTAACAACTGCCGTTTTGCATGCACGAAATATGAAAACATCATTATAGCGACACTCGTTTCTGTAACGTTAACATTATCATATACAGGCGAAAATGTCTGTATTGCTCTTCGTAGCTTTGCATAACACATCCGGAAACCCTATAATTTTTCAGACGGTTCACTTTTTGTTGTGTGTCACTCTGTTCGTGCAGGATTAGAAACAACACTGCAAAATACTCCCGAGTAACCCCTGAGTGTAAAAAATAGTACTAAGGTTCATTTGAGTGTTCTTTGTGTCACCGGGTGTTTTTGCAGCAGCACTCCCCCCTCTGGTGTCAGCTGATTAGTCATTTGAAGGTTGTCTAACATATGGTAGATTTAGCACATGCTGAAATTTTACAAAAGTTACAATACCGCTCTAGATTGTTTTAAACTACATTGAAAGTATTAGCATCAAAATGCCTTAGGAATCAAAATAAAAGTACGCAACTGGCGACAAAGTGACCCATGTATTTTGATGTTTGCTAATTATAACTACTTTGTATAATTCATTTACACATAACTGATCTCCAATTATGACTTTGAAGTGTATCTGAAAAATAAGTACATTGGAGTATAAAAATAAAGTGCTCCAAGAACCCAAGTGAAGTATGTTGTTTAAAAGAGTAAATGTACTCAGTTACTTTGAACCATTCCAAGCTGTTTTAACAAAAATACAGTTTTTATATAAGCACGAAGGGCACTGGCTCACTTTTATCACAAAAGAATAAGTTTTAACTAACAGACATTTTTTCTTCACTACTTCATATCCGCAGTTGACCAGAGTACATTTAAAATATGAATCATCTCTCCCCTTAAAGCACGTTTAATGTATTATTTTCAACAACTCATATTTTTAGCTACTTCACTGTATATTTATTGAATCATAAAGTAAATTATCTGTATGTGTTTTATGGAATGAAGCATTTTAAATAACATTTTTAAATATTAGTGCTAAACATTTGTCAGAGCTGAGACATTAAGGAAGGCTTGCCAGAAAGTTGTGAAATAATCCTTTAAAAATTAAGTCGCTTGCTTTTCTCTGTAATGCTTTGCCTGGTGGTTCCACTGGTATTACAAGATTTTAATGTGGCAAGATGTTATTTGCTTAAAACACAAACTCCCTTGTTTTCCCAGATTATGATTATTAGGTAGATTAAACTAGTGTTTTGTGACTTTTATGTCTTAGCGAGATTCAGGATGGTATGTGTACCAGAAATCATGCTGATTCACTGATGTAACATGTTTTTTTATTTCCTTCTTAAGATCATTATATAATGAGTTCATGTGTTTCTTCAGACTGCCGCCCTTTGCCCTAGCCACATGGTGTTCAGCCCGCCCGTCCTTCTATGGCCCAAATCTTTGCTTTTGTAAGGAGTTTGTGACTTTCTCCGTGAGTTTGTGATAATGTTGCGGACTGTGGACCACAGTACACGTGTATTGCTGATGTGGATTTATTAGTGAGCAGCAGAGAGGGACATATTGGAGAACCACAGCCTGTCACATCTGTTAATGATCACTTTCGACCTTTACATGAGGGCACTGGGACGTGTACTCTCTCAGTGAGTGGGACTGTGGTCTGACAGTGAAGATACAGCTGCAGCCACTCAGGGGGTGCACAGATTTGATTCCTTTCTGCCTTCAGAGGACCTTACTGAAGAGCAGTCATGCGCTTGATAGGGTCCACTGTCCTTTTCTCTGTCCTGCTGCAGGCCATGGTAAGAAAAAACTGAGATTAAGAGTGAAACACTGGCTTATGGTGCAAGTGCTGGTAGTTGCTTTTGGAAAATGTCAGATCTTGTTGTGCTGAATTGATCATAAGACATTTGATATGTTCTTTGTGTTATGTTTGATGTAATTGCTATGGATGTTTGAGATGACTGTAGATCTGTTTTATATGCGTTGAAACGTATGTCTTGTTTTCTAATATTCATTAAGCTGCATAAAAGTGCATTTTGAAAGTAAAGCTCCCATCAGTCGAGTCTTTTTTCTCCTCTTTCTCCCTAACAGTCTGCTCCGACAGAGGACTGGCAGACAGCCACGTCTATTTATGACTTCTCAGCAACAGATATTGATGGCAATTTGGTTTCCCTAGACAAATACAGGTAAATCTATCTTTGGGCATGTTCTTTGTGTTAATGTACAAGCCTCCTGCTCCACCACAATAACATTACATATGTGTTTCTTTGTCTTTTCAGGGGGAATGTTGTCATCATCACCAACGTAGCCTCTAAATGAGGCAAAACCCCAGTAAACTACTCTCAGTTTGCGGAGATGCACGCCAAGTACGCTGAGAGAGGTTTACGCATCCTTGCCTTCCCTTCTAACCAGTTTGGGAACCAGGTACGAAATACAAGAGTGTTTTATTAAAGTGCCATGTTTTAACAGGCCCGAGATTGTGATCTGGAGTTCAAAAGAATGTGGAAAAACAAATTGTGAAAAAGTGAAGATGAGACCTTGCTTTACTGTTAAAGATGGAAAAGCTTATCCTCTAAACATTTTACAGCAATTATATGTTAACACTGTCAAATAAAAAGCACAATATTGTTGTAAATTAAGCCAACTTCTGTTTTATCAGCACTGTTTTAGCAGTTTTGTTATATTTAAGCTGTTTTGGGCAAGGATACTGCTGACCACTTATGTCTCCATACTTGTTTTGCTTTAAAGGAGCCTGGCAATGAAGCTCAGATCAAGAAGTTCGCCGAATCCTACAATGTTCAGTTTGACATGTTCAGTAAGATTGATGTGAACGGGGCCAACGCTCATCCTTTGTGGAAGTGGCTGAAAGAGCAGCCTAATGGGAGAGGCTTTCTGGGAAAGTAAGTGATGAGCAAATAAGTGTCTAAACACTTGAGATGAGAAGAGATGAGGGTGGCATTCATCTTTTTATGACACAAAGGCTTGTCTGGGCTAATTATACAGATATATTGGTATTATAATGACAAAAGCCATATTCTTCAAAATCAATTATTCATCCTCTGATTATTCTCTAAAATATGCTTTCTTCTTATTTCTGCAGTAGCATCAAGTGGAACTTCACCAAGGTAAATATAAGTTATTTAAAATATGTTCATGTCATCAGAGTTGATTTGGCTCACAATTAATCCTGCATTTCTGTATTTGTGTGTATCAGTGCTACGCAGGTGTTCTTTCCATAATGTGTTTACTGTTAAGGTCACAAAACAGTATACCCATATTTGCATTTGAGGCTATAGAGTCATTACTTTCAGGAATAATTCAGAAAAGAATTATTTGTTCACTGCATTTTCCTCTTTTCTCTCTAGTTTTTGATCAACAGAGAGGGTCAGGTGGTGAAGAGATACGGACCCATGGACAATCCAAGTGTAAGTACAAACATCCCACTTTGCCTAAATGCAGTACACTTTGTAAAACTGGCCAGTTACAGCATTGTTTACAGAACATTATCCTGCTGTTGTGAATATGTCACAATAAATATGACAAAAACATTAAAGTCAGGAAGTCCTTTTGTATTTAACACTGAATTGATGTTTCATATAAACTAACATTATCTAGAGCCCATAATTTATAAAAGGCATGGCATGAATCTAATTACACAAGACCATATGTGTATTATTATGTCAACTGATGTCAACCTCTTCTCATGCGTTCTTTACAGGTGGTGGAGAAGGATCTTTCCTCATACTTGTAAACACCTAACCAATAATTAATGACTCACACACACTGACACTCCGTCCATTTTGTCTCCTTTCTCTGGCTCTCCAAGCACCAGTGGGTATAGGTTTGTTGTGCCCCAGACCAGTGACGGCCTGCTCATAAATCCGCACAGCGGACAGAGCAGACCTGATGAAAAAGGCGTGCAAACCTCCTGGGCATACCAAGCTTGCATTCATTTGGTTCCCCGAGAGAGGGAGAGAGGATCACTAAATGTAACTGTTTTAGTAGATTAATGTGTGGCATTGTTTTCATAATAAAATGCAATAAGTTTCTGTTCTAATGATATTTGATGATCTCAAATGTTTAGTTTCTGTCAGTAAAGCATTTCTCAGATCATATTTTGTTGTATTATATTGGTGTGAGCTATCGATGTGTGCTATGATCATTAATTCTGTATAATGGAAACAGTAAGAAGTGACAGCAAAGCCATTTCAGCCATACCAGAAAATGCAAGTGTGTTTGTGTGTTTGGTCAGAAAGCCATTCATGAGTGAACGTTGGTGCTTAAAGTGAAACTGTGAGGTTTGTTCCTCTGGGTAAGAAAATGCATGATGTCTCAGGTTTGAACACTGGATTCATAGCACAGCAAATCAGCTCTTCACAACAGGCACAGTAATTATTTGTAGATATCATACTTATATATTAATATGCTTGGCAAATATTGCTCCCATATATAAGTTCCACCACAATAGAGATGGTTGTAGAGACAAAGACTAAGCCATACAAACTATAACGGCATATAAATTAAACTAAAAACATTGATTTTGGCAGTGATTCAAACTCAACAAGGAACCAAAAGATTAATCTTAAGGGTTACCACATGATTAGAAAGACAGGAAATTAAAAGGAAAATGTTCTAATACACAAAAAATATCATTTTGGGTACTAATAATTACACAATGTGAGGAGGGATAATCATTGTTGAACTGAATCGCTTACAACTCATGGACATGTTTGTACAAGAATGAAATGGTTGGGATCCACTGGCCTAGATTAGACTAAACTCATCCTCTCAAGAAGCTGTATTGTTGAATTATTTAATGGTCTGTGATGGAGATATACCAAGATTAAATTAAACACTTAAAAGGTATAGCCCCTTGTGGCCCAGTTGGAGTGGTGTGTGTAAAATAATGGTTGAAGAAATCAGTAGGTTGACAGTTTTGAAAATATTGAGCCAATACATGTTAATGTTCACTGATCTGGTAGTATAAATTACTTCTAGTGACTTGCTTATACTGGTTCTTGATCATATGGATGGTAAAATGTATACAAACAAAAATAATAGTTATTATCACTTGACACATGCCTGAAACTTTATTAATTTAATCAAGGCTAAGATATTCATATAGAAAATCATATCAATAAAGGCAGTGGTCAAAAGGTCAGAGGAGAGAACTTTTGATTTTTAGTATGACTTCATTGGTCAAACATCTTTTTGGGTGACCACTACTTTTCTTAGTTTTTAAGAGCACAAATGAAGCAAAGGATATGACGAACCAGCAATGACTCACCAGACGAGATTAAATGCTCGCGTAAATGTAATGCAACCACTCAAGACTCCCATCAGTTAACGCTGACCTCTGCGTGTGATTCAGAGCCTCCAGGAGGACACGCTGAGCTCCTGACTGCAGCTCCCTCCGCCTCCTGCAGAGGGAGCCACAGCGTCCAGCACAAAACCGGGCAGCAGCAGCAGCACTAACAGCAGCAAGTGCGGTGCAGTCGACCTGACAGGAGCAGAGCGCGTGCCGCCGTCGCGAGGAAACACCGCACAGATGAAGGAACCGTCGCGGATAACTATCACATATCCCTCCGTCTGATCATTTTAACCATATCAGTCATAACATTTCTTCCTTCCTCGCACCGGTATCGCGCCGTCGCTGTGGGTCTTTCATACGGAGGGCTTGCCTGTTTTTCCTGTGGGAGGCTGAATGGAAGCAGCAGCCGAGGGAGCGGTCGGGCTGTCGGAGGCCAGGGACGGGAGCCCGCTGTCCGTGGCCGCAGCATCCGATGATGGAGACACGGTGGTTGGAGTTAGCTACGGGATGGACGCCGCAGACATGGGTACATTTTTATCGCCTTTCAACTAAATCCCTGTCCGTCTTTAATGTTAATTTCATTACCCCGACGTCCATTTCCATCTGATGCTGCTACTGTGACCAGAAAGTCCCGACTCATCTTTGCTAGCAAGAAATTAGTAAGCTAGGCTAGTAGCTAACTTAGCTGACAGGGGGAGGCAAAGAGGTAAAGTTAGGTACTATATATGTGTGTGACTGTATAATGTTTATGGTACTCTCATGTTGTTGCAGTCGTGACTAGCCAACAACACAACAAACTGATACATGTTTTAAATTGTAATATGATATATATGTATGGTGCAGTCATAAATATTATATATTATAAATATTTATAAATATTTACCCGCATGCAGGAAGAGCCAGGGGTGTAGCTTTGATATCTGACCACCTTGTCCCCAGGTGCATTTGTCTGAGCTCCCTCCCCTATCTTTTCCAGACCTAGGCACCAGGAATTATCACCATCTGTCACTTACAGACTGTAGGAAAACATGATCACCATCCATGGTTTCAGCAGGAACCATTAAAGCCTCAGTTTGGATTATTTATTTGCCACCATCTTGGCAATTACTAGAGCCAAAATCCTCCAAACCTTGAAAGCCACCATGCTATCTTTTTTTGTGTGTTTGCTATTTTTTTTTAACACTAGAACACGTTAGAAATAATGCTTTGTCTCTGCTGACATTTTGACCTGTCATGGTAGGAAAAGCACAGGTAAGTAATTACATTACACTACTTTACAGTGTGACTGTAAAGGCAGCATAGACAACACCAGGACCATAAAGCTAGGGGATTCAGCCATAATGATTCTATTATTTATACTTGTGCTTTACTGCTGTCACATGGCAAACTGTCTTTGGTAAAAAAAAAAAAGGCAATTCCACCAATCAACTGAGGCCATGACATATTGAGAATAACAGGTAGGATGACTCAAGTGGCATAAATTGGTCAGGCTGCTATGTTGGCAGATTAATCGCAAATGTGTTTATGTAAAAGTAACAAGAAACTGCTGTATAGAAAAGCCAATATTTAGAGTATTGTGGCTAATAATGATCAAAATGCACATTTAATTTCTGTGTTTGTGCTAAAGAAAACCATCAGATCATTAGATTTGATATCTGTGCTAGCCTCAAAAATCCAGTACTAGTTGGGATGAATTGACCTTTCAATTCAAGAGGCAGTTAGAAAGTTACAGACACATGTTATATCAGCACAATGAAAGGTAGCAGTCTGTTAGGCAGTTACTAATTTGTGGATTTTCAGTCTCGTCATGTGCAGTTTTGTGCATTGAGTGTATAACTGTTTGCTGCTCTGTCACTGCTGTGTTGTGTTTGTATCATAATGTTACAATTTGAATTTGTTGTGTGTGTATCAGTGATGAGTAATTACCCTCCTCTAAAACTAGTCTGCAGAACAAGTTTGTTGTTTGAAGTCGAGCCTTCATGAGTCCACATTATGTCTACAGAATTTGTGAAAAAATTAATTATTTCAAAGTATACATCAAAGTACACGTCAAATTTAGTTTTACAGAAAGAAAACGTGATCAGATTTCGATATACGAATCCAAAGAATTAGATTTTATTATTATTATCTTTTGTATATATTGGTAAATAGGTGCACAGTATGACCAACAATGCAATCTAAAATGGTTTAATGTTTTTTTCATTTAATCTTGACTTAATTACATCAGTCATTAAATACTGGCAGTACTCAGTAAGTACACTGTTGCCCATAAAGCTGGAATAACATATTTTATTACTCTTCTCATGAAATGATTGTGACAATGTGATTTATTCTTGATAGATAACGAGTATATCGTCTCAAAACTCATTATTGCACCTGGTCAAAGGTGATCACTGATGACATAGGAATAAAAAGAAGAATGTGTCTGAAAACAAAATTATTCCAACTTTATGGGCAACAGTGTATGTTTGTGTAAATCACATCTAGTTACTGAGCTGTTTGCTATCTCACACTGGTCCAGTAATTTTAAAGTGATTATTCCCAAATCAAGATAATCAGTTTTTGTTTTTGAAATCAATGTACCTTTGGTTTTGCATGCATTTTAAACAAAATGTTAGACTAAAAGGACTGATAAATGACTACATCTTCAACATAGAGAAGGGTGATACTATACTATACACAACATGATGTTATGTGATGAGTTTAAACCATTCTCATGGATCTGTCTGCTAATATATGTACAGATGCCTGTACCTTTATGTTGGTCTAGCTAAATGTTTGCAGTTGTGCTTTGTTTACTGATTTGTTATGATATGTTTACTGTTTTTTACTGTACATCACAGTTTAGGGATTTGTATTGTCCCTGTTGATGAAAGTGCTGACACTGACACAGAAGAGGCACATGAATCAAAGGGCCGTCTGGTGAGGGTTACTTGTCAAGCATAGCTGTATCAGAGGGTGAAAATAGACGTGGGGTGCCTTTGGCTGCAGATGCTCTTTTCTAGCAGAGTTGCTGGCACGTGTCTCAAGTGTTCAGGGTTTTTTTTCGCAAGCGCGCACCTGTTCTGTCAGTGCACCTTCACATGCAATAGAAAAAACCCGAAGGAGAGAGAGTGAGAGCTTGCATGTGCAGATGAACAGCGTAAAACAGATGCATTATTGAGGACACCACTACTGTGGCAAATGTATTCAGGTTGATGCTTTACAGACATTTATCTCTCTAAAAGCAACAGAGGACCAGTCTTCATGGTATGACATGATTTTTAGTGATTACATTGGATATGGCAGAGGACTGAAAGACAAGGCTGACAACATCTGTAACCACGTTACTTCATTTAACCTCAGCTTTATTCTTTGAATCAGCTAATGCTGTCGGTTGAGTTGGTTTTAAATATTACTGAGCCAAGGCATCTTTCAATTATGCCCATCATCCATGCAGCAATGCCCCGATGTGCTATTAGGGCAGCATTTTTATGAGTGCTTAAGAAATCCCATTTGAGAAAAAGCCTGTCTCGTCGATACCTTGCAACAAGTCGTTCAGTGAACGAAACGCAAGACTAAAATAGACAGAAAATCACACATTTTCTTGATTATACTCTTTTATACAGCCATTTGATATGCACATTTTAACCCATTATTCTAGTTCTAGTTTCAGTACTCCTGCGTTTTAGCAAAATAAATAAACAGGCTTCATTTCTACGTCTGACTGATTTGTCTTAATAATATCAATCATTATCATGTTTCCTTGAGTGAATTACAGACTGAAGGAGTCAAGGTTGGAAAATACAGGAATCATAACTTTACTTGTGCTGTTAAACATTTATCACTGATGTCCTCAGACTTGTACATGTATGGTAAGGTAACGCTGGTTAGACTCACTCAGACTTTTCATAACAATTACAATTGAGAAATAGATGTTATCGAATTCTTAAGGCAGACCTACAGCACGTCATAATTTTAATCCATATCAGCAATGAATATCTGAATACATCAGCTCCAAGCTAGTGATATTATCATCTACTTTATCAGAGTTTCTATCACTGTTTCAATTAATTAGCCTTACATCATGCCATGCTAGTGCAGGACATTTTTATCTGACTGTATCCCTCTTTTTTCTGTGACACAGCTAATTTGAACCTACATTGACCTTATTCTTTGTGTTGCTAATGTAGTTTTGTGCATCTCCTCTTCAACCACAAAGCTTTTGTAGGTAAGCTCTGCAGCAGGGAGGGGTAGGTGTGGATCACACTGTGACTCCCATGCAACATCTGTCAGTGACAGGTCTTAAAGCGATAGTCCACAAGAGGCTGTTCAGCTGAAATGTGGTAAACCCAGGGATTGTGTTCAGTGTAATAACAATGTGGCATTGGCACTAGTCAATAGAAATGAATGGAAATGTGAGCTGAAAAGGTCCTGCTTGATTTTCATTGGCTCGTGGCTTTGGTGGATGTTCACGCAATGGGTCAAATTGAGAGCTTGGTTAACGTCAGATCTTGCTTATGTGTAATTGTAGGCTTTGCCGTTCAGTTCAGCTGCTCTGAGTGTGTGAATTCAACGTTGTGTGGGTGCCGCAGCTGGCTGTTTAATAGCTGTCTGAGCATTTAGTCCCATTCAGTGCTCGTCATCCTCAGGCAGTCGTAATTTGTCCCCATAGTCTCCTGTCAGCACGACAGCATTGATCTCACTTATCTTCTGCCCACACTCATACTCAACTCCTCTCACCTTCAACCTTGGCTGTAGTCTCTCCTCTCCTCTCCTCTCCTCTCCTCTCCTCTCCTCTGCTCTGCTCTGCTCTCCTCTCCTCTCCTCTCCTCTCCTCTCCTCACTCCAGAGTGAGCTACAACTCATGTACCTCCTCCTCTCTGAGTGATTCCCTTGGCTCAGCCACTCATTTGTCACTATCCATCAACCCCCCTCTATGTTTTTCTCTCCTCTCCTCTTTAGGCAAGGCCTGTCAGAAGTGCTGACAGAGGCACAAAGGGTGGTTGCCTTCTGTGGGATTTATCATCTATTTGCTTCCTCCTTACTCGTTCTGCAAGGTCTCTCTCACTCCCCCAGGTTTAGTTTGTACCCCGGTGGCTAGTTCACAGGACTTGTATAGAATTTTGCCCCCGTCCTGGATTATTTGATGTCATATTATTTAACGTAGATGATGACGCAGTTTAGTTGCGTCTTTCGTGCTGCTGATTTTCTCTGCAAGTGGGGGATGTGTGCCACAGTAGCTATTTTAAACAGACACCACAGCGAAGCAGGAGCGTTGTGTTTGCTGCTGTCTGTCCTTGTGCTCGGCCAGGGTTTTTCCTTTTCTGAGTGATAGCTGCTGGGAAGATGAATGAGGAAGAGCGTAGATACAGGAATCATAAACAGCGAATGGAGACTTATAAAGAATCCAAGGCTGTATTTTCTTCATTTGTGGTGACTTTGCAGCTGTAAAAGGCTATATGTGCCACTGGATGAGGCTCTGGCTCAGTTTTACACTGACATGACTGCAGTGTCATACTGCCCTAGCTTCCCTCAGAGGGGAAATAAGGCAAAGACCTGCTGTTTTCAATTAAGAGGGTTACTTTGCCCACTGCGCAGACTATTATTATTTCATAATCAGCACCTGGAGCATGAGTGTAGTCAGACAGGAGCATGAAACTTATCTGAGCCACCCACATAGAATTAGTGGTGATTATTTTCAACCAAGAAAGCAGTCGAGTGGTGCCTTTTTGAGGCCTCAGTAGTGGTTCCTGTGTTGGTTTCCCCTGCGCCTCCCTTCACAGTCCAAAACATGCTTTTTGGGTGAAGTGGAAACTCTAAATCTGGGTGTAGTTGTGTTTGTCTATGTGTGTTGGCCCTGTGATAAACCAGTGACCTGCACAGTGTGTACCCGGCCTGTCTCTTAGTGGATGCGGAGATAAGCCCCAGATAAGCTTTTTAGAAAATTGATTAAAATGATTAACTGCTATTAACCAATGACTAATTCTCTTTCTTTCTTTTTTACACTAATTAAATCTCTCATTCTTTTTCATCCATTTCAGCCTGACTTACAAACATGTGAATGTTGTAGATATGCATATACTTAGTTGAGATAGTAGATCAACAGAACAATTAGTTGATTAACATAAAAAATAAAGCAACAATTTTACTAAACAGTCATGTTAGTCGTTTTTAAAGCAAAAGATACAAAAGTTCACTCGCTCCAGCTAGGGAGCGGCTCTTGGGCCCAAGTCTGAGAGAGTAGTAACCAAGCCCGACCTGAACCTGACACAGTTCAAGTGAGCTGAAGCACCAAGGTTGTGCTACCCTGTCCTGCAGCTCTTGTTACCATGGTTACAGTTTGTTTTTACCAGTTAATTGTGTGAGCACCTTGAAAATTACCATTAAAACGTGTATTATATAGACTATGATTGCACTATACCCTGTCAAGTAGGCTAACATAGCCGACAACATTTCAAAATGTTTGTCAGAATCTGTCTGAACCCGGCGAGTAATGACACTTGACTTTGTCCATCAATTAGTAATTTCTAACTCTAGGATCTGTAAATTGTTGAGACTACAGCTGTAAAATGCAGAGCTGCATAAATTCTCACAGTGGTTTTAAAATAAAACTGTTAATCTGTCCACTTGCAGTGTGTAGCGAGCAAAGCCTCGAAAAGTGGAAGAGCGAGATGCTGGAGGGTTTATGTGTATTTAATGGGATCTGAGCAGAGAGAAAATGTATTGATTCATTAAACAAAGTGTGTCTAGTTGGCAAATTTGGCCGCCGTGACCCAGGTCTGAGCAGATCTCTACTCACATCTCATCTGTAATCAAGTCTAAATCATGTTTAGCATTAGCACCCACCACCTGCCAACTATCTATGAACTATCTATGTTTTAATCTATCTAAACCTTAATACAATAAGTAGCATTGTCATTTTAAATTTTTATGCAAATTGAATGCTTTTTTTTTCATGTTTCAGTTCTTCACCCATCGACAGACAGGCCAAAAAGTTCATCTTGTCTTCTAACTCCAAGCCACTGCGTGGTCTGCAGAAAGTTTCTGTTTTGGATTTACTGCTCTAAATGGTCAGATTTGTCTCTGGCTGAGATTTACTGAGCTTTTTTGTGGCCAGTTTGTGACGCACGTCCTGAGGTGACGTGCACTTTATTCATTGAATAAGCATATTGACGTGGAACCATAGTGTGTCTGAGGCTGATGAGGCTGAACCTACATTGTGTATAACCAGTAGACCTCTACCTGTATTGAGCAAGGAAGGATTGTGCAAATAATGGATGGACATGGTCAGTGTGTGAGTGTATTTTCAGAGTTTTATGCAGAAATTCTCAAAGGGAATTCAGGGTTGTTATTATGATGTAAAATGCAGTAACGCAGTAATCTGCACTGAATGTCAAAGTCATTTATTTGTCATTAGTCAGTTATTGGTCAGAATTTCAGTACAGTAAATGGTACTGCTAATATTAAGTGTTTCTATAGCAGTTTACATATATTTTGATGTATTATTCATTTAATCGTGTTTTTCACCCTTTTTTTTATCACTTTACATTCATGTATTCATTCTGAATACAATAGTTCTGCTTTATTAACATGCTCATGTTACAATAGAAGCATGTTGTAAATAAATATGAACTAAATAAAAAGGTGCAGTTCCGATAGTCCTTTCATGTCAATGAAATGATATTGTCCTCCAGTTTATGACGTCACAGGTTAAAAGGTTTTGTTGTTCCTAAAATCCCATCAGTATTTGTCTCTTGCTTTTCTTGCACTGCAGGATATACTTTCGTCATTCCTCTCCAGGCTCTTTTCAGTGACAGCTTTGTGTTTCCTCCATGTTTCGACATCCTCGGGGCAGCCGGGAAAAGGGGTTTCATCTTCCAAACAGGTCCAAGCTAGATCAGTGACTGCGGGCTTTGTTATTTGTTGCATTGTGCTTTACAAAAGGCCGCTGTGACTGAAACAAGATATAAAGTTAAAGCAGTTCAAGTCAACACTGCTGCTTGGTAAAATTAAGGAGGGATTCATTCTGAAAACCAGTGATTTCATCCACAAATGAATAACAATCAGGCAATGTATCATAAATCCATGACACATTTACTGTATATTTGCTATATGTACTGTGTTGACCCCAGGTTTTGCCTGTGGAAGAGGCCACAGACTGTAACGGTTAATAACCTAAACTCACACACCTTCTTACCCTTAACACAGGAGCTCCACAGGACTATGTGCGCTCGCTCGGCTCTTCTTACTGATACAATCAATTTTTCATCCAGGGACTGTTCTGAGAAAACATCAATCAAACATGCAGGTGACACACCCATTGTAGGCCTCATCTCCAAGAATAATGAAATTCAATAACATACTGAGGTGGCCTAAGCTGTCATTTGGTGTGCAAACAGTGAGCTCATGCCCATTACAGCCAAAACCCAGGAACTTATTGACATACTATCTGTGCAGAATCCCAAAATAGCCATGCAAATAAACAGGGACCCCATCACCTTCTCCATCACCAGCAGAAACATGGATAGTCAAATGTAATTATCAACATGGCATCCGAAATAATAGGGAAACGACTCCAATTTCTCATACTCAGTAAACTGTAAAGCAGGTAATGAAAGGTAAAGGTAATGAAGATCATCTCCAACCCCACGTATCCTGCTCCTCACCTCTGTGGAATGACCTGATTTTGGTCACCTGTTTTAATTGGCAGAGCGGGATTGCAGCACTTTGGTCACCTCAGAGTCAAACATAACATGCAGTTTGTTTGCCTCTTTTAGAACATAATTAGATGAGATATGCAGATTGCAGGTCATGTTTTTAATGCAGCTGTTGCTGAAGCCAAACAAAGTTAGTGTAATCAGTTTTGTAGTCATTTAACTACGAGACATTTTTCCATCCAAGTTTTAATTTTAGTGAAGTGGGGCATAATATACAAAACAGCAGTTTTAAAAGGAAATACAATTTGGTGTCAAATTAATACTGCGTATTTGCACGATTTACCACAGGAGGAACATGTAAATGGTGAATAAAAGGGGACCTAAAATAGACCCCTGGGGGACTCCTTAGAATAGAGGAGAAAGCAGATACACAGAGGCTTACATGAGGCTAATACAAAGAAACTGTTCTACGTGAGAGACACCAAACATGGAGGTTTCTGGGGGTTTTCTGCACAGGTTTGAGCAGCAGTTACCTTCCCTGTTGTGCAACTGTGAGTGTTCCTCCTGTTGTTAGAGCAGATTACCCTCTACTGAGTCACCAGTGGCAGAAGATGCTGCTCTCAGCAATAACAGCAGCGCACACGAGTCAGGTTGATCACTACCTTGCTTATTTGTGTTGTCCACAATGCTCCCATGACTCCTTCCCTTCAGAGTTTCCTCTCTTCTCCTCTCCTCTCCTCTCCTCTCTTCAGTCCGTAAAAGGACCTTTTTCTCTTGGCTGAAAGCTCTGATTGCATTTTGAGGATCATCAAGAACCACTAAGCTCGGTTCTGATCTGGGAGCTCAGTGATGAAAAACATACTGAAATTGCGTAAGACTTTGAGCGTGTGTGTGTGAGTGTGATTTTGCCAGGAGGACTTGAGCTGTTTTTAGCTTTGCCCAGAGAACAGGGTGCTGCTTCTCAGCCCTGCCAGTCTCTTCAGCAGCAGCAAAAGCTCCCTGAGGGAATACACAACACACACACTCTTGACATATCAATCCAGCAGTATTAATACAACATTTCCAGCAGCCAGTGTTCAAGAGAAGATGTTGACTGACATTGTAAATATAGAAGCATCAATTACTGCAACTCTTCTCCCTACGTGTATTTGTGCTGACTCAGTGTACATGTTGACTCACACTGTGGGCAGGCGTCACATTCCCACAACCATACAGGCACGTAGATGTCTGTATAGCCAACAGTCAGGAGTTGCTGTTGTATTGACTTCTGTAAGTGTGTGCAGGTGTTTGTGTGTGTGCTGTGTGTATAAAAAAACAAAACAGCTACTGTCACAATGGTTTTCTTAATATCCTGTCAGGACTTGGCCGAGTAGCCAGACTCTTCTTCAGTAAAGACGCCTCTCTCTGCATCTCCTCACTTTGAATTTCCATTTCAAAGTCCGCTGAGCTTTCAAGCCTCTCCAAGGAAAAATTACACTTTCATACCCACCTGTTCCATTAGTCTGAAACGCAGTGTGAAATGAAGATGTAACTGTCGCAGGCGGCGAGCGCTACACCGGAGTCGCTGGCTGGTGTCAGTAACTGCTGTGCCAGTCGTTTCAGCCACTTCTCATTGTCAGTCAACGTTACATAGCCGAATTTGTGCGGTGAACACAGACAGGTGATGCAGAGCACTGGCAGGTGTGGCATTTTTTTCAGCCTTTCACCAGCAGAGAAGCGTTTCAAATTTGACTGTTTATATAACGATCATGGACGTGTGTCTCTAAATTGCTTAAAGAAATAGATTTTTTATTTTCTGAAGTAACCCTAAAGCAGAACAGAGTCAGACAGCAGAAAAACAGACAGACGGTCTCTTGACTTCCACCTGTCCTTGCATTGGTGCCATCTTATCCTGATAATCCAGACAGTTAGTCTAGTAGCCTGGGGAGAATGGTATTGGGATTAGAGATAGTAAAGTAATAGTGACCGTGGCTTAGCTGTCTTTGCTTAGGCTTCTGTCTGCCTGTGTCACAGTTAAAGAACCTGAGACGATTCGGATTTTGTCTGAACCACAGTCACCACCAGCCAGCTGGAGTTATGGGAGCGAGTTGGCCTGTGTGCTGTGTCTCCAGCTCTTACACTGTTGGAAAAGGCCCGAGCCTGAAAATGATAGGTGTCGGTCTGTTTGGGATTGTAGTGTGTTGTTTTACAGCTCTGTAATGGTTTGTTGTCTTAAGAAAGACACTCATGCTTGCCGTGTATTTATAATATTAAAAGGCGTACTGTCCCTGGAGGTGTTTCTCTAGAAAAAGACTATTGTTCATCTTATACACAATCGCAGACTTCCATAAAAACTAGCATTTTTCTGTATTGTCACAGCATTTAGCAGCTAAATCTCTTCGACAGTTCATATTTGCCATCATCAATCAGCAGGATCTGAGATTTTCCTTTATAGCAGCTCAAACACAAATGTCCAGAATTGCTTTATGCAACAGGAAAACAAACCAGGGCTTTATTGTATTTAATCTACGAAAACACAGTATTGAGTTGAGAAAATCTTTAACAAGCAACCATAACAAAAATATATAAAATAAATAAAAAGAGAATGTTATTGCTTTGCTGTCAAGTGACTTATTAATTTATCTAAACATGTATGAAGGAGATTTGTGTAAGAAGCCAATTTGTCAATCTAATCTAATAGCAGTTGGCAATTACTTAGATGATCAGATTTGTTTTGGATTTGCTCCATTTTTTATGCAAATTGCCCAAAAATCCTTTGGATCTGTCGTCTCACTTGTGAAGATTTGCTGCCTTTGTCTGTTTTCTCTGATAGTAAACTAATATCTTTGTTTGTTTTCTCAATTTTCTTTTAGTTGGACAGAGCAAGCAATTTATCTGTATGCAGAACAGGTTGTGAATTGCTCATCATAATTGAGCTCCAAGCTAAATGTCTCAAAGGGATGTTTTTTGGTGGGGGTTTTTTTGAGCCAGCAGAAGGCAGGAAGCTTTTTATTAAGCTTGCTTGCTTGCCTGATGCCATTGATCATAATGGATGACTTGGCATAGTGAAAAGCTGTGCTCTCCAGCCCCCGCTTCCTCCACACATTTATTCACTGTATTATACAAAGTGTATGATATGCGCTGACAGCAGAGGACGGGGCAGCTTCCCCCCCCCCCACGAGCACACTGTTTTGTTTGGTAAATCAGAGGAATGCTGAGGGGATGTGTGTGTGTATTTCTGGAGAAGAAGCCCAGCACCACCGTGCCAGTTTAAGACATGTTAACCCATTTAGAACTGGGTTTAACCATACTTCCTACTGTAGCCTGTAAGTAGCTGGCATCAGCGTGTGTGTTTCTCTTGCTGTGTGTGTTACTGTGTGTGTTTACATGCAGAAGCGGTAAGGATAAGCTGTAAGGATATTATTCTGCCAGAGCGCCGTAATTGCGAGGAACATTTAAAGCCTCTTTGAAAAGCTTAGCATTAGGAAGTTGATGACTCCTTAATTATTAGTGCCGCTATCCAAATAGCTGTGTACTGATCGAGGAGGAATGGTCAGTTCAGTAGAATAATTGATATATTTGGATGCACACACAGATATCTACAGCTACACATGAGAAGAAACAGTCGCTGAATGTGTTAACATGCGAATTACTGCCTGGCTGTTATAATGTCCTGCTAACATTGTGTCCTAGTTACAGAAACACACAGACGCTCTTCTGCTGGTTGGGTTGGGCTGGATTACTCTGAAAGAAACCAGGATACTGTGACATGTAAACACGTTATCCATGCTTTTGATTGTGTGTCTGCCATTTGCACAGGTGTGCTTTTGACCTGAATCACATTAGAGTTGGTCAGAAAAGCAAAACATGAAAAAAGAATAATTTGACATTATACCAACCTGAATAATTGAATAAACACTTGTTTTTTTTCTGCTGAGAATGCGATGACGAGGTTAATGCTATGTTATTTTGCATTTGTTTAATTTGTACACAAGCAGATACGGAGACACATTTGTGGTGTAATGGGTGTGTTACTCAAGTCTCTGCTGGTTGCCTGGCAGTCTCATGGTAACAACATTTGTGTTTTGTACAGATAAAACAAAATGTTTTATCAAAATGTGTTGAATGAGCCTTGGAGGAACTCGTAGGCAGATTTTGTTACTTCAGACAGAGCCAAGCTAGCTGTTTCCTTCTTCCAGTCTTTATGCTAAGCTAATCGTCTCTTGGCTCTAGCTTTATATTTACTGTAGACATTAAAGTGGTATTGATCTTCTTATTTAACTCCTGCCAAGAAAGCAATTAAGGCTATATCCCCCCAAAAGTTAAAGTATTCTTTAAAACACATAATACACCTATTGAGCTGTATGCAGCACGTGTTGCTTTTTAATTACTCGTGATGAGATAAAACAAATATTAGTTCTGAAAATAATTCCCGTACAGACAGTTATCATAAGCTTAGAAATCATCATGTGTGTGCTTAGCAAACATCATCTCCTGAAGATTGGCTCATTAACTATCAAACTTATTGCCTGATTGCAATCATTAGAGCTGACATATTGCATAATCATAAGAATCATGTACAGTGGTGCCTTGACTGACGAGTTTTCGAGAATCTATGAGAATTCGTTCCGTGACAGAGCTCGTAACTCAAATTACTTGTATGTCAAATCAGTTTTCCCCATTGAAATGAATTGAAATGGCATTAATCCGTTCCGGGCCCCCAAAAAAACACTGCAATTTTTTTTTGTTACATGTTTTTAAATAAGAAAAATGTACTTATAAATAACGAATATTGTATAAAAAACAATACAATAGAATGTACTGCAATAAACTGGTTTTATTAAGTATAATGTACAGCATTTACTTTGGAGATCAGACGACTTGAGGATGCTGAGGGAGCTGGAGGAGAAAGGCTGAACTGAATAACTGAATCTTATTCGCTGATTTTTGCCCTTTTCGCCACGCTTTCCTCACTGTCATCTGTAGCTGTCTAGCTATCGAGTGAGACACGGGATGCTGGGCAGATGTTATGGTGTTCACTGTGGCGTTCGCTACAACAACTAGCGGTGCGGTATCTGAAGCTGGCTCATAACCCGAATTTTAGCCCGCAACTCAAAGCAAAAAATCGGCTGAGAGACGACTCGTCTCTCGAAAAACTCGTTAGTTGGGACGCTCGTAAGTCAAGGTACAATTGTACCTGCATTTAAAAAGCTTAATTAAACGAACATGTATATCATATATCCGTCAATATTCCCACATCATTCGCCACTGCTTGATGTTTGACTGGTGCCCTTTTTAAATGACGTTGACACGTGACTCATGAAGGACTGGTAGCTCCGCCTTCTGCTCCTGACTAAAGAATTATCTAGAGGCGTTTCACTCCTGGTATTAGCAAAACTGTGATGGATGGAAACATGCATTACTTTGCATTTTCTTTAGCTGACTGCCTGTACATTTGGTTAAAATCTTTCCTACATGTGAATAGAAATCTTGCTAATGTAAGAAACGTTTCAGCAAATAGGAAATGAATCAGGTCTGTTTCCATCAGCTGTTTAAGGCCAAATCAGTTAAATTAATGCTCCAATGTCAGGAAACACAGCACATCTTTTGGTTGATATTGGTGTAAGATTAGACAGTTGATTGTCGATTATTGGTGTGACAATTAATCATCAATTAAATTTCATGATCATGACAAACGTTCTCAATTAGGCGTCTGTTGCCTCCACTCTTCCATTGTGGGCTGTGGAGAGAGACGGAGGACATGAACCAACATTGGTTGCCTGGTGTGCTCATGGAAAAATACACAGCCCGCTGGCTACTGAGATTCAGGGCTGAAAGGTGCAGTGGTCTCATGACACTGATTTAGGATCAGTTTGCCTTCCCCTCAGTCCAAACAGCAGCCATCACTGTTGCATAACTCTCCTGTGTGAAGTGAACTAGGCTGAGGTTAACTATAAATTTGACATATTCTAAAAAAAGGTGGTCCTCGAGGCAGCTCTGTCCGTCTGAACTAAAGCTGTATCTTGGACAAAAGAGAACAAATGATTCTCTAACGCTGGTCTGATCCTCACGCTGTTGTCAGAGATAATGTTACAACCCCACAGCATTGTCCACTAGGCAAAATACTGACACAAGAGCTGACACATTGTAGTGAGTCGGCTGCCTTGTTGATTTTCCTCCTTTGTAGAATTTGCCAGATTTATGGATTTATACTTTCTATAGGTCAGGTCAGATGCGCTTTGACACATTAATCAAATGCTGGTTTGTAAATGCACAAAAAAATTAACGTCCAATCGATAGCTGGAGCGCCATCGCTTATCCTCTGCCAGGATAACAAACAATCATCTCAAAGACTGCCTCTTACTTAGCTCATCCTCCGGGAGTCCTGGTATTGATCCCATCTGTTTCAGACACTGCTGTCAGTGCTGCCTGGTGCGCTACATTAAGTTAGCAGTTAGGTGACACAACCAAGTCATTATTTGTGTTGGGTTACATTTTTCTTTGCTAGGGATCTGCTGCTTTTCACTGTATCACAAACTGTGAGAGTATTTTGGATTTACTTACAGTGATATATGCCAGAAATGCAATGGATATCTCTGATCTGACATCTGCTGATGTGAATTTGTGGGTTAATATTTGCAGTCTATATGCACGTGAGTCTCCTGAGTTGTATCACCTGTGTGGTGGTGCTAAGGATCTGTTTAACAGCAGCATGAAAGGACATGTGGAAGGCAGCATCTGTCTGTTGATTCCAGGCACACGTGCGTTAAAGATGCTGGTTGACCTCAATTGGGGCACCATGGAAACAGGAGGGAGAAAACGTGTGTGCACGAGTGGGCGTGTGTGTGTCTTTGTGTGTGTGTGTGTGTGTGTGTGTAAAACCGATGTTTTTGTATGTTTTTTGCCAAAGCCCAAGACATAGAACATAGTGCAGGGTATCACAACAGTTAAAGTGAAAGATTTTAATGAAAATGTGTCATTAATACTGAAAAGTCCTGTGAATCATTTAAAAAAATCAAGAAAATCAGAACCCTGCGTTGGCTTATGATCCATATGTTTTGTTTGGGGGTTTTTTATGAGTTGGCTTCTTGAGGATCTGCACTATCCTGCACATCGTAAAGCAAGTTTATACAAGAACTGGTTAATCCAGACTTTGATGGCGGCACTGATCTGATGTGTGTGATTGTCATTTGTATACTGACTCTTTCTTCCACAGATCAGGTATCAAGCTGGTGTGACCAATCCACATTTTCCCCTCAACAAGCATCATTTAAATAAACACGACTTTAAATAAACGCAACATATTTCAAACCCACGTCACTTTATTTAAAACTCTAATTTAGATTCAGATGCATGATAAGTGCATGAATTTATACTTAATTAGGGATGTGTCGCTCTGATGACTGATCCCAATCAGCTCCATGGAGTGAGGATGACACAGTCTTTCATTTTAAAACTGCATTGGTATCTGCCATGACCCAGAGTTTTGGCTTTTGTTGCACGTGCATTCTTAATTTTCTGTGTGGTACAACAACCAGTTCACACATTGGTCTCACATGAATGGGTCAAACGTTGGTTGAACACGTGATCATGCAGTATATCCTGAGTCAGAGGGTACTTGTGTACAAATGATATAAATAGGCCTGTGTCTTGCTTCACCTCCTGTGGCTATCACCAGCTGGTAATAGGCCACTCTCTTAAGGGTTGTAAGAGTGGGCCATTAAACCAACACATAGCAGTCGGGCTGGGCAACAGTCTCAGGTAGAAGCTATTTATGGGGATGGGACTATTTGTTGTTCCATCCCCTGCAGAACTCTACACACTGCTGCTGCAGCAGGATGGTGGAGTGGGACCTATTTTACCTCGCGTCCTCGTTTTGAGGCCTCTTTACATTATGGAAGTACAGTAAAGATGGAGCCGCTTGGGTACCTGTTAGAGGTAAATGGGGTGGTGTTAACACTGATGACATGTCATCACATCTTCTCCTGGGCACATTTCTGAAGATGGTCCAGTTTTTACAGGAAAGCCATTAAATGGTCCAAAAGCCCTATTTAAAAAAATATTAGTGGACAAAAACTAAATGAAATACATTGTTATGTATAGACCAATATAGTTATTTTTCTCCATTTTAAAGACTGTTATAATCATTTTTTTCCATATTAGGGCAGAACTCAAGTGTTGAGTCTATTACAGATAAGATGATTTGTTATAGCCTGCTGTGCCTCATGAAAGCCCTCATTTTCATTGCATCATATCCTCTATCATAACTCCATCCTCTGTATTTTCTCTGCAAGTGTAATATACTATTATTATGTTTCTGTCGTTCTGTTATGTTATCACTCTAATACCGTAGAAATAGCAGCAGGGCATACGTTTTTTTGCTTTTAATCATAATATAATTACATTTTACTATAACATAAACATAAATTATAAGTAACTTAAATTTAAATGTATCACCTGAGGTTTCACACATCTCTCCTTTTTCAAGTGCCATCTCTGCACCTCCATAATTAACTTTGTAAATAGTAATGGTGTTTGTATCTGTTTTTTACTTCATGCTAGAGGAAAAAATAGGGAACATAATACAGAATATTAGTATATATTATTTACATGAATCCACAAAGTCAAGTCACGATTCCGCAGATATAAGATTACACAGATATCCTGAATGTATTTTTTTAAATAAAAAAAGCCAAATATGTAGGGTTCTCTTCTTTTTGTTGATTTCAAGGACAGCAACATGTATTGGGAATATTTGAGGACATGATATAAACAGCTTTATCATGATATTCAAGGGTGTTAGTATTTGTATTTTTAGCACGAATACAGTAGGAAGCAGAGTGTTTTAACCAACCATAACCATAACGTGGTTCCAAATCAGTCTTTGTTTCTGTTAAACTGTCACGGTTGATTTGGTCAGGGTTGAGAAGAGAGAGATAAAGCACATGCTTGAACACACACAGCCTGACTCGGGCTGGCTACACTCCACACACACTGTGCCTTAAAATCTGTAGTCTCAGCTAGCAGTCACACACTCACACATACCTACGTATGCATACACACTCTGAGGGCAGGCCTAACAGGTGCAGGCATGCAGAAAAGAAGAGACACGGCTGCAGTAAGATGCATGACACACAGAAATGCATGTGCGCATAAGGAACAGGCATTTGGGATAAATGACAGAGATGGGAAAGAACCACATCAATTATATCCATTCACACGCTTGGACCTACAGACAGAAATAAATAGTCCTACATGGTAAAAAGAAGGAGAGCTTCCTCTTTAATTATCTGCATTGCAAACATTCCTTCAACAAAAGGGCTTTTTGGGGATTTTCTATTTTTTTTCCCAAAATTTTATACCCTGGATGTTCCAGCTTGCAGGGAACGTTGCCGGGATTGCATTGGCACGCTTTGGCTTGCTCATCATGTTGCGAATGTGTATGTGTGACAGAGGGAGAGAGATAGAGAGGCAGAGTAGGAGGAGGGTTGGCACACGGGCTATTCTATGTCTCAGTCACATGGGCATCCACGAGAGGCAGGCAGGCAGGCAGGCGCACAGAGACTAGAGAAGGCTGGCTATCACTTTAGCCACAAACACAGAGTCAAGCTGTGAACATGCTTTCCCACTCCTGAGTGACTCTGGGTTATATAGGTTGACCGTGTGCTGTCTCAGCTGGGGAGGGAGACTGAGTCATTTTATACTGGTTCAAGGTTGGAGGCAGAAAACCATTTCCCGTCGTTCTTGTTTTGTCTGAATTGTTCAATAATAGGAAAAACACGAATGTATTAAATAACGTTAATGATACCCGCATTCCTCTCATGTGAGGTCCTGGTGCTGTGATTGCTGGCTTATTGTAAAAGCTTAATGGAACAGGGCCAACACTGACATTATTATTGTTTCCACCTGTACTTTTCCTGCTATGACAAGTCAAAATGTCTGCAATGAAAAACGTGTATTGTTGCTGAAGGAACCTGCTGTTTCTACGTTCTGTGTTATTCCTATCAAAGTAATTATAGTTATACTAATGTTAACACTACTTATTAATTATTAACTTCTAACAGCAGTTAGAGGGAACAAAGCGCTCATTCTGAGAAAACAAAATCAAATTGATTGAGTGCTACAACATCATTCTTACAAACTTACAGGATGTGCTCATGATGATGATGATGATATGATTTTTTTTTTGTGAAATAATTAACAGAACCTTATTTACATCTGTAATGAAATTAACCCTGTAATTTAATAGTTTTGAGGTTTGATAGTTTTGAAACAAACAGGCCCCCAAATGTGCGCCCGTTCTGCAGTGCAGAGTTGACAAGAAATGAATAAATGCAGCTCAAAAAGCTCCACCCAACCCCAGCATGTGGGCTCACTCTGCTGTGCCATCTACATGCAAAACAAATCATTTTACATAATCAAATCACATGATTAAATCACAAAATGTAAATGACGTACAGTTATCCCCCTGAGTTGGCTTTTATCCCTGCTGTGGCTGCGTCATGCAAGTCACCCAGCTTCCCTTCAGCTACACCAGCATCTTTTTCACTGCAGGCATTTTAACATGTCACAGTAGGAAACTCTCAGGTGTAAATAAAGTAATCAGTGATGGCTGAATTCCATTTAGCTGCGTCAGTTTCGGGGTCCTGGTGTTGGGCATGTTGACTCACTGCCACACTGTCACGACTTACCTAGAAGAATAGCTCCATTGTTAATCTTTTTGCTAACACCTGTGCTTTTCCTGCTCTGGGGAGCTTCAGAGTCTGCAGTTAAAAATGGCCTTTATAATGTACGTGCAGCAGTGAGCAATGAAAGCAAATGTATTCATCCAAAATGAAACTATGGTCAATCTGTTTCTTACTCAAGTATCTAGAAGTGAAAGAAAAATATATACATATATAAAACTGGTGTTCTGTCCAATTTGGGCTCTTTTTATCTCATCACTGAAAGTTGTATATACCCTTATTGATTCAGAGCAGTCAGACTGTGTTGCTACTTTGTAAACACGCTTGCAGATTCTTTATAAAGTTCACCATATTGGCAGCTGAGTGTGATACTGATGAATATGATGAACAGAGAAGGAATCAATCAGCCTCTCTCTTGCACTTTCTGGAGCCCTGTCTCATCACCTCCCTGCACATCTTTCCTCTCTTTCATTTGCTCATTTTGTGTTCTCTCTCTTCCCAGCCCCCCTTAGCTCTCTCTTCATTATTATGCTGAATGTTATACATCTATAATTATGCATCTATTTCAGGCCTTCCTGAGAAACACAGTCCTCTGATTGCCTTTGTCTTCTGCCTCCATCCTGTTGTAAAACAAAATTATCACAACATGGCAGGATGTAAGACTGCTGTACATCCAAGATTTGAGATTACAGTTTGTAACGTATGCTGTTTGTTTCTTGGCAGAGCACATTTCAGATAATTAGCGTCGTGAAGCCAGCGTGTAGTGTAGTTTACGTCTACTCCAACAAATCCAAAGCAAATTTAACCTCAGAGCTTTTATTTCCATGTAAGTCTAAATAAAAAAAGGAGTGGTATCTGCACTTTTTAGTCAAACTTAGTGTGTTTATATGTGTTTGTGTTTACGTACGTTAAAGCTTTTACCATTTACAGTTGATTATAAATGTGAGTCCTATTGGATTTGCTTTTTACCACTAGTAAATATTGCTTATCTCCTGTTTTTAAGTCTATTGATTAGGTTTTTCTATTCCAATTTACAATTTCTCAATTAATTCAACAAGTCAAACCAAGATTAATGCACAGCAATGCTTCAGGCTACATGCTAACACAATGACAATGCCAACATGCTGAGGTACATTAGCAGGTACATTGTTTTCTCTATATATACCGCCTTAGCATGTTATGTTGCCAGTATTTGCTATTTAGCATTGAACACAAAGAACAGCTGATACTGATGGGAATGTAATTAACACATAAATATGTGTATTAGCTGTCATGGCATCCGTTCAGTATGTTATGAGACATTTTTCTAAAACCACAAATGTGAACCTCATGGTGGCAAAGTCAGGGAATTAGCAGGGTCCTCTAGGAACAGCAGCTGTCTGTAGAAACGTTCATGGCAATTAAGCAAATAAATTTTGTGTCTGGGATGAAATGGTGGACCGACAGACTGACATTGCCTTTGCTGGATCTGTGCTGCTGGCATGGCTAAAATGCATTTAATCACACCCGCAGTACGCAGGGCTTTAAAAAAGGACTTGGTGCCCTTGTGGCTGATGTTCCTGTTTCCTGCAGTATCTCAGCTGACAGGCCCCTACTTGTGTTTGACACTGTTATTACATAATGTTGGACTGCTGTGTCCACGCTTTGGGATTCATCATTGTCACAGAGAGCACTAATGATGCTGAGTAATGGAGCCTCTCCGTCTCAGTGCGACTAACACAGTCATCTCTGTCTCTCCTCTCCCTCTCTCTCTCTTAGATGCTGCTGCTAAGAAAGCCTTCATCACAGAGGTGAGCTGCCATCTGTCCCTGTGATCATCTGCTGTTACTCTCCTCTTTTTAGTTCATTTTGATCCTCCATATCAATAGCTACTCATTCTTTGGTTTAGCCAGACACATGAAACCACTACAAAGGTTTGATCTGAGGATGTCTGGCATGCAATTAATATTTAGGTCAATTAATATTTGCTGTACAAAATTTGTAAACTACAGAGTAGCAGTTAGTCAAACAGATTTAAGATTTAAATATCTTTTTAGTATATTTTGCCTTCGGTAGACGACTTGGCTCAAGTTATTTTAATCCTCCTAATTTGGTAAATCCCGTCCATCTGGCGCTGCTGCTACTTTACACAGCATTTAGGCCAACAAGTATTGTGCAATTTGTTCAATTGAGTTGAGTCAGCTAAGATTGTTAAATTCTTCTTAAATGCCCATTGAAACAAGAAAGTCCAATGCACATGATTTATAAACAGCACCATAAATCATTTTATTGGACGTCCCGCTTTCAGATTTAACATATCTGCTGTAGCTTCAACCAATAAAACAGTTTTTGAATCTGATTAAATGACAAACTGTTGTGTTTGACCTCTTGCTGTGCACAGTTTGAGTTAGATTGATGAAGGAGTTCCACTAATTAAAGATCCTGAGAAGTGATGAACCAAAGTTTGCATTTTGCCTCAAAATGAACACCTGGTCTCGTCAGTAAACGTCAGTTCATCACATCAAAAGCTTGAAATCTGCTCTGTGTCACTCCTCAGTCTTGAATATTTAAATAATCAGTGTTTTTAAACAGGTGCAAATCCTTTTTCTCTCGTCAGATGCCCTCGTCCTCGGGCCAGCCAGGTCAGGGGAAGAAGATTGGCCACAGAGGAGTCGATGCATCAGGGGAAACTACTTACAAGAAGGTACTGCCCACAGCACATGCCTTCACCATGATGTGTTTTCTGGTTTTATATATACGTAGAGATCTGGGGCTCAACTTTCCACAAAAAATAACAAAACGTTTTACTTTATTTATAATTTTAGCCAATTCAGAATAGGACTGTTCATTGTGGGACACTGGGGGTCAAAGAAGAGTCAAGTAGTTCACTCACCACATCTCCCTCTCCCTCCCTCATCCCCTCTCTCCACAGACCACATCCTCAGCCTTGAAAGGTGCCATCCAGCTGGGCATCGGTTACACGGTGGGCAACCTGAGCTCCAAGCCTGAAAGAGATGTGTTGATGCAGGACTTTTACGTGGTGGAGAGCATCTTTTTCCCCAGGTATTCACTGCAACCAAACATAGAAAAGAAAACATACTGTGTGCATACAGTCTAACGCCAGTGCATCTTCTAATTGAGCGATCGTTCTTAACCTGCTTGTTAGAGAAAAATGTTAATTTCATTAATGTCTTTTTATCTAATGTGTTCTGTTATTTTTCTGCACTGCAGTGAAGGCAGCAACCTTACTCCCGCCCACCATTTCCCAGACTTTCGCTTTAAAACATATGCTCCTGTGGCCTTCCGCTACTTCAGAGAACTGTTTGGCATCAGGCCGGATGACTACCTGGTAAGACCTGACTTGCTCATAGCTGCATCACCTGGGCAACTAAACGAATTAGAGATTAGAGAATTATCATGTGCACCCATTTTCATTATTGATTGATCTAGCGAATATTTCCAGGATTGATTGTTTACTCCATGAAATAGCAAAAAATTGTAAAAATCATGTCACAATTGCCCAGAGCCCAAAATGTTAACAGGGTGTATCCTTTGTACAACCAACAGTCCAAAACCAAACAAAAACCTAATTTAAAAGGTGCCATTACATTGCTGTGGAAATAAAATTACCATAAACCAAACCCAATTTAAATTTGGTCAGTCAAGTAGGAATATACAGCTTCCAGACAAATCGGCAACCGTTCACCTTGAATTTCATTTTCTAGAAGAGAAAGAAGTTGCCGTCACCAATTGCAGTGACTAGGGCAGATAGGTTGCATTGATCACGTTTACCTGAATTTCCTCCCTCAGATGTGTCACGGTGCAGTAGAGCTCCCTGTTAACAGTCTGACCCCTGGGGGACAAATTCACAATGCATGACCTTGTGAATGCTGGAGAAAACAACCAGCATGCTCTGCACGGTTTTCCACTATTAAGACTGCTGTTTGGTCTCCGGTCGTAGTCGGTTATGATCCTCCACATGAAGCTTGAGTTTGATGCAGAAACTGATGTTTGCTCTTCGCTTACGTTTAAGGTCCGTGGTGACAATGTGCACATAAAGGCTCTGGCCCTTGTGGTGATCATGTGATGTAACTCGGTATACTAGCTGACAACAGTTAGCTGCTGCTGCGTGTTTGTTACCAGACTGTGCTGCATGTACACACGCAGTTTGGCAACAATGTAATGGCACCTCCTACAGCCATAAATGCAAATTTTTGCAAATCTTTGCATTTAAGAAGCTGAACCCAGCACATTCTGAGAAATGACTGAAACGATTAATTGATATTAAGTAATTGTTGGCAATTAATTTATTTTGATTAACCAGTTAATTGATTGACCAGTAGTTGCAGCTCTAGTACAAAGTCAAAGAAGAGGAATTTAATGGGAGCAACACCAGGAAAACACAGTGAAACACACACTAGTAAATGTAAATGAAGAGAAAGATGCAAAGACAGAATGTATAATGTATTTTATTGATAAAGATGAGAAATGCAGATGAGAAGCAGGCAGCTGGGTGGGGAGGAACGAGGACAAGAAGCCATGTAACAGGAGGAAGGAGGAGAGGGGATGGTTGAAGAGAGGGAAGGAAGGTCTGCAGCCTGTCACCCCTCATCAGTGTGGAGGACCTGGAGGCTACATGACTCACGACTCTGCCCTGAGCAGTCTAGCAGAATATAGAAACGCCGCCTAGTCCGTATTTCTGCGTGTTTCATGCGCACATATCTCTAAGGCATCGGCACTTCAACCACATGGGAACACCATATCTGGCCATCTTTTCGTAACCTCTGTTGGGTCTCTCCGTTACTCCGTAACTCCGTAACAAACGTGCTAACATGAGGTGTTTGGGAGGAGCATCTTTCCAGGAGATCAGCACAATGCTCTCATTTTTTCAGTTTTGTGTGACACATTTGTCAGCGCAGTGTGCAGATTTGACTGGGAAGCTCACTATTTCACTGTTGGCCTGAAAGAGCAGTAATGTAAACAGCACAAAAACAACAAACAAGAGATCAAATAGAAACTATACATGTATTAAATACATTTATAAATTGTGTAAAATCTAATTAAGTCTAATCAATCATAACTGTGGCCCCTTCCCAGCTGGGGATATGAGGTGATGTGAGTGATCCTATAAAAGTTGGCGCAACTTAACCAAACTTGCTGCTCATTATGGCATACCAGCTGAAATCATAAGGTGGCAGCATATTCAGGGTTGTATATCGATACTGATTAAGATTTATCGATAGCTTTTATGAATTAATTTTAATTTGCCATAGACCAATGCTGTCTAATCAAATTACTTTTTATTTGGCCAGTGATCCAAAACCCAAACATTTTCAGTCGATGATTCATGGCAAAGAAACATTAAATCCTCATTGTACAGAGGCTTGAACCAGTGATTGTTTCTCATTATGGATAATAATACATTTTGTGTTTATTTACTAATCAGCTGTTTGGCCAGTTGTTGCAGCTCTAGAGGTATTCAGTGTGATTTAACAAAAGGGTTATTTCTGTCTGTGTTGTTTGCAAAGGCTGGTTCTAGGACAAAGTAATTAAACAGACACTATAAAGAGAAATAAACAGGAGGAAACAATGGAACTGGGCCACAAAATTGTAATTAGCAGTAATGATTTAAACACAATCCAGTAGTTAAAGACTCTGTTTTGTTGAAACAACAATTAACTACAACAGACTTTGATGCTAATAGATAATTTAACTGATGAAACATATTGATCCGTGGTTCTTTAGTCTATGAAAAGACTTCCCTGTTTGCTAAATTGTCTCTCTTGGTTCATTATCCTTTTATACCCCGCTCTGTGCACGCATTAACATTTCCATTCAGCCATACCATTGTAGCGTTTTTCCACTAACCCCGTTCGGACGTGTTTTGATGTGGGAAAAATGTATGAAATTAAATGTCAGACTCTGAGGGCAGGAATGTTTGGAAAGTGAGCCATTAGCAGAACGTAGGTGAGGGCAGCTGTCTGTCAGTGCCTGCTTTTAAGTAGCTGAGAGAGAAGGGGAGCAATTGGGCTAATAAGCTGAGCTAATCATGGCATCAGCAGGAGCCTGATATGTGTATTAACGACGCTACAATTTCAACACAGTCGTTATTTGACATCGTAATGAGTCTAATCTATATGTACTCCACTGCTCTTTACCTTTCACTCACACACCACCCTGATCTACTTCACATGATCATTTCCTCTCATGATTCCGCTATTATGTGTGTCCCCATATGATGAGTGCGACTGTGTGTGCCGGATTTATTTTCATTGATCTTTCATGGTGTACATGTGTCTCTGCATGCAGTTGTTTGATCACCAGTGTTTCCGTAAGGAGCTCATTGTCAACACTGCAGGCGACTCCTAATTTACATATTTTGATTCCATCGGGGGCTGAAGTCAGATCATCATGCCTCATTAAAAGGGAAGGGAGGCTAGAGGATGCATTAGCCACTACGTGCACTGAAATCTATGTACTAAACCGTAGTTGGTTGGAGATGCTGCAGTGATTCTAGTTTTATTGTTTTTAAATAAAGCTGGAAAGTGAGTCTCGCTATGTAACAGCACTGCAATGCAAATTTGATGGCGTACTCCGCTAATTTGTTGTCGAAATGGAGTCAAGACAGGGGATTTATTAAGGAGATGAAAAGTTAGTGCAATGATCTAAAACACTGATGTTGCTCTACATAATACAGTGCGTAGATTAAGCTGCTGCTACGTGGAGTGCTTGGACAACAGTTTGATTTCTATTCTGCTTTACTTTCTCTTTTAGAGAGCTACATTAATCATGACTATCACCCCTTCAACATAAACCTGTCCGATTTGTTTTTGTTTTGTTTTTATATCACATTGTTACCAGAGTTTAACTGCACCTTTGTTGTTGTTTCTATTTTCTGAGCTTCTTCCACAAAATTTGATTCAGGTGGGAGGGATTTAACACAAAAACTAAAAATACAGAACAGATACAGAAAGAGGTAACGAGGGAACGTCTTTGGCATGTGACGCCACACTGGACTTACTTATGCGCAGCAAATTTCCACAAACACTGTGGTAGTCACAGTTTGATATGAATTCAGTGTGAACAATGTTTAACTTCATTTGACTTTGTTGACCAACTTTATTAGGGTCTTCTGTTCTTACAGCAGTTTATTTTCCACAGTGTTTTGTTTAATGCCAGAATACGGTTACTTCTGTGCAAGGCTAACTGTAGGCTAAACCACAGTGACACATCTTTTTTTTTTAATCTATCAATCTGTTAAAGGTTTTCTGTTTTTTGATCAGGATTGCTCTGTGTTTGTATTTTTGTAATTACACAGTACTCCCTATGTAACGAGCCTCTGATCGAGTTGTCCAACCCTGGAGCGAGTGGCTCGGTCTTCTACCTTACGAAGGACGACGAGTTCATCATCAAGACTGTGATGCACAAGGAGGCTGAGTTCTTACAGAAGCTGCTGCCTGGATACTACATGGTAAGCACATGTGTGAAACTCAGGGTGTTGTGTCAAAGCTAGATGAAAACTTAGTGGGAAATAAAATAAGCTGCCAGCACACCTCAGCTGGTTCAGCAGTTTCAGTAGTTCCCCCTTTTCCCCATCATGGCAGGCTCTCACATTCAGGGTAATGGTGAATAAATGTCTTCATAACGTCCAGTAGGATAAGTGCACACACTGTATGATGAAAACACAGCTTCATACACACTACACTGTACAAATGGCGTGGAAGCCTGTTGGTGCATCACTCACACTTTCATTTGAATGCCGACCCCCCCCCCCCTTCTTATTTTGAGTCATATTTTTAGATATCAGGTTTATGTAAGACCCCAGAAATCTCTCCTCCGAGCGTGACATCCCTTTCGTATTAAAGCAGACATAACAGCGTTGTGATCTCCCACTGAAACCCCGGGCCATGTGGTTTCATAAGAGACCGGCCAGTGTATTTGAACAGTAACCCCCTCCCACCCTCGCTGCAGTCTGCAGGCTCCTTCTGAATGAACTCAACCAGCAACAGCTCCATGTATGTCCATGCTACCATTTCAGCCTCTTTAAGGTTCACAGCCTACAGCCTTGTGTTTATTCATATCCTGACAGCCGCGGCCAAAGACCGCTACAGGAATTCATTTAATCATTTAGGGACGTAAAAGGCTCAGCACATTTACTGTGACCTTTTCCATCATTTTGGTTGTGCACT
Source organism: Datnioides undecimradiatus (assembly GCA_008933995.1). NCBI lineage: Eukaryota > Metazoa > Chordata > Actinopteri > Lobotiformes > Datnioididae > Datnioides > Datnioides undecimradiatus. Next base: position 18,218,265 of record WARS01000029.1, read on the forward strand.
GAAGCAGTTTTTCAGGTATAATTGGACCAAGAAAGAATGAAAATAAGAAGTGCAATGAAGGCAGAGAGATTCAGGCTCATATAAGATGGTTGTGGCTGCAGGCTGGAGCAGGTGCAACTGAGTAAAACAGACAGAGTAACACAGACAAGCAGGTAAATCAGAACTGAATAAAAACCAGTACCGCAAAGCAAAATATAATGTATCACACATGCTTATCCGTATTTGTGGCAAACATAAGACAACATGCAGGCAGTCATTGGTGGAGCTGCTCATGTCTTCCACAGCTGACTGGCTGATGGTAGTGGGCTGGCTGAGGAGTCTGGCTCTGGGCAGCATACAGATCACAGTGATGTAACCGACTCCACTGCTGCCACTTCTCTCCCTTCTGTGTATTCACTCCCTCTATTATACGCCCGGCACCTCCATCCTCTCTCACGTTTTCCTGTCTTATCACTCACGCTGCTGATGTCACAACTCTCACTGTAATTTATTTTCCTTTATCTCTCTCTCTCTCTCTCTCTCTCTCTCTCTCTCTCTCTGTGCCCCCTGTTTTGATCCACTCGTTCTCCTTCTGCTCTCCTCCCTCTCCTCTGCCTCACGTGTCTGTGTCGTTGGCTCATCGCTGCTCTGCCGTCTTAACATTGACAGAAGGGTCGTGTGCGGCTGAGGGCAGAGGGTGCTCTTTCTCACTCTCTCGCTCTCTTTCTGCAGCATTTTGCTGCTCTCTCGACCAGTTTCTCTCGTATGAAGGTCATTCACAGAGTGCTGGGCCTAATAGCCACACTTTCACATTCATCCTTCATCTCTCCTCTGTGTGCTCCTCTTTCTTTCTCCTCTTGGAGCCATTTCTACTCCTGAATGCTGCGTGTTATCACTATATCTTCCCCTCTCTCTTTCTCTTCCCTCCCATTTCTCTAATGGGACTGAGCTGGCACTGCTCCCAAGGTCAAAGCAGGTTTTTAACTGAGCACCCGGCTCAGACTAACCTCATTTGTTCAGATCGACTACTGAAATATTAAGCACAGATTGGTGGAGTAGTCTTGTGTTAAGTTTGGGCACAAGCAATTAAAAAAACAGAGCAAAGTACTTTTTAAAGTACGTTTTCCAATATTTGTTTGTTTAAGTCAGTTTGGCAAAATCCAAATTTCGTGGATTTTAAAGGTGTTATTTGTATGTAGGATTTTTTCCTGTGTCAGATGTGCTGTGGCTGGCTCGTACCCTGATGAGACAGAAATGTAAATCACAGTTCGAGCCTAACCACTTCCATGTTTTATGGCGCTGTGAGATTTGTGTTTGTTATGTAATGCTCCTGGTGTGAAATGTAGCCAAAGTGTGTGCACACTGAGAATTGTGTGATGTTTATCAATCAACTATTTGCAAAACATGTATCGTCTATTGCTCGTGTATTTCTTATTACGTTTTTACAAATTTGTTTTTTTGAGACATTGCATACTGTTTACACTGCATCTGAGAGAACAAACATGTCTTGCATTATACTATATAGGATATAAGAGAGAATTAGATATTTCCCAGTTTAAAGAAAGATATGATATCAGTCTGCCAAGAGCCTATGGGTACGAGCTTTGGTGATTTCCTGTGTAGGAGGATGAGAGAGGCAAAGGACAGGACTCAGGGTAGTTTAAGGGCACTCCAAAAATGCCAGTGAGTGGACAGGGTGTTAAATCTGTGCCGAGGACTTTTAACACGGTATTAAAGAAGCTTTTTCTAAGGATATAGTTATATAACATAGCTGTCAGTGTTGTCATGTTTGCTGGTTTCTCTAAAATATTTATATTATATTATATTATATTATATTATATTATATTATATTATATAAATCTTTATACACTCAAAAGATCTTTTTCACATAATTTCTATCGTCAGTGTCGACTTTCTTACCTGCTGTGTGTCAGAAAATATTTATTTGACACATTTTGCTCACTGGGTGTTTATAAAAGTGATCCAGCCAACTTTTCCCCATACAAACTCCTCATATAATTTTTCTCCATTGTTACGTTCCTGCGTCAACATCCTGTCCATGCACAGCAGCCAAGATCAGATAATGAGACCTTTAACTGTGCTTTTTCACCTTTGCTCTTCCTCAGAACTTGAACCAGAACCCCCGCACTTTGCTGCCCAAGTTTTTCGGCCTCTACTGCGTCCAGTCGGGCGGGAAGAACATCCGCGTGGTGGTGATGAACAATGTCCTTCCCCGCGTAGTTCGCATGCACCTCAAATATGACCTGAAGGGCTCCACTTACAAGAGGCGAGCATCCAAGAAGGAAAGAGAGAAGGCCAAGCCCACTTTCAAAGACCTGGACTTCATGCAAGACCTGCAGGACGGACTGATGCTGGACCAAGACACTTACAATGCGCTGGTGAAAACACTTCAGAGAGACTGTCTGGTGAGTTAGAAGGAGGGAAAGACACATTACAGCTGCCACATAAAGGCTCAGCGTCTACTTTATGTTGTGATAGACAGGCGAGAGAGATAGCTGGAAGGAGGAAGAACCGGCTTAAGGGGAGATGGCAAGGGTGGTTTACTGATTCTAAAGGAGGATCCACATAACACCCTGATCTCCAGAGACATCCTCCAGAGAGAGGAGAGTAAGGCAGTAATGGTTAGAGGGTCGGATTAGAGGGGTGATAAAAGGACGGATAAAGTGATGCCAAAATGCAGCCTGTTCAAGGCAAAGAGGTAGAAGGAAGTCCACAAAGGAACAGAAAGTGGTCGAGTAGAAAGTCCACAAAAGGAAATGAACATGGGTTGGAAAAAAAAAACCCCAGCCCTGATTAATAATAGAGGCTCATGGATGGAGGAAGGTGGGAGTGAAGAAGGTAGAGAGAGAAAAAGCTATTTATGAGAGTGTTTGGCGCTCCCAGGATCTCTCACTATAAATTAGACCTTTGTTACGAGGCAGGAGGTTTAACAAGTTGTTTGGTCTGGTAGCACCCCTGCCTATGACTTGTAAATCACCACCTCATGTTTACTTTTATAGTGCATGTGCTCGGCAGGTTGTATATGTGCACACACTGGCTGTCTTATACATTGTTTATTAATGTGTGCACGCCGTGTGCGTCACTGTGCATTGCTCAGCGTCTTCTGTGTAGCATGAACATCCCCGGTGTTACAGCCGTCTTTCCGCACTCCGGGTAAAAGCTTTCACCACGATTTACATCACATGTCTGTCAGTCACTGCACACTTCAACCTGTCTGCTTGTGTCCTCAGGTGCTAGAGAGCTTTAAGATCATGGACTACAGTCTGCTGCTAGGGGTTCACAACATGGACCAAGCGGAGAGAGAGAGGCAGATGGAGGGTTCCCAGGGCGACGAGAAGAGGCCCGTGGCTCAGCAGAAGGCCCTGTACTCCACAGCAATGGAGTCCATCCAGGGTGGAGCCGCCTGCGGAGGGTCCATTGACACTGACGACACGTGAGTTTAGCCAGAGAGACAAGAGGCTGCTGGCAAAAGAGCTGGGTGATAAATGTGACTGCTGGCAATTAAAAAAAGGTGTTCCTGTGTCAGACTTGCACCTCCATCCCATATTAATGATAATAAATACAGTGGAGTTTAAATAACCTATAATAGACTTTGATATTTTAGCACTTATTCTATTGCTTTCATCCATTTCCCATTTACTTTCGGTGGCTGAACTTCACTCTCCATCTTTCAGTTTTTCTTAAAAAAGCTTGCACGTCTGTTATGTGACACTTTCACTGCTGCACCCTCATTCGACGCTTCAGCCCCTTTAACTGCTTCCACTGACACATCCGCTGATTTAATGCTTAAAATTCAACTGCAAACAACATTTAACATGTTTAAAGGCGTAACATCAAACACCCCTCCAGAGAAAATAATGTTATAGTGCAAAAAAGAGAACACGCTCGTAATACAAGACTTTAAAGGTCACATTGAAGTGACCCTGAGGGCAAACTTGAGATTTACCCATCAAACAGTCAGTTGTGTTGTGCCAGAAGATCTCTGGCTGTGCTTAAGTGTGGATTAAGAGGTCGGCAGTTCAGCCTTAGGCCAAAACCTGCCAGCTATGAAATAAAAACTGTGAGGATTTTGACTGCGGCTGCAGTGAAGGAGCAAGCTTTAGTGGATATAATAAAAGCCTAAGTCTTTTCTCCTCAGTGGACCTACACAACTCTCATGACAAACTTTGCATTTCATTTTTATTTGCATTCTCATTTTAGGATGGGCGGTATCCCGGCTGTGAATGGAAAAGGAGAGCGACTCCTTCTCTACATCGGAATCATCGACATCCTGCAGTCCTACAGGTGATCATCACAGTGGTCGTGTGATTACATGTGCTCACCACTGGTCGTGCACTGAAACAACTTGAAATGGCACATTTAAAGCGCTCAGCCTGCAGCCAGGTTACTTATATTTGTTTAAACTGTGCTTCTCTTTCTTTCCGCAGGCTAATCAAGAAACTGGAGCACACGTGGAAGGCTTTGGTTCACGACGGGGTGAGTTTTTAATAGTTTTTTACATTGACACACACGTGCACACACACACACACACACACACACACACACACACACGAGAGCTCAGTGTATTGAGCAAAGAAGCAAAACTTTCTTCTTTTCTAATCGGGAAGCAAAAAGAAAATGTTTTATGTTTTCTTATTGCATTATCCAGACGTGCTGGACTGGTTGTGTTTACATAAAGTCTCTTAGAAGAGTACACAAAAAAACAACAGTTACATTTAGTGAGTACCAGACCCTATAAACACTACCCTCAAGCTTTTTATGTTGTCTGTGTGGACCTTTATTAGCTTCAAGTTTGGCAAACTTCATTGTTTTGAGGACCAGCCTGTCTGTATCTGTGTATTTTCTCTCAGTTTGTCTCTTCTCTAATCTGTTCATTTCACTGGGTTTCAACCTGCATGTCTGTATATAACTGTATAATATCTGTATATATAATATCCTTCAGGCCCAGAGGCCCTGTGCTCCCTGCACCTCACACAGTTATTGAAGAAGTTTCAACACACAGGTTTATTTTGACACACCCATGTCTGTGGGTGTGTTAAATCTTATTAGAGGTCACTCTCAAGCAGAGTTATGGACTACTCAGAAGTGAATTATGTACATATCAATAGCCATAGTTGTCTTTTATTGAGCTAATATTTTAATATAGCTGTTTACTCCATACACGTTCATTCTCATTGTTTACTGTCATTGTCATGCAGTTTTGTTTATATTACAGTAGATCACCTTTATGTACAGTCAGCCTTTATTGAAGTGTGAGTAACAGAGCAATGCGCAGCGTTGTGTGCATGTATATTTGTATGTTGAACAGTATGTCTGATTAGTTTCTGAACCAGTCCCTTTGGAAAATGTCATAACCACATTCATTTGTATCATACTTCAGTGAGCAAGTAAGACCTGAGACATGAGCTCATACCAGCCTATACAACATTATGTACACAGTAATGTGCTGCCGGGTCTGATTTCACTATGTAAAGGTCACCGTTGTTGTTGCATAAATGTAGCTAAAGCTTACAAACCATTTCAGATATTCCTGTAGTAGGACTAGCAAAATCAAGATGTTCTATAACTACATTTTCTATAGTAATTCACTTATCTGCAGATACATATGACTTTTATAGATACATTACAATGTTTACACTATTTCACTCTCTCCACTCCGTCACCTCCAGATCTCTCTGCTCTAAACATCTCGTCGTCTGCTCTGTACGTCATCACCAGATTGTTCTGGAGGTAGAATCGGGTGATCCATCAATGATCTCTCCACTTACTCACTCCACCCTCCCACTCTAAAACACAGTCATCCACAAGATGTATGTGGGAGAGCGAGCAAACCCCCGTAGCAGCCTCCTGTGATACACTGTCTCTGACGATAATGGATACTCCCCACTCTCTCTTTTTGTTACACACAGTTAGGTAAACGCCTCAGCAGATGTTATTCACACTCATGAATCCCGATGATGCAGACGCAAAGCTAATAATAACCAAGCTTCTGTTGGTTCGCTTCCTGAGTCTCCGCCATCTCTCCGACGGTCTAAACCAAACACCAAGTGTCATCTGTCAGTCTGCTGGCAGAGTGATCTGAGTCTGCAGCAACATCAATAATGAAGAGGCGTGTCTGTAGCCTTGTGTTTCTGTCTGTAATCTGCCTTTTTTGTGAAAAAAGAAAAGAGAAACTGAAACAGGAAACCAAAGGGACAAACAGACAGTCTAATCAACTGTAAGCAGCTAGTTTAATCACGTTATTCACATGCTGTTTGTCTCATTAATCTCTCCATCTTTCCTCCAGGACACGGTATCAGTCCACCGGCCGGGCTTCTACGCTGATAGGTTCTTCAAGTTCATGAGCAGCACGGTTTTCAAGAAGAGCTCCTGTGAGTTCAGTTTACACGCAGACACTGCTGCCTTACATAGTCAGACGGAGCTGTGCTGGAAGAGCCACAGACGCAAATGTCAGATGCCATGCTTTTGTCTAGTTTACTGCTGAGCCTTGACAGGAAAATCAGATACAGTAGCTAACTGCCTTATTAGGTGCTGCTTCAACGTCATTTTAACATTAGTTTGATCCTTGTGCGGTTTTCTTTTTCCATCCCTTTCCAGAGATTTTCACTCAGAAAGACAGAAATCTTTGTAATGAAGCAGAAGGACAAATCTTCTTAAAACCTTTTAGTTTCTACTTTATTTTTTTATTTTGACCATACCGCAGGTTTTCTTTCATGTCTTAATGTTCATTGTCCCTTTAGCTCTGAAGTCATCTCCTTCCAAGAAGGGTCGCGTGTCGTTAACGGTACCTAAGTGCGCTGGTCCTGGTGCAGCTTGGTCAGCCAGCCAGCTGCCATCCGAGAGAGATGAGAATATCTATGACCTGAGAGGAGCTCGCAGCTTCCCAACGCTGGAGGATGAGGGTGAATACCTCCTGTATGCTGTGCTGAAATGCAGTGACTTAGGTTAAGATAACCAGACACAGATATTAGGAACAGAGACTGCTCACAGACACTGATTTTACCAACCACCAGTCACTGTGGTGGTGAATGGTTGGAGAGTTTTCACTTTGGCAAATGTTTCACAGTTCCCTCTTAGCAATTAATATAATAGATAATGTGTGTGTTTCTGTGTGTGTGTGTGTGTCTCACTCCTCCAGGGCGACCAGACCTTCTTCCATGTACTCCTCCTTCGTTTGAGGAGGCCACCACAGCATCAATTGCCACCACTCTCTCTTCCACCACCTCTCTGTCTATCCCAGAAAGGTCTCCCTCTGACACGGCCGAACACCCCCGTTACAGGTGCTAATACACACACACGGAGTCTCATGCACCCACACACTCTGAAACAGTCATCCATTGTAATCTGAGCTCTGTTGCTTCCAAAAAGTGTAATGATTCCTTTCTCCCATTGTTTTGTGTTAACATGTATTGTTTCCATAATAGTTCATCATTATTTTGTTGGCTTTAATCTGACTGAAAGCTCTAAATTATAACTTAAAAAGAGAAAATTGATATTATCGCATCAGTAATTACATGAGAACGTTTTAAGAGACACAACAGTATGTTGCGTGTCGACTTGCTGCTGTTGCAGGTCTCATATACAGCTTCTTTTGACACTATGTCCTCTGTCTCCAGGAGGCACACCCAGTCCCTCAGCCATGACGGGAGGTGAGTCAGGAGCATGAATGCTACTTTTTACTTCGAAAAACCTTTTTTAGCGGCATTAACTGAGCTGTTTTTGCAAAGTTTTACAGGTTGTTGGCCTCATGTTTTCATTGCTTTAGACATTTCTGGGTGTGGTGGGTGGGTAGAGGAGGAAACGTGAGGTCAGCCTGTTAGTGGGTGTGTTTATGAGTAGCCCCATTCTTCCCGTTGCTAAGATGTGGCCGTGTTTGTTTTTAACACATGCTCCTTTTCCTGTGTGTGCGTGTTATGTCATACGTGCTCTGTTTGTGTTCAGGACCCAGGAGGAGCTGCGCGTGTGTGAGGAGGATCAGCAGACCATCACGGTGGAGGTGGAGTTGAAGAGACACGACAGTGAACCCACCATCTCTGTTCCACAGCCTCCACCTGAAACCAGGTACACCAACCACACAATGAACTGAATTGATCATTTTCAGTTTTGTGAAATAACTTTTAGGTTTTGCAGCATCCGAAACATGTCATGTAATCTAATAAATGAACTAAATATATGGTGAATCCAACCATCCTGTAGGAGTGCTAAATAACTTTTAAAAGCTTTTAATCTCTGTTAAAGTGCTTCAAAAATAAACCTTAAAACTGTTCTACACATAGAAGGATAGAAACGGAAATGTTGGAAAGTCCAAACTAGAGTTTCTTCATTTTAATTTTAACAAGCAGCATAAAGAGCACTCGGGAGCTGCTAGCTAAAACTGGCATCATGTACACCAGATAAACCTTAACTTTAAGCATAACACACACACACAAACACGCTAGTTTTCATTGTGAACGATGGGACAAAGAGTCAGCTCTGTCACACTCTCTCTGTGAACCTTATTCAGTATAGATAAACTGCAGAGCTGTGACGCGTCCTTCAGTTTGATGTTGGGCTAAAAATAACCTTCTGCCAGTGTCTCACCTGGGCTCAGCCGTCTGGTAGCACACCTCACCTGTCTCTCTCTCTCTCTCACACACAGGTTATAAAATGGCACACAGAAGCAGCATGACCTATTTGTTTACAGGAGTCTGGAGTTTCCTGTAATGGAAGTATATATGCTGCAGGCGCTGTGTGGAGCTGTATCTGCTATACAGTAATCAGGTTATGAGAGAGTGCACACATGCATGTAAATTTGTTCTGTGTGTATGAGCAGAGCATTTTTATGGGGTGACTTTGTGAGGCAGACACGGGGCCGAAGGAGCCCTGATTTGGAGGAACCAGCCGGTAGAAGTAGGTCAGTGGGGCAGGAGGCCTCCAGGCCTGGGGCTGCTCCCATAAAGCAGGAATGACCTGACATGTCACATATTAAATATCCTGTTTTTTAATTAAGGTTAATTGGTTTTGAATTGTGGCTTTATCTGAAAAGTTAAGCTGCATCAAATAAGAGAATAGCAACAAAAACATTGAAAAACACTTAAACTAAATTCAAACTGAGCTGCTGGGAAGACAGCGATGGGGCTCAGGTTTATACTCTGGTTAGATCAGCGAGGATCAGGGTGTGATTGCAGAGGGAACCCAACTGAATAATTGTGTCTGATGCTCAGAAGGCAGTGGCTAGACATATGGCCTTGGGGTTTGGGAAGGAGCTGGCGGGGAGGAGAGGGGGGGTGGTGAGAGCAACTGAGACGGCGACAGGCGACTGAATTAACCATCTGACTGAGCCCACTCCTCCTCTCACCTGCAAGCTGGAGAACTGGCTGGATGAGTGGGAGAAGAGGGAGATGGAGCAGGGAAAAGGGAATGGGAGGACTGATTGGAAGAGAAACACTGTAGATGATTGTAAAGTGTAACGCGTGAATAAGACTGCGTAACAGAATAACAGAAGAGACGAGCAGCAGGTGAAACATGGAGACTCTGGTATACAGAGAGGTGATGAATTAATTTAGAGATGGGATGAAAGAGAGACTTTCTGCATGGCAACCCCCATCCTGTCCCCATCATTTATTCAGCCAATCAGCTCACTCCTGGAGATGCCAACTCAGCTTTTTTGCCTCAGTGGCCAACTGCTGGGCTTTTCCTCTGGTGGAGTTAAGCTCAGACACAGAAGCTGAGAAAGCAACATGGACGCGCCTAAATCCTTCCTAATAGTTTATGATCTGACCAGGAACAATAAAGGATTGTGGCAGCACACAGCCAGCTGGCAGATCTTAGAGCTTAAGCAGATAAACACCCACATACACACACGCACACAGCTGTTGAATTTTAGCCACAGCCAGTTTTCTCTAATAGCTTGGTCCTGTTCCTCTGCCCTGCTGCAGGAAAGTGGCTTATGGCAATTGACCCAATCTTATTGGCTCTTAATGTTGGCAACTGCATGTGTATGTGTCTCTGTGTGTGTGTGTTTGTGTATGCACACGGGGTAAACAAGTTGTTTATTTTGCATGAAGCTACATGGAGCCTTTTGCAGAAATAGTTTGTATCAAAATATTATTTTAGAAATCATGTCAGATATTTATGAGTGTGCAGAAGAACATTAAACTTGTATTCGCTGTTTTTCTAGACCAGAGGTTTTCAGACTGAGAGGTCAGTTGTGGGGCGAGTAGCTAGAGACACCAGGAATTGGTACGGCATGAAGTGAAAGAGACAAGGTGCCTGCTGATGTTCTAAAAATAACAGGAAAGTAGACGTAGTCTGGCCCGTCCATCAACAATGTCAACAGTTGCAAAAGCAGCTGGTCACACACTCAGTTCATGGTGTTAATTCAAAATCCCAAGTGCGATCGCTGCAATTTACATAAAATATTATACTCCTTCTGAAAGTTATAACTCAAACAGAAATGGTACATAAATACCTAATATTGTAAAAATAAACTTCCAATATTAAACTTGAACTTGTAATTTAGACTGGATTTTATCTAAGCAGTGCCCACAGTGTCACACTCTGAAAACCCCAGGCTTACACTAACTCTCCCATTTCCATCTTTCTACAGTGACGTTCAGGAAGTAGCTGGCGCAGAGGCTCCTGATGCTGCCGCAGCAGCAGCTCCTTCCAGCTCGTCGTCCCCGCCCGAAGCAGCCTCCTCCACCTCGTCTGCCCAGGCTGCTCCGTCTTCTCCCGGGGAAGCCAAGGAAGCTCCGTCCAGCCCCAAAGTGGTAGTAGAGGCAGACAGGGCCAGCCAGATGTCCGGCTCAGGGTGCACCAGCCAGGCCTCAGTGGATGATGACGATGACGTGCCAATCACAGATATCTACTTTGTAAGTAAAACCCTACACACACACACACACACACACACACACACACACACACACACACACACACACACATTAGATTCTTGTAGTTGATTCATCTGTTGTGAGGAAAGTGAGCACACCTCAGACTAGCTCCCATATTTCACATCTGTTTGGGTATTTTTCATCACCTAATCATCTTGAACATTTGAGCAGCATTGATGTGTATCGGTTAATATAAGATATTTGTAATCAATCAATGAATTTATGATCATAAAGTCGAGGACTGAGCTGTATGTACTCTCCTGCAGAAGCGATGACAGAAGGACAAAGCAATCCTGCGCTGGTATGGGAATAAGAGTGTGTGCAGTTATTGTTTGCAGTGTGCAGTGCATTCAGCCAAAGAGATACTTCGACATTCATTTGCGGTCTTCCTGCCGAGCTAAGCTGGCTATCTGGCTAGCTTCATATTTCGTGTACAGACATGGACAGACTGACTCTCAGCAAGAAAGCAAATAAGCGTCTTTCCCAAAATGTCGAACTGTTTCTTTATTCACATTGTGTTGCAGTGTCCATTCTTGTTTGGAGTGTTTGCAGAGTGATAGGAGCATGTCAGCATCACTTTGCAGTTCCTGTCTAATATGATCACCACAGACACGCTCAGCAGCTCATTTCGTGTGAACAACAAACAGAGCTTTTGCAGGCAACAGGAGCGTCCTACTAAAAGCAGCTGGCAATCATCAGGTAGAGCTGTGTCTAAATGAGCCCAAAAGTGTGCTTATAAATGAATGCATGAGTATCAGGTGGACAGAGAGAGGAGCCAGTGATCACAGTTATAGATAGAAACGTTCCCACCTCCCGCTGGGTGTCTCCTATCAGGAATCAAACACCGTCCAATGTGGCATGAGAAATCCTAATGGCCAGCAGGTTAGTCAGCGAGCTCCCTCAGTTATTTAACAGCACTCTCATCTGACCGACTATGGCCAGTGCCCAGTTTTATGCTTCAAATGGAGAAGATACACTCTCTGTACACAGCAGCAGGGGGTCTGCAATGCTGCATGAGACGACACTGAAGTGTAACTACACAGAAACTTAGAGTGGCCAAGTGAGAGTAAGTTGTTTCATCTGGTGTTAACATGCTGCCAGAGGCCCAGACTGAAGCTTAAGAGCTCCACAAGTCTTGCATGTGGAATAAGGTGCATTTAAACTGTCAGGATCTTTACTGCTTCACATCAGCAGCTCAGTCAGCCACCTCGCCATCTGATCATCCTTTGTGCACCCTGCCTGTCTCTGCTATCTCAATTGTCACCATCGTCTCTCCCCTTTGACAGCCCACACATCAGGCCTCTGTGTGGCCGCTCCACCAGCACTGTGCTGGTCCACACCACCACCATGAGTTTTTGCGAGAGAAAATCACATGAAATAAAAATAAATCTTTTCCAAAGCTTTAAATCACAAAGTGAATGTAGAAGAAAGGGGCCCGGTATATGTTGTGTATTTGGATACAAGAGATGGCAGCATTGGTGATCATGTAGCTCCTTTGAGGGGAAACACATTTCACTGTGAGACTGGAGTGATCGTCCAAGACACAGATGGAGGCAGGTGTGTGTATGAGTGTGTGTGTGTGTGTGTGTGTGTGTGTGTATGAGTGTGTGTCGTCATTTCACAGGTTCCTCAGAGCGGCTCGTGACTAAATTATTCAGCCACTATCAACAGTCTCCACATTCACTTTTCATGGTTTGCTCTGCTCTGCTTCACCTCCGTCCTCCACGTCTGATTGTTCCACTTCTTTTGCCTGCTCCTCTTCACCTTCGCTTCTCCACCTTCACCCTCCTCTGCTCTCTTCGCCCATTTTGTTCTTTAATTTTCACCTCCCTCCGCTCCATCCAGCCCCGCATCTTCTTCTTCTCGAGTTCTCGCTCTGTCTCCAACCGTTCCTTCATCTCACTTTTTTTCCTCAGTCATGTGATTGTCCTCACGAGTCATAATGAAAGTGGTGAGATAGTTGCGTGTTGAAAACAGAGCGGCAGCCAGACTTGTGAATCCGTCGCTACTGCTTCATACAGTGTATCTCTGCTGGGTTACACACTGAACAATCTCTTTCATTTTCACCTCAGCACGCTTTGGTTTTTTTTTGTCGTCCTCTGTCCCGCTCCACCTCACTTCAACGTTTCACGTCTCTGTTTGTCCCTTCGCCATCTTCCCCCCCGTTGTTCAGTTTCCTGATGGGAGGACCTGGGTGGTCTCTCCTCTCCGACAATGGAGGAAAAGCCAGTCCAGTTGGCCAGTAAGTGAGAAGTCAGTTAGACTTGTAGCTGGTCGCTGTCCCGCTATTAGACTAGATTAGTCCTGAGCACACTGCTGTTGGTTTAATGACACATGTGCTTGCAGTGCTGAGAGGAAACAAGGTTTTCTGCAGCTTTAGCGCCACTTATTCACTGGTGTTTGTGCGATTTTGTTCGCAAAGTAATTCCCCCCCCCCCGTGGCACAGACAAAGACATGTGGGAGGACACTTATTTGACAGTCTGTCTTTCTGTTGCTCTTGTTTTCATCTTCTTTTCAATCTCCATTTGTTTCCTCACTCACTGACAACCTGCCTCATCCCTCTTTGCACCTGTGTGGATAGCGTGTTAGCTCCAATGTGCTGAGCTTTGTGCGTGTGTATGAGTGTGTGTGTATATATATATATGTGTGTGTGTGTGTGCGTGAGACATCAACCCACACCACCTCCACCTCCGTCACCATCACCAGCATACCACGCTGCAGCTGCTTCCCTCTCTTAAAGGGCTGGTACCATCGGCAACAAAGGATCTACCGAAGCTTTATGCAAAGGGCACTTTTGCTTGTTGGAAAAGGGGTAAAATAAAAACATCCTGCTCTTGTGTTTTGCTTTGATTGAGGATGCTTTCTCTGAATGTCTGACTGTCCCGGCATCCTGGCTTCTTCCCATTCCCAACGCCTCCCTCCCGCTCCTCATCCTCCCCCGTGGTTGATGCAGCAATTCATCCCCTCGCTTTGTACTCTTCACTTTACATCCCCGGAGCTACTCCAAATGAAGCGACAGACATATGATTTAATGACACATCAGTAAGACCCACCATGATGTTCAGAAGCACGCTTGTACAACCTGTTATTTGCCAAAATTTTCATCTCTGTGTTCAAGTCTTCTAACCGCCGAAAGGATTAACACATCCTTTTAAACACTTTTAACATTTCTACACTTATTTGATTTGTCAAATTCACACTTTTCCAATGTCTCTCAGCAACATTTCCTCCTATATGCATCCCTAATTTTCATTTCCTGTCTTGTCTTTTCTTCTCCTGTGATCTCCTGTGTCTTTCTCCTGCCTGCCCCTGCTGCTTGTCTCTGTGCCTCTGGCCTTTCCTCTGTCCCCCTCTGCTGTGGTGGGTGTGTAAAAAAACAGCCTCCAGAGGACAGGACCTGGGTGTACTCTCCGCTACACTATGGCTCAGAGTCTAAGGCCCTGCCAGATGGGGATTGGGAAAGAGAGACAGTAAGTGAGAAGCACTAAAATATTAAGTACAGGAAAATCCCTTAAGATGAGGAACAGAATCAGTTGTGTTTGGTGGTAACATTATTTATCCGGGGTAACAAGGGTGGAAAGGATCAGTTTATCAGCGGGAGAAGCTTTTACAGTAAATGTAGAAGATGCTTCTCCGGTTCAAAATCCATCATTGCAAGAGTAGACCTGCTTTGCATCCAGAAAACCCAACCCTACATTACAGCATTCATTTCTCATCGACAAATGGGTGGAAATGGTCCCTTGCAGCCTGCATGACCATTAAGTCCACGACCAGCCATCCTGTGTCCCTCCCAGCAGCAAACTGTGTCAACCGCACCGCGTTACCGCATCAGCCCCGCGTAAAGCCTCGAAACCTGGATCGTCACACTTAGTCACGTTGTACAGAACATGGATTGTAACATTTTTATTTTAAGCATTTTTGAGTTTACTTAGACACTAAATTATGAATTAAGAGTTTATTATGTTTACCAGTGTTAAAATGTATATGTAAATGGTCTGTTACCCCAGATCGAGCTGTCTGGTACATCTGACAGCTTAAAGTTATAAAACACTGAGTTAAATTAGAGATGCCATTACATGACTTTGACTCTTCTTTTAGGGGTTTAACGTGAGGCTGCCCGTCGACTTTGTTCCAGCGTAGCAGCATTTAAACCACACTCTACATCATGCTCCGATAAGGTGTCATCAACCATTGGTTCTTTTTGTCCCACTCATTTTATTTTTCATCGTCTCAGACACATCTTTACACCAGGGAAAGCCCAAAGCGAAAGTCCTGTGCCAACATTCATGATCAAGTCATTTAAGAACCAGATCAGTCTGGGTAGATCTGTGTGACGAAATATACAAAAAAGACATTAAAATGTGGTCAGACTTACTTAATGTATTCCCTGTTCTATATAAACTGGAAGTAAATGGCTGTGATGATTTACACAGCAGATACTTGTTAACTTCTTACAACTGCGTAAGGCTCGACAGCTGGAAAAGAGGGATTAATTAAAGTATTTTATATTAGCGCAGGAAATTCCTTTACAGCATTAGTTGATCCACAATAATCCACTAAATCCACGGCAGATAATTGTTAGATGTCGAGTCGTTTCACACTGGTCGGACTGGTGTAGAACTCTAACCTGTCTGTAATACACTTTTTCTGCACTTTTTCTGATTTTTCAGTGACTCAGCGGCGTCTGTGTTTATGAGATTTCTGCTTCCCTTATCTGTTTTATTTTTCTGCCTCCTTTATTTTATAAAAGAACTTTTATTAGCTGGCTGGCTGTGTCACTATCATTAGCAAGTAATGTATGAGAACATACACAATCCCCACCCCCGGGAAATTAAAAATGTGTATGCCCTGTAAACTAATACATTCACTGTGTCTGTCTGTGTCCAACAGTAAAACCTGTTCTCTGGCAGAGAGGAGTGAACGTCTCAGCGAAGAGGAC
Source organism: Datnioides undecimradiatus (assembly GCA_008933995.1). Taxonomy (NCBI): domain Eukaryota; kingdom Metazoa; phylum Chordata; class Actinopteri; order Lobotiformes; family Datnioididae; genus Datnioides; species Datnioides undecimradiatus. The sequence goes on from WARS01000029.1 coordinate 18,234,076, forward strand.
TCATCGGCCTGGAGTCCAGACCTCAGCGGTAGCAGCAGGATCTCTGTCTGAACCAGGATTTTAAACATGCATACAGAAACTGACCACACCGAGGGGGGAAAAAGTGACTTTGAGTACCAGAGAGGGGAACAAAAAAAAAATCCTGACGGTGATGACATCACTGATTTCCAACCATCCCTGCCTTTCACCCTTGACAAATGAAAACTATATCAATTTAATAATAATGTGTATGTGTGACATACAGTAATGAGTAAACGGCTCTAGTCTTATGTGTTCGACATACGTGGAAGACCACAGTAACTCACAGTGCCTATGAAAGGTATTCACCCCCTTGGAAGTTTTCATGTTTTATTCTAAGTAAATGTAATGTGGCTTTTTTGTCAACGGGGAAAAAAAATAATAAATCCGTAAAATAAAACATGATAACATCCATGTGGGGTGAAGACTCTTTGTAGGTATTGTACAGGATGTTCGAGTTCACGCAAGCAAAGCCCTCTAACAGGCTTTCCCACCCACTCCTGCAGAACAGCGCACTGAAATTTGGCCAATCGGGATAAGCCCAACAACCATCCTTGGTCCTGGCTGTGTCGCTGTTGTACCCTCCCTCACATACTTGCAGCTTTCTTTCAGTAACCGAAAGAGAAAATCAACAACACGTGATGTCCACCTGGGAGCGGGAGCTGCCGCCACATGCCGATTTCAGTGTGCTGACTGCGTGGTGAAGCCTGTGATGTTGGAGGTCTCTGCCTGCACTCATAGAACCAGAGTTACAAGGATAACCACCATTTGGCCATTGAAAACACAACATCCAGACAACGCCATCATCCTCACATTACCAGTAGTGAATATATGCAGTTTAGTTTCTAGAGGAAAGAATTAAAACATATTTCATTTAGTGGATATATAAAGTGATCAGGCACGGTTTCATTCATGACATAATTTATTATTTATATCAATAGGACCTTTTTGTAACTTTTTTTTATTTCTGAGCTTTTCTTTAACTGTTTTACTACTGTGAACTTTTATTTATTTTGTCTGTATTTTATTCTAATCTTCACTGTTACTGCTACTCGTTCACTCTTACATCCAAAGAACTTTTAAGTTTTGTTTTGATCATTTCATTCCTGCATTCTTTCAGTAGGTACCCAGTTTTATTATTGTTGTTTTTTTTACATCACGTTTGTCATGTAAATTCAGTGTTATTACTTTTTTCACTACACCTCTTGTGGAAATGACTGAGGCTTGTGACTCTTCAATTGCAACACTAAGGCAGCAGACATTGTCAGTCATTAGAGTAACCTTCACATCATTACAGTGTCTTCCAGTGTTGCCCTATTTTTGGACAGATGCACACAAATCATTATTATTACCGCGCCGCATTTTTTAAGAAGAAATATAATGAGCATATCAGTGGCAGTTGCTATATCTGGTCACCCTCACCTCCTCACAATAACAAATCCATTGACTGGACATTTCAAATGTTTGTAGTCGTAGAGCATCAGTTGTAGTATTTGCAGTCAATAGTGTACATGTTATTTGTATATGTGAATGAACACAGTACGTTGCAGTGTTGACTCGGCGCGACACAGCAGTTTGTAAATGGGTTGAATGTTGTTTGCACTTATCAAGAGGACCTGAAGATGAACTAGTGATAGAGGCCAAATAAACATACATCACGTTATCTTCGTTTCTGCTCACACCGGCTGATATTTAGACAGCGTTTACGTTACAGTTATCGAGTGTGCGTGTTGGTGAAGTCAATCACAGTCATTGTTGGGTTAGTGTTTACTGTAGTCTCTCTGTGGCTGACATCTTAGGACTCTCAAGTAAGACTTAAGTTCAACAAACAGATTTTTTTAAAATCTAACTTCAGAAGCAGTTTCTTCAGTTGATTGGTACGTTTCTATGTGTGTTTGTGTGTAAGGGAGGACGCATCAATGTCAGACTTTGTAAAATAGAAATCAGCTCGTTCTCATGATGTGCAGTGGCCAGTTGTAATCAGTTTGCTGTTGTTCATCAGATGGAGACCATAGCAGCAATATTTTGTACAGTCTAGCTTTTAAGTTCATTTTTATTGCCTTATTGAGAGATTTTACATGTAGGCCTATCGTTTTTACTTTTTTTTTTTCACTTGTGCTGTTGTATTTATTTTACTTTCTCATAGTTGTGCTCCTAAGAATGTGTACATAAAATTATAAATACATATATAAAGATATACAAATATATTTTCCATTTGAATCGGAGAATATTATTTTTATTTGGTTTTATTTTTGCTGCTGGGCAAGAAATGATTGCAATCTACATGATTTACTGTACCATATTCTTCAGTGTGTTTATTGAGAAGCAGCTGCTGTATATTTATGGTCTGTAAACCACAGCTGTTTCCTTGTAACATATCCAAAATTCAAAGATTTGTGGGTTTTACTGTACATGCAAATCATTAGGGATTCTTCCAACTGTTCAGCTGTGTTGTGTATGTGTTTTCAAATCGCTGTGTGCCCTCATCCAATAGGGAGAGTCCTTTACAGAGACATAGCATGAATTCAAAATGGATATGCATATCAGAAATGTGTATTTATGTATATCTGTGTATATTCATCTATTTATACGTGAGGATAAATAGATGGCTGTATGTGTGTGTGTGTTTGGACTCAATCAGAATGAATACAAAATAAAGCAGTTCTATGAATTGTTGTCCATGGAGATAATGTCATGTAATATTTTTGTTGGAATAGTCAGATGTCTACTCTCAAATGGAAATGAGCCATTTGTAACAGTTTTTTGCAATTTATCTTCATTAGAGAGACTCAACAACGTTGACTGCTTTCAGCTGTTGTGCATTAATATCTGTGACTATGTTTACTTGTCACAAGAGTCATGTGAGTGTTTTATGATTGCGAATTGCAAAATGTAAAAAACAAAAGTGCTTTCGAGGCTTTAGTTTTACTGTATTTTAGGGACCAAATAGAAAAACGGGTATATCTTCATTACCATTTATATAATTCATATGGTAGGATTTATAAATAACAAAATAGAATTAGAGTAGAAACAGACAAAAACATCTAAGCTCAAAAGAAAGGTTTGAAACCTTATACATAGTTCACCATCATGGGTCCACACAGTTACTTCTGATGTCATCTAAACTTTACATCACACTTGCCACATGCTTGGTTGTTTTTTTCAGTTTCAACAAACAGCTCTTCAGGGCCACATGTTCATTTGTTGCTGAAATAATTCAATGGAAATTAGGTCACTAGCTGTTTAATTATGTTGGTCTAGGACAAAGTGTTGCACAGATGAACTAACCAGTTGGTTGCCATCATCGTCCAGCTCAGTTACTATGACAAGCAAGCTGGTAACGGCGATCTCTTGACGCAAGAGAGCATCGCAGTAGCGGGTCGTCAATTCTGTAAAAGCCACCTGAAGCCTACAGTTCTGATGTGTATATCAAATGAGAGTTAGGTCACAGTGGAACACAGAAGAGTGCAAATGTTAGTTAATTACTTGCTTGAGTAAAAGTTGAATTAGTGCAAAGGATCAATCAAACATATCACTCCAGGTGCACTGTTTATTTTGACACAGGCCCATAGATACGTTCATATTAAGTTAAAAACATTAATACTATAACCATAAAAGACAAGGTACGACACTAAAGAAACAAATTACTGTACTATTCTGGAGTTCTGTCCCTGTATGAAACGTTGTGAAATAGTGTATGCGCTATTTCACAACCTGGAAATAGCATACACAACTTAGAGGTTGCTCAACCTACACTAGGGCGTTATGATTTGGAGAACAAAGGGTGTAATGCCTCGACATGTTCACTGCTGTGGACGATGATTGGTCGGCGTTTTCGAATGGAGCACGTCATTGATTAATCTGTGTGTCAGTCAATAGAAAAATAAATCCAATTGGTCGAAAACGACGTTCCAAAACTCACGTGCTCGTTCTGCTCCTTAAAGGCGGTGCCAACTAGCTGCCGGTGGGACGGGTTGTTTTTGTTTGTGGGGAAAGTACTAAAAAAAGTACAAAAATTAGTCCTCAAAATGGGAACAAGAGATGATGAATATGACTACTTATTTAAAGGTAATTTCCTCTTAAATTTCTCCTTGAAAGAGAAGGTGTTTGTCATCTTTGTAAAAGTTCGATGGCAGCAGGACGGAGTGAGGAAGTCAACTAAGCCAGCGTTAATGCTAAAGTTAGCTCTACTAGTAGCAAAGTGGCAATCGGTAATATGATAGCTGATGGCTGTCGAGAAAAAAACATGTAATCACTATTATAACGTCATCTAACACTTAGTGATGTCCTAACACTTCTTCCTTAATAGTGTAGCCCTTAAACCCTCGAACCATGCAGCGAGTCCAGTGATGGCATTTAACGTTAGCGTCTTAGCAGGCTAACACCAGGTAAATAAGTAGCTAAACAAGTAAGCTAGCTTGCTAACAGGTTATAGCTAGTTGGCCTCGTTAACATCCATCGCCTGGGAAGACCTCCAGTTTACCTAAAACTACATGCTAAGTTATTTCACAGCTGCCCTCTGAGGCCAGACACAAGCTTAATTTTGAAACTGATTTACTTTCAGAGTTGTCTAAAGCTAAGTTAGCTTAACTTGTTGACATCGCCACACAACGAACACAGCTGGCGCTTGACGTATATCTCTGTGCTGCTTCTCATTACATTATCATTTGTCTGATATTAAATGTATTTTAACATCCGACAACATACCGATAGACACAGCTTTGCACCTTCAGTTAATATTGCATTACAGTGCTGATACATTAGTCGATTATTTTATAAGTTACTTATTAATTCCGAAGAATGTGTCACACAAATCACCAACTAGATAAGGACAAACTAGGAAGTACGTATAAAGCCAAACAGTGAAAGCCATAAAAGTCTGAGAAAACGAACTGAACCAAAATCTCCTTACCACTGTTTCCAAGTACTAAATGTGCACCATACGTCAGTGCAAGAAGGTTACATTGTGTGCTGTATAGCTTCTGATGTAACATAGACATAAAGAAGAAGTGCCAAGCTCCAGCATGAGTTTTCCCCATCTTATCCTCCACACTTTGTCTGAATATAACTGCAGAGTTGCTGTTTCAGTGTTTCTTTTCTGTGTGCACTTTTGTTATAGTCGTACTCATTGGAGACTCTGGAGTGGGGAAGAGTAACCTGCTGTCCCGTTTCACAAGAAATGAGTTCAACCTGGAGAGCAAAAGCACCATCGGGGTGGAGTTTGCCACCCGCAGCATTCAGGTGGACGGCAAGACGATAAAGGCTCAGATCTGGGACACAGCTGGACAGGAACGCTACAGAGCAATCACCTCAGCGTGAGTTTGTTTGTTTGTTTTTGTTAATTGTCTGGTAATGTATAGTTAAGGGTACATGGTGTACAGTGCTGACTTAAACTTCATATTAATATCATGTCTTCTTCCTAATTTATTTATGTTATACATTCTAATTAAGTTATGTACCTTCAAGAAGTTTGTCACCTTGGTATTACTATACTATACATATTATATGATTAATTACACAGTTATTTACTATAGCGGTAAACCTGCAGATTAAATTCATTTACTTAGATAAAGTACCATCTTTTACCATCTTAAAATGGTTTAATGAAACTGTTTGCATAATTGGATTGTTGGTTAGATTATATTTCATATCCTCAAAAAAGAAGATGGAGAACCTTGAAGTGAGTTCTGATTCACTCATTTCCCTCCTGTGCTCTGCTGTCACCAGGTATTACCGCGGTGCAGTTGGGGCCCTCCTGGTTTATGACATCGCCAAGCACCTGACGTATGAGAATGTTGAACGCTGGCTAAAGGAGCTGAGGGACCACGCTGACAACAACATCGTCATCATGCTTGTGGGAAACAAAAGTGACCTCCGTCACCTCAGGGCAGTGCCCACTGATGAGGCAAGAGCCTTTGCAGGTAAATGATTATGATGTGTTGATGTTAGTGAAACAACATGACAGAATTTACAGGTCATTATCCAAGCTGCTCTTTGTTAGCATACACTGCCTTAATATGTCAAACCTACTTCTTCTTCACCCTCAGAAAAGAACACTCTCTCATTTATTGAAACTTCAGCCTTGGACTCCACTAATGTAGAAGAAGCCTTTAAGAACATTCTCACAGGTAGGAAAAGTGATAAACTGTTAAATATAATGTGCTGCCTGCTCTGCATTTCACTGTTTTAACATTCATCTGCTTCCTCTCACAGAAATCTACCGTATCGTATCTCAGAAGCAAATATCAGACAGATCTGGACATGATGAGTCTCCAGGCAACAATGTAGTGGACATAAGCCTCCCCCCAACCTCGGACGGGCAGAAGGGCAACAAACTCCCTTGCTGCCAAAGCCTGTGATGCTCATGTTTTCTTTTCCTGTTTGACTTTCTGTCAGTCTTTCCTCTCTTCACCTCTGGTTTACTTCAGCTGTCATGCTGCTGTCATCATGATATCCTCAGTCTCTGACACCAAGACTTTTGTGTTTGACATTCCTTTTTGCTGGTTTCCTCTTTCTTTTTTTTTCTTGGATTGTTTGTCTTTCTCTGATTTCAGAAGAGCCTCTGTCTGTTTAAAAACAAACTATACAGCCTAATAATTGCTTGAAGAGAGAGGAAGTGTTTGCTATCATGAGGTTGATCTTAAAGCTGTAGTAAACTGAAATTTCTTTTTAATTAAGTAGCTTTTATGGTCCCATTGACCCGCTCCTGTTGAAGGAATGGTGAGGGATCAGTAGGGCTGTGTATCAGTGCTTCAGGTGGTTTCTACTTGCTTCCTTTTCTCAGCTTGCAGTGATACAGACCTTGCTACAGTGGAATCCCAATTTCATGTCTGGTTGACCTGATTCTGCCTATCATGCAATATGGTTATAGAAGAGGAGACGAGAAGAAGGTACCACTGGTGTATTGATGTGCACAGTACTGTCTGGAGTTTCTATTTGCCTCTTTAATTTTAATTTTCCTCCTTGAGCCCTGTGCCCACTGTGGCATGAAATTAGCATGAGCCAGGGACCAGACTGGCTGTGACTGTCTGACTTAATATGGGCAATCGTGAAACAAATGAAGTGTTTTTATTTGTGTGAGTGTGTGTATGTGTTTCTATGTGAATGTATGTTTGTGTGTGTGTGTGTGTATGTGTGTTAATCTTAGTGCAGAATGATACCAAAGGAGACAGATGCAATCATCAGTTTTAGGTTTTTCTCATTTAAGCGTGTTAAAGGCTGCTAAGATCGCATTTCATTGCTGCATTTGGCAACTCAATCTGGGCTTTTTGCAAAAAAGCAACTGTGTAATGCTCTATAGCAAAAGTAATGTTATATAAATTGTGCTGTGTGATTTTATTATTTGTGAAAGAATGGTATCAGCCTGGATCAAGCCTTGTGTTTCTCTCCCAAATTGGTTCAGGTCAGACTCTCTTTAAGCCAGCTGTCTCAAAATATACATCTATTTTGCACTTAAGTCAAATCATTTCATTTCAAAAAATTGTCATTTATTTCAAAAAGTATACTCAACATCTTTATCAAGTAACAGTTTCCTGTTGCTTGTAAAGGAGTGTTGTCTGAAACATTTTCTTCTTGTGCACTTCCTCTACCTTTGCTGTCATTTGAATGTGCTATCTGTTAAAGGGAAATGGATAAAAATTTGTGTAATCTGAAATTCTCTTCATTTAACGCTCTAACTCGGCCGCAGTCACAACTGTTAGTTGGAGAAAGTGGAACTGAAAACCAGAAATGTAAACTGTTGATATGGTTGGCTGAATGTCACCTTTTCACTTTGATAGCAACGCTTTCATGTGCATTGGGTTCGACACATTATGACTCTTGTGACGTTTCACATTTCTTCAAAAATATGTTAAGGCAACAAATTCAAGCATGTTTGTCTAGTTTCATATTACACAGAAAATACTGAAGCATAAATAAACCTAATCCACATGACCGTAGAGCACAGACAGGCGTATTTAAGGATACATTACTAATGTTCTGTCTGCTGCCGTTGTGAAGCAACTTAGGTGTCAAGAGATTGGAGCTTGCAGTGTCAGTGGATATGTGTGTAGAAAGTACATGTAGGTTCTAGCTGTATTGAAGCACATTCGATAAAAGCTGTTGTGTTGTTTTTTTTTAATCTACACATATGATGGTTTGGTGCTCTTACACAAGATTTAGATTTAGATATCCTTTATTAGTCACACCGGGGAAATTTCAGTGCCGTAGCAGGAAAAGCCAAAAGAACAGTACACACCAGAAATATAATATAATAGAGAGAGAGAGAGAGAGAGAGAGAGAGAGAGATAGATAGATATAGAATATAAAAAATATATATCAGTGGAAGAGAAATATATACAACAGACAAATATATACAACAGACAGACAATAGTGGGTGAAAAACATGTATAAATACCAGTCAAAAAAATGTGTTTACGTTATATGTTATTGTTATTTTAAGATGTCTCTTAAAATATTGGAGCCCTGAATTTCATCGTCATACAAACAAATGTTGTCAATTAAAAAAAAACAAAATATACACTGCTTATCCAAATTAATATGGTCGGCTTTATTGATAAAAATCGCAGAATCAATATCGACTATACAGTTGAAAGACCTATTTGCAAGACTAAAATACATTTTCTGTGTAAATTATATAGAAATAAATTGTGCAGGAAAACGCAGTACGCCTCTGAAAGGGTTCTGGTTATATTTGTTTTATTTTTGTTTTCCGTCTAAAAGGCGTTTAAGAAATCATACAGTCCTGTGTCTGTTTATTTCTTCTGGCCGTGTTGCGCATGTGATGTTTTTGGTGAACGCCCCTCCCTTTGACAAGCTGTTATTCCTAATCACATTTTTAAGTCGTCCGGATTGTGTTTTGCATTCGTCTGCTCCGTCTTCGCAACGGAGTCAGACAGCTGATGATGAGCCTCTGGGGCATATTTAAAGCCCTGGGAAAGCGGAAGCCTGGCCTGCTGTGTGTTGTCAGCTGAGGGCTGCGAGCTACCGCGCTGCTCTCTAGCATTATCAGTGGCTAGCTCGCGAGCTAGCGCCACTGCACTCAGACCAATGCTGTGAATATACACAGCCACAGTTTAAGAGATGAGACGAGAAGGAACTGTGAGATTGTTAGAGTTGTGTTACAACCCAACCGCTGTAAAACATCAGTGAGGAACAAACACGGGGTGAGTAGTTTTAGCTTTCTTTTTTACACCAGGCGTACGGTTAGCCGCTCGCTGTAGCTACTGACAGCTGGCAGCTAGCAAACAGCTGTACCGGGCACCAACTGACTGTCCGCCTCACAACGCAAATACATGGTGATAAAACATGGCAACAGAACAAACGTGGTCATTATTTGGTGTTAATGTTTTAAATTATGTCTCCGTAATATAAGGTGAATGATACACCGCTAATAATGTATCAGTTGTAGGTTATGATGATACTGACATGAAAGGCAACCAGACAATAGTCTGGTTTAAAGCTGTAACAGCTGGATGCTTTGATCGCAGCCACGTTAGCCGGTTGTGACGGTGGAAATGAAAGTTTGATAGATAATAAGATAAGTAATATGTCTGCAACTGATAAATGCCACTTATCACCTATTACAGTTGTCTTCATTATGCATTATCTTATTTTGTTCCTGTGCTTATATACAGCACTTGACAAGCTTACAACGCCTCTTAATAGATGTTATTGTTTTCTTACATTTGGGGCTACTCTTTTGTTTTTCTGGGTCAGGGATTGTGCCATTAATCATGCCTCCTTGCTGTATCAGTGTGTGCATAAATAATAACATGCCCATGCATGTAATACTCTGTTTGCCATTGATTCACATGGGTTAGGAAGTCATCCAGCCAGGGACTTGGGTCAAGTTCAGGCCTTCAGGTTTTAGTAAACATTTGCAACCATGGACAGCGTGTCCCACAAAGCTGTGTGTGGAGTTTGGGCTGAACAACCCAAGTGTAAAACAAGATCATATGATACATGGGGTTTGTTGTTGCAATTTTAAGGTATGCATATATAATAAAACATATGTTACACACATCATAATAATGCAGCAAGGTGGAGCACATGACAAGAATAGCATAAAAAGTAGAATTGTGACAATAATTAAATTGTAAAGGTAATGGACTGGGTGTGGGACTTCTTATGCATGTGAAACATTTCTAACACAATGTCAACAAAGACACATTATTTCCTTGTCAAGTACGGTAATTACTGCAGGTCTGTTTTTGTGGATTGAATTGTAGCTGCTCTTGTAATACAGAGACAGTAGATATCATGATCTGTAAAAGATATATGACGTGGTTTTAAAATGTATAATACCACGCAGTAACTATATATATATATGTATGTGTCTACTTTTGGCACACACACACGCACATGTGTGTTTTTGCATTTCCTTTGGAAATGTATAATACGCAGTAACTATATATATATGTGTATATATATATATATATATATATATATGTATGTGTTTGCTTTTGGTACACACACACGTGTGTTTTTGCATTTCCTTTGGAAATGTATAATACGCAATAACTATATATATGTATGTGTTTACTTTTGGTACACACACACGCACATGTGTTTATCATTAGCTTGTTACTGTGCAGAATCATTTCCAACCAGCAACACAAATGTACTACAGGCTGTAGCAAATTCAGCTGTCTGCCTTATCTTTAATGAGGAGTTATCTGAGGGGAGACAGCTGTTTATCAGTCTGCAGCACATCACACTCAGTGACGTATAAACTTGCTTTTATAATGGATTAGCAGCCGCTTTGGGCAAATTGGCCCACCTCCAAACTGACAGCTTTCTTGTAAATGACAAAATGTCTTTGTAGATAACCTTAGTTATTCTCAAATGGCAGGAAATGAATGGTACATTAAACACACTCTGAGATAAGCTCTGTGTTAACATAAAGCAAACTAGAGCTAGACTGTGCTGATGAAATCATAATTACACAAAAAAGTAATATTTTCATAATGCTTTTGATGATATGATTGTTGGGTATGACTTTTGTTGCTTTCATACAATGTATTACTTAAATTTATTATTTCATTAATTCAGGATATTAGTAATGTGACCTTAAGGCTCAGGAAGACCTTTTAAGTCAGAAAAGGTCACAACTTTATGATGACACAAATGTCACAAACTGTCTTGTCCCATTTCTTAGGTTATATATATTTTAATAAATATAAAGCATCTCTTTACTCAGTTTTGTTCCTGCAGACTAGGCATGATATTATTATACCATTGTCCTGTAAGATATCAATTTACATATTAGTCTTTGTTGCAGGGTTGTTGTTTTTTAAACTTAAGTCAGTGTAGTGTTTGGATAAAAATACTCAAATTACCATAAGTAAATGTTCTAAACATGCAGAAATGCTCAATTAATAAAAGAAAAAAAATAAAGTATATAAGTGGGTTACAATCTTTGATGCGTAGGTGTGTAAAGATCACTTTAATGTTGTTAAGCAGGTGAAGGTAGGGCCAGTTTCAACTACTTTATATCATGCGGTGCAGCATGAGTAATAATAATTCATCAAAATGCATTTTTAAATATTTTTTATTAATACGTCAATTTGCTTCTGTAAAGCAAATAAAGCCGTAAAGTAGTCGAGTAAACATTAAAATGAGTGTCTCTATCATTTAAAAGTACTCTGTAGCATATAGTGGAAATACTAAGTATGTTAAAACGCTACTAAAGATCAGTTTTAAATAAAAAAAATACATGCTTGCTTTCCACCAATGATTGTGTGAAAAAGTCATTAACTCTCCATCTGTCCATCTCTCTCTCTTTGAAGAAACCATTATCAGCTGGTAGAGGCCAGAGTTTATTCCTGCTGCTCTCCAACCTTAACCTCTGACCGATTAGACCCTCACCCTCACCTCTACGGCCAGTGTCTGGCCACTGTAACCATGACGACAGGGGGCTGTTGCCACCTGCCCGGCTCTCTGTGCGACTGTGCGAGCAGCACTGGCCTGTGGAAGAGCGTAGAGGAAGCAGGCAGTGACGGGTGCCAGGCGCTCTACGTCACCCAGGTCACAGCTATAGATGGACGGTTGCTCTCCTCCGTGCTCAAACCCATGGCCACACAAAGGTAAGGCTTGTCGGGGAAGGAGTCCTGTACAGTAGGAAAAGCAGTTGTTATCAATTATTTTAACATTGGCTTTGTTTTACTTAAGCGTCCTGGTAAGTCATGACTGTGAGTCAGCATGTACGACACTAGGATCCTGAACATGAAGTAGCTAAATGGGTTTCAGTCATCATTAATTATATTATTTACATTGAGTGTCTTTGATGTGCTGCAGGCCTGTTCTGCATTTTCGTACTAAAATAGATTTGGATAAAGTGCTGTTTCAGAATTGATTCAATTCTTTTTTTAAAAAATCTGTTTTATTTTATCTCAGTGATGGTCCCATCTGCCGAATTTGCCATGAAGGAGGCAGCAGCGAAGGTCTCCTGTCTCCGTGCGACTGCACAGGCACCCTTGGTACGGTGCACAAGAGCTGCTTGGAGAAGTGGCTGTCGTCTTCCAACACCAGCTACTGCGAGCTCTGCCACACAGAGTTCAGCATTGAGCGACGGCCGCGGCCTCTCACAGAGGTAACAAAGGTCAATGCTCTTTGCCTTGTCTGCATCAATCTTTCTGCTTGTGTTTTTTTTTTTTTTTAATTTTACATGGTTTGTGTCTGACTGTGGATGTATAAATGTCGCCTTTTTACATCCCATCTTTCTGCTTGCTTGCTTGCTTGCTTGCTTGTTTTAGCGTGTCTGGTCACTTTTTCACCTATTTCACTAGTACATATTCTCCCTCCTCTCTGTTTTTCTGTCGCCCACTTCTTTTCCCACAGTGGCTGCGGGACCCTGGCCCTCGCAACGAGAAGAGGACGCTGTTCTGCGACATGGTGTGCTTCCTGTTTATCACGCCGCTAGCAGCCATTTCGGGCTGGCTGTGCCTGAGAGGCGCTCAGGATCATCTTCAGCTGGGGAGCTGGCTGCAGGCCGTTGGCCTCATAGCCCTCACCATCGCCCTCTTCACCATCTATGTCCTGTGGACGCTGGTAAAAATGAATTTTCATGCATATTATGTATATGGATATAGCACTCTTGTAATACACATCTTGAGTTGACTGTGCACTTACTTGACATAACTGCCCAAATGTTCACGTGTATAATTGACGTCCTTCTTTCATCTTCTTCTACCTGCTTGTCTGTACAGGTGTCTTTCCGCTACCACTGTCAGCTCTACTCTGAGTGGAGACGAACAAATCAGAAAGTACGTCTGCTCATTCCCGAAGCCAAGGAGTCTAACTCTTCCCAGCATTCCTTGCTCTCTACCAAACTGATGAAGAAGTCTGCCAACGAGAGTATAGTATGAGACCAAGTTGAGATAGTCGATGATAATGGTGTCTTTTATGTGCGGGGGCTGAATGTTGATGCATCAAGTCCGCCAGCTGGCCTTCACAGAAGTACTGTTTTGCTTTTATGTTTTGTTTTTTTATTTATCTGCCCTATCAGTACTTAATTCACATCGCTTTTTTAAAATCTGTCCTTGTGTTGGTGCAGAAATGAGCACATTTGAATGGAGTTTCTCTGTCCTTACACTTGGTGTTGACCAAGCTTATGCAAAGGCACTGAAGAATGGAACATCATGTAGAGATGTGCAGAGACATTTACAGTACACGGGAACAGTCTCATCACCATGGATGCGATGGTGACTTTATGTAACAGTGACAGTACAATAAGAAATGACCAAATTAACTTGCCTAGTGGACCGTGAAATGCTCTAATGATTGTTCTGCTTCGTTTCAACAACCCATCGAGGGTTCACAGATGACTGTGTTGCAGGTCCATTCAGTGTTGAGCTGCAATGATGAAAGTGTGTAAACTGCTATATACGTGTCAAGGCTGGGGCCTAACATACACAGGTAGGCCTTGCATTCTCTGCACAGTATTCCCCATTGAGGACCTCTTTTGAGCAGTTACGTTAATAGGTAAAAGATATATGAAAAAGCTTAGAGCTTTGATTTATTAACATTTCCCAAGCCAGATGCCAGCATTCAGTCTGATATGAAACTTTTCATTTTAGCACAAGCGTATTGGACTTATTTCAATGCTTTGTTTTTCTTGCATCTGTTTTTATATCTCATCCAGGAATGGATGGCAGCATAGCATTAGTAAAGCCAGAGATTGTGCAATAAAACACTGTGGACATGGAGGTTTTCACAGTACATGAAGAGACCTCTACCAACCTGCACAGTTATGCATGCAAGCACTGTTAATAACCTTTGGGTTTGTTTTTTTTTAGTGTATTGTCAAAATTCTTTTGTTTAATTTGTGGTTTAAAAACTGAACCAATCTACTCTTCCTACTGAAGTAGGGTTAACAGTGTCCTCATAGAGGTTCTTGTATTATCAACACTTAACAAGTGTGTGTTGGATAGATCGATGTAAAACTTAATTAAAATGGCTTTTAGGGGAACATTTATAAGGTGGCTGATGCAGTGTACTAAAGCATCCCTCTGATTGGCTGTTAAAGTACTTAATTATGACTCTTTTTGTTTTACTTTTTAAAAACGATGCACATTATCACACATAGAATCAGGGGAGCAGAAACTTTGTGCAAGCATTTATCACTCGAGTGAAACATCAGTTTCTCTGATCTGATGAAAAATAAAATTCTCAGTGCTGGTGTTTAGTGCTTCTGCCAGTCTAACGTAAACCTGACCCACCAACAATGGCTTTCATGGTGGGTATATTATGCAAGCACCGCTAAGGCTTAATCTAACTTTAGCTTTGTTTAGTCTTTTTTTAAGAAAGCCACTAGATCCTCATGTGCTTTTTCTAAGTCCATTTGATGGATGTCATCCTTTTTGGGCTGTAAACTTGCCCTGTTCATGTTTTGATGTTACTGACCAGACTCATTTTGGGACCGGGTGTATTGGTCGTCTGAGAAAGTCGAGGAAATTCACTTCTCTTGTACATAGTTCGGTGCCATTTGTAATCAATATAATCAAGTCACTCATTGTGACCGTTTAATCAACTGGTCAGAAAACACAAACCACAGAGTCTGACTGGTTTATTACTTCATTCCACTTAATTAAGGTTGTGGGGAAACGGTTAATTGCCACTTGAACTCACTGTGGCCTGTTCAGAGTATTAAGACAAGCCGGAGGATATAAAACTCCAACAGCAGTAGTTGTATTGAGAACAACTTTATTGTTAAAAAACAATGTATTCCAGCCTATGGTTCAGTGTTATTGTGTTATTTTGAAGAGTTTTATTAAAATGTGCAATTCTCTGGGGTACAGTTAAGAAATTACCTTGTCTGTACGACACATGCAGCACTGAGAGCAATGAAGCGAGACTAAAACAAGTCTAAAGATAGACTGGTCAGTTATTATTCATATTAGGACTAAATTCTTGTTCCAAGACAATAATTATTTGCTACTGGATTTTGTCCTTCCCTATTGGGAAAGAGCTTTATTTTTTTTTTTTATTAATGAGTGATCATGCTTTGGATTATCTTATTTTGATCATGGTTTGTTCTTCCTTTTGTGCTTTCTGTTAAATTTCTTCTGGATGTCAAAGTAAAGACATGGATTAATTTCAAAGAGGCATTCACACACATGCGTTATATCCCCAATCATCAAGAGTGTGAAGAGGCCAAATGTCTGGATTTTATGCGCAGCTGTCTTACTGATGCTTTTAAATTGAAATATATCAATATTAACTTTATAACAAGGCTTTAACTATATTTGACTCCGCTTAATTATTATTGATTATTTGTTATAGGCTGTCAGTTCTTTCATGCTACAGAAACCTTGACCTGAAACGCCATTAATTTACAGTGGCTCCTTTAGGTTATAGTCAAACAGGAACAGGACGCATCTCTGTAGTGATGTTTTGTGGAAAATTGACAGCAGCTGTATTTCGTAATATATACTATCAGTTCGACTGTTGGCAGCGTGGCATTAGCAGTGACCAGTGGCTGTAAGAGTCATTTTCTTGGTCCTGGCTTTTTCTCTACACTAGCATTACACACTTTGGTTCTCTGGTTAGCTCCTGGTGGGTTGTCCCACATACTGCCCCAGTTAATCGTTTGTTTGTTTTTAACTGATCTCGGAACAAAGGATTATATCGTGCAGTACGGCAATGCGCCCGGGGGGGCCTTACAAGCTTACGAGTCATTTGATCATCCCTGTGTTTATACTGTGTGTCATGAACAAGACTTTACTCCATGTATTGTGATCTGCTGGGACTGATATTAATTTGAAGCAATGTGAAGAGCTGCGGTGTGTTACTCAAGCACTGCCTGGGTTTGAGAAACACCCACAGTCCCTGACTAACATGATCTTGTGCTGGAAGTACTGAACGTCTCTGCTAAATTTCCTTCAAAGTATGCAACACTGTTTCTTCTACCTGCCTCTTCATGTCCAAACTATCCACATGAAGCAGATCCTCATGCCTCCAAAGAATTTTTAGGTGTGTACATTTTAACCATAATGTGGTCCTTATTTTTTTAGAGCTTCCACAATTCAAATGATTTGAAATCATTGTTTTCTTTGTTGTTTATTACGCAAATAAACCTGTAAATGTCAATGTTACTTATGTTGTATAACATTTTTGTAATCTTTTAATCCTACATGTCTTTTTTTTAGGGTTGGTATGTTGATGTGTATTTGTAATTTATGTTGCAATTTTTCAGTATTCACATTTTGAAATACTACGATGTTTATGGTGTACTGTGTGTGGGGGGGTGGGGGGAGACGTCATCACCAAAATACTGGTACCAGCAATCAGCCAAGAATTGTTTGCAAAGCAAATAAAACACAAGGATAAATTATGGGAGAACGTTAATTCAGGTGATTTGTTTTCCTGTTTTGATAGCTACGAGAGTGATAATCACTATATTTGTCTGATATGGCTGTTTACAGGTCATCCTCTTACTCCAGCGAGCATGAGATGTCATTACTGTAAGTCTGTTTTTGACCACAGCTGTACATACCCATTAATCCTGATGAAAAACAACTGCTGATGTCAAGTTTTGCTGCTGTGGAGAGTCACAGCTTGTCCTCCACCCGCCGCTTTTGGAAAATGTAAGCTGCTTAGTTCAAAAAACACTGTTTCAGAATTTTCCATATGCTGCCTTGTTGAACAGTCGGTCTGTCTATGCTTCCCAGGAAGAAAAAACACTGAAAATGTTTTAATGTTTTCAGCAGTTTTTCACATAAGGAGGAATTTGTCTTGGTGCATAGCAGTGCACAAAGTAATAATGTAAAATGTACAAAAAATACAAAATATAAAGAAAACAAAAAATAAAAGTCTGCAAGTCAATAAACAGAAATAGAATATCGACAAGGAATGAAACTAATTCCCTAAAAACACACAATTGAAATGGAAGATGTGCAGTTTGCCAGAGAGTGTATTCCCCAGGGATGTGCAAATGTTCACACTGTGCATATAAGCCGTGCATTTGTACTGCACATGTAGGTGGGTGTTGATTAATTATCAAAATGATAAGAGTTATTTTATCTGCCTACACACGTACCTATTGTACTCTCAGCCACTGAAGATGTAGACACTGATTAACTCTGACGTCACAGAGGTGGCAGCCTTTTGTGTGCCGTTCCATAAGTGGCACCTTGATATTACCACTGAAATACCTTATTCCTGTTCCAGGTATTTTACTCAGACAGCATCATCTCAGCCTGATAAAACGATAAACTGAGACCTTCGATCAAATAAAAACAGATTTCACAGTTTGACAACAATGGAAGTGAAACAGTGAAATAGAAATACCCCAGTATAAAAAGGCTCCTTTACCAGTGAAGGTCATGCTTTTAAATGTTGTGTCAGTAAAAGTAGCAAGTAAGCAAAATGTACTTTTAAATATCAAAAACCAAACTTGTCATTCTGTAAAAGTCTCACTGAAAGTGTTTATTTGATTTTATTGGATTTATGTCACTGATGTATTAACACATGAGCAGCATTTTAATGTTGCCAAAGTGGACCCAATTGTATTTGTTATATACTATTGTTTAGTTCAGTCTGTAAGACTTATTTAATAACCTTTTACAGGTAAAGTCTTGATCTGAACGGTAACTACAGCTGTCAGATCAGGTATTAGAGTAGTAATGTAGTACATTAACAAAAATAATATCTACGCTCTGAAGATGTAGTACCATTAAATGTATAAATAACTCAAAATCTTACTCATTTAATAAAAGTATTTAGATACTTCTCCAAAACTTTATGAAACAAGACTAAGATCTTAGAAAACATAATACATGGCATGAACATACAAACACAACATGGTACTTTTGTCAAGAATTTTATTGTAAATTTATACACTTCTTAAATTTAAAGTAAAACAATGACAACTGAAGCCAAATAATCTTCAATAAATACATAATGAGGATATTTTTGGCATGATAACTTATCTGATGTAAGAAGAAAAGTTATAAGAACCACACTGTCAGACGCATAATACTGCTTCACCGGGTTGGAGTAACTGCCTGTAGTTTATTTACACAGCACCATCTAGTGGTAACCGCTGAAATGTATTTCAACCTCCCTGCACATGACAGAGTTTCAGTTCAGTTCAAACAACTTCACAGGCTTCATTAAAGACAGCAGCGACCGCCGTGTCCCTGCATTGCAGGAACCTTCACATTGACTCCATGAACAACTCGACTGACCAAGTGACGTAAAGGCTTCTTGAATTTTTCTTTCATGGCAGAAAAGAAGAGCACGAGTGAGTTCAAAAGTCCTATATAAAACATAATGAAAGGCAGAGTGAGAAAGGAAGGACAGAGTGATGGTGGAGTTGGCCAACAGCAGAGCAATGGGAACAAAAAAAAGTGCACTGGTGATGATGTGAAGATGAGGTGGATGTATAGAGGTGGAGGATGAGAGTCATGCAACGTCACAGGCTCTGGCAGCACTGGAGTTTGTTGCCCTTCTGCCCGTCAGTGGTTGGGGGGACACTTATGTCGACTACATTGTTGCCCGGAGACTCATCGTGTGCAGATCTGTCTGCTATCTGCTTCTGCGACACGATGCGGTAGATTTCTGCAGAGGGAAATTAAGGACAGACAAACACAGAGATGTGGTTGAGTTTATCATAAGTGGTTTGATTTATCTGTATATGAAGCCGTGGTACTCATGATATTACACTACTAAAATTATAGATATACAGCATTGACATGTTGAAATCAAATATCACATGAGTTGGTTTCTGTCTTCTTACCTGTTAAAATGTTCTTGAATGCTTCTTCTACGTTTGTTGAGTCCAACGCTGATGTCTCAATAAATGACAGAGTGTTCTTTTCTAACGTGAAAGAACAAGAAGACAGGTTAAACATATGCAAATGTGTCTGTAAACTGACTTGGCTTGTTTTATTACTAACACCCATTAGTGATTTACCTGCAAAGGCTCTTGCCTCATCAGTGGGCACTGCCCTGAGGTGACGGAGGTCGCTCTTGTTCCCAACCAGCATGATGACGATGTTGTTGTCAGCGTGGTCCCTCAGCTCCTTCAGCCAGCGTTCAACATTCTCATACGTCAGGTGCTTGGCGATGTCATAAACCAGGAGGGCCCCAACGGCACCGCGGTAATACCTGGTGAGAGCACAAACCAATACAATAACTATGTCGTCTTTATTTCACTGCAACATTTGCCCTGTTGTAAAACCAATTTACACACAAGAAAAACACTCACGCCGAGGTGATCGCTCTGTAGCGTTCCTGTCCAGCTGTGTCCCAGATCTGAGCCTTTATCGTCTTGCCGTCCACCTGAATGCTGCGGGTGGCAAACTCCACCCCGATGGTGCTTTTGCTCTCCAGGTTGAACTCATTTCTTGTGAAACGGGACAGCAGGTTACTCTTCCCCACTCCAGAGTCTCCGATTAGCACGACTGGAACCAAAACACAACAAAATAAATGACTGCCTAATTCAAAGACTGCTGCTGACAGTTACACAAAACCAGCGATCATTAAAGGACTTATAGTCAGGTTATCATTCAGCGGTAGCCATTTTCAGTCAAAGTGAAAGCGCTGACTTGTCTCCCCACCCCCCTCTTCTTCTGTACTGACAGAACCTTATCAGACTTCGCCCTGCTGGGAGTCATACAGGAAAAAGCAGCCAGATCCTGCTCCCTAGGAAACCTGACTCAACAGTTTCTCAAGGTCTATGTTCAAGTGTCTGTTGTTACAAGTCATCAGTATATCCTATCGATTTCCAGCTGCCACAGTAGACCAAGGCCTCTTTTTCCACAGTCATTTAATACCATACTTAGTGGAAAGGTGTGATAAAGCATTAATGTCTATATTTCCTTCTAACTAAACTCTCTAATCATTAAAACTCCTGCACACAAGGTCCAAACAATGATCTGAGACTTGGCAGCATAACCCAATCTCCCCTGTTACTTAAGCCTGCGAGTCAATCAGGATACAATACAGAGGCTGCTTTGCCCTTTTTTGTGACTGGTCTATCTGAAGAAATCCGTTTCTTCATCTTTTAAGATCCTACACATCTGACCAGTGCAACTTGGTTAAACACAGTCATGTGGTTTTTGTTAAAGGTGGAGTGCTTTAACAGAGCACAATAATAAGCAGATTCTCATTCAGGAAGAAAATGCCACTTCAATTAAGATCGCAAGGTCAGCAGCATGTTATCAGGAAACTGAATTCCAAGGTGTAAAGAGGACCATGTGACCAATGACTCAGTGGTCCTGTCAGGTTAAAATCTATGGCTGCTTGGTTTGGAAATGTGCCCGATAGTCACGTCCACGAAGCAAAGTGGTACTTGAGGGAATTATCTGTGTACCTAAATAAATCAAAGCCATACTAGAGTTTCCCCTTCAGTCCTGTCACAGCGGATGTTTGGCATGTTTACCACAAAGGCAACTCTTGTTTTCTTTTCCATTAAAATGTATCTGATTTCATGACAAAGTCTAAAGAAACTAGGCCACTGTTAGCACTCATGATTAACAGTTAAATAGTTACATACAGGTAAGGCAAACTTCTCCTCGATGACAGCAAAGTTGAATTTTATGATCGCAAATGTAATCGCTCCACCCGTTGGACCAGCTGCTAGCTTGTATTGCTAAATCACCACACGCCCTACTTTCTGTATATGAAATACATGCCGCAAATAAGCAAACGTTGACAGAAATAAACGCGCAAACACGTCTTAAATAACCGTAAAGGGTGGGGTTGGTCAGAAATGAAGATGGTGACAACACGCTAACTGCGCTCTAGCTAAGACAACAAGCTGGCAAGCTACCGTTAGCTGCCACCGCCAGCTGATATTAAACCACAGACCACTGATGCTAACGCGGTTAGCAGGCATGCTAACCTACGCTAAGCCGGCTTCCTAGCTAGGTGAAACCAAACGAGGTTAGGTTAACGCGCAGTTTGTGTCCCCGCTTACCTTTAAACAAGAAATCATATTCGTCGTCTCTGTTCCCCATGGTGTGATACAGTCACCGCTCTGAGATTTCGGGTGATGACAGAAAATGCTTCCCCTGCCCTGACCAGGGTGCTGCGCCAAGATGACAGAAGACAATGCGCAAACTGCGCAGGAAGAGCGGAGACGCCACACCGTCACGTGACTTACCGTTACGTGGCCTCAGGTACGGTAAATTTAATAGTTATTTTTTGTGTTAATGTATGCAAAGCGATCACATGACAATCAGTCTTCACATGGTTACCATCATCAGTCACATTCTGCCCGATATTCCTGTTTAAAGGTTGCCTTTTCAATGAACTGATAAAACAAACTTAAGGTCCGCTCATCAGGTCCAGACTGAACTTTCATGCTGAACTTTGAAGCCAGTGCATATGAGAGATCCTAAAACTATGGATAAAACCAAGCAAGATGCAGAGTAGAAATGTCAAATAATCCATCACCATGACAACCAGGTAGCCATTTTTCAATAATGAAAACTTGAGGATTGAAAGGTGGACATCGTTATGGGACTTCATTTCTGTTGTTTTATAGATTATTTGCCAATTAAAATAAACATGTTATACGAATAAAATAAACAATATTTTGTTTACATCCATAAAGTAAACACTATTAAGGTCACTACATGACTCTCTCTCACTCTCTCTCTCACATTTTTTCCATCCAACCACATAAATGGAGTTTGGCACTACCATACTAATATTTTTCGTTTATGTTTTTGTTTGTTTGTTTTTTGAACAAAAAGTGACTGTCAGATCTTTTGAAGCTGCACCTCAACCTGTCTCTCATTTGATCGAAGAACTGGCAGGAAAGTGACACTATATCAATAACTATTAACCGAGTCATTTCTTCCCTGAGACTCAAAGTTTCCAGCTCGGTCTGCATCCACATCCTCAGCTGCAGTGAAGAGCTGCTCTGACAAACATTACATGGCCATGAAGAGCAAACTGTGAAGGGCTGGAGATGGTTAATGTCCCAGGTAATGGTTGGCCTTGACAGATAGAGATAACAATGGTAATCACTTTGCAGAGAAAGCCTGTGTTTGGGATGCTAGAATTAAGAGACCCAGGTATTTAAGTCACAAGATTTATACATAATCTCTGATGCAGCTTGTTCCACCTGGTACCTTGAATTGGCTTCTCAGCAGTTCTCTCACAGTCAGATGGCTGAGCCGCGTGCTCCACATAAGAAAATGAAAAATATCCCCGGTTTTCTATGATTTGAACATCTTCTTCCTAAGAGCCAGCAGAGGGAGCCACTATCTCTGTCTCCTGACGAAACATAATTCTACCTTTCAGGCCGTTCACGTGAGGTATGTACAGAGACTGAAGATGCATTCCTACACTTTACTTGCCTAAAAGCACTTACACCAGACTGGAAATTACGGAATCGTAGAGCTACCGCACATGAAAAATACAAATATCAATACTAATATTTTTGGTATACGGTATTTTTGGTAACTTATCACATTATAACACGATACTTTTCACGTTATAACGTGATAACTTATTGCATGACTTGAATCTGTGGAGCCGCCCGTGCCCTTCTGTCACAGGCGTTTTGCAGATCAGTAAAAGTGACGCTACTACGGGAGGATCAGACACATTCTTCTTCACAGCCCCATGCGTTTTAAAAGTGTCAGTCTTAGTGGACGCACGCCTATCATAATACCGTCCCCCGTGGTCAATAACGGCATAATCTCACCGTGTCTCAACCCACGCGTTACCTTAATCAAATCATGTAAATGACCCATATCTCCCGATCGTGTTGTACTTTTTCTATACGTCAGTCGCTTTGGATAAAAGCGTCTGCCAAATAGACATTTATTCATTCTCCGCCGTTTTCTCATCCAAGCAGGCGTTTTAACAACATTGTCAAACAACTTTACTCACTACTTTAAGTTATAACGTTGAAATTATTACGATATAACGTGAAAAGTATCATGGTAAAACATGAAACGTATCACGTTATAGCGTTTCCTTTTCATGTTTGGCAGCTCCGCGCTTCCGTAGTAAACAGACTTAAATGAAAAGTACCTAAATTACGTAGCGGCGTAGCTGGCGCACATTAAAACATACTAGTATCACGTTACAACGTGTTATAACGTTATGCTAATATTTGTTTCTTTTTCATGTGTGGCAGCTATACGTCTCCGAACTGTATAGTCAAATAAACACGGTGAAGAAAATAGTGAGAGTGAAAAAGATAAAAGATATCAGTCTGAACTGTACAAGGGTAGAAGAAGAGGAACTAGAAGAAAACACTCAGGTATTTTAATTTTTCCCGACCAGCAGCCTACTTGAGTGAATTTACTTAGTAACATCTAACTTGCAAGTTAAAGAAAATCAGTACACTTTAGGATTTTCTAGCTCAGGTTCATGGTTATCTAGATTATTGATGCAGTTAGAAAAGGTTAGATTACAACACAGCCACAAGCCCTATATGACTTATACTTTTATTAGGTAAGAGTCCATTTACTGCACTGATTGTTTGCTCTACGGCTTTTGTTTGTCCAGACTCAACAAACTTAACATTGCTGTTAAGGTGTAGTCTTTTCCAGCTACACCAGACTCATTCACACATGAGCTTGGTTTGCCCATTCTCGTACGTTTATTTTAAAAACCTAAAAACATACAATATTACATCCTGGTGTGAGTTTTAGCGTGGCCTACGGGCCGTTGATTTCCTTCTTGGAAGGGGCCATTCTTGACGTCAGCAGTCTCACCTGTAGATTGAAATAAAAAAACACCCGCCCACTCTTCACGCTGGCCAATCAGCCACGAGGACGCTGCCTCCGCTCAACGCAGTAACAGGCAGGTTGTTTCTTCCTTTATCTTAAACAAGGGAGCTTTAGTGCAACCAAACAGAAGCTGGTATATTCATGCAAACATCTAACACGTAGTTTTTGTCCAGATTAACTGAAGCATCTACACACCTGGTGATGGCCAAGCGAACAGCGCGAAAGAGGAACCAGCTGCCGACTTGTTACTATGAAGGATACCTGGAGAAGAGGTCGTTTAAAGACAAGGTAGCTAATTAGAGAATATTGGAAAGATTGTTTTTTTTAATGTGCAGACTCTTTAACAGATGAGTTTCTCATATGCAACAGATGAAATGGACTAAGACATGTTATTATAACTTTTTTGGTCTGTATTTGTTGGTTATGGGGGGGTGTTGTTGTTGTTATGTAAAAATCCAAAATCAGTCAGTAACACAACTTGTTTTTTCGAAGATTGTATGCGCTGCATTGAACTTTAACTTTTTTGCTTTATGTATTTAATGAATTCCTTAATCATTTGCCCATAAAATGTCAGAAAATCGTGAAACTGTGAAGCTGACACCTACAGATTGCTTGTTTTGCCTGACAAACACAAAAAGTATTTAGTTCACTATGGAGTAAAGAAGAAATCACATTTGATTTTTGTCAAAATAGTTGCATGTTATTTTGCTGCTGTGTTATGACCCATCGATTAATCCAGTAATTGTGAGTAATTGCTCATGCTTGAACTAGGTCAGCTGCTGTTGTCGATGGCTGGTGTCTATGTGTGTGTGTGTGTGTGTGTGAGAGAGAGGTAGACAGCGAGAGAGACAAACGTGAATGACTGGCACCTCAACAATGCGCGGGAGATACCAAGGATCTTGACCAGACTCCTGTCAGCTTTAATATTTTCCATGTATTAAACCTTTTGAAGTTTGATTAATAGCTGGTGATGTGCAGAGGATCTCTATTGAACCTTACATTAATATCATAGATAACTTCATTTATGTTTATTAATATACCTACACTAGCCTATACTTAATATTATGCAACTGCAGTGTAATGACATGTTTCATACCTAATTGTTTGTGGGACAGTGCAGTTTAGCAGTCAGGTAAAGTTAGGTTGAAGTTTCCGTGGGCGGGGCAGCCTGTCTGTCATTCTATAGTTTCTTTTAAGCTGTGTGGACTTTGACTTTGACAGTTTTTCAGCAGCATTTGTGTCTCTCCAACTGGTCTGACTGCTTCCCTGCTCACTGTGCTATAAAGATCAGAGCAAGCACAGAGATGACGGAGAAGTAAAGATGCAAACTGGCAAGGCAGGCTTTGCAAATAATAAATCCTGTCCGCTGTTCTGCCTGGCCCTCACTGATAAGAGACCGTAAACGTCAATGAGAGCGCCTAAGATCATGCGGGAAACTTTTTACGCAAGGTGCTTTAAAAATATTACAGTCCTGCATGAAAGTAGGGGTGCTCAGTTACGTAGGAGGTTTATTTGGAGCTGCTTAGTGACTCCCTCAAATGCAGAGAAAGCTGTTTTAAAGTTCAGTACTTGTATTTTGTACAAGTTATTCTAAGTTCATTACAGAGATCCTGTCATAGTAAGTCACTTTTACAGAAAGCATCCAAACTGGGAACATCACAAATTTGTATGGGATGGGGTGCCAAAATTGGGCTAACCATGGGCCAAAGCTGGCCTAACATAACCTTCCAGATATATCTGGCAAAAAACAAGTAAAAATAAATGTGCAAACATATAATGATATATATTTATGGTTATAGTTGTACTTTATGTGAGGTAAAAATACTTAAGTTTGTCACTAATGACTAATTTTACTTACTTTTCATAATCTGAACATGGCATGCAGAGTGATACCTTGTGCAGGAAGTTAATTAAGGAAACATGGGATGCATGTATTCATTGCACGTTAACAACACAACACAAAAGGTGTATGCTTCAGTCTGGCATTCTGAGAGAAAGATTTTGGGCATCCCTTGTATGGGATCTGCATAGTGATATTAGTGATAGTATCAGTGATATCAGTGGGGCGCCCAAAGGATGTTAAAAGAGCAATACCCACTCCAGCCACAGCCTATTCCCCCTGCTGCCATCTGACAAGCAATACAGAAGTATCCACTGCGGTACCAGCAGACTACAGAGACTCTTCTTCTGTTTATTTTTATCACTCATTGTTAATTTATTCATTGTATATCATTCTTGTCTTGTGAGTACCGTACTATAGGACCACATAAATGTACACAGTAACACAAAGTGGTGGCTTTGTCCTGAAACCAACAACAGTTGGCACAGACTTTTATGTACCAGATTCACTTCAGGTCCAAACATAGTTATTAATATCACACATTGGTTTCTCTTGTGGTGTAGTTGACTCATCAAGACTTTTCACGAGTGTCACCTCAACTGACTCTTTCCTTGTTCTTAAAACTGCCTTAATTTCTTCCTTTTCCATCTTTGTTTTCTGTTTTTTAACACAATGAGAGATCTGTTTTTCACTTTGGTTTTAAGCTTCTTATCAGTATTATTTTCCCCTGCTTGGTATGCTACATTTTAGCCATCACGCATTTGTGTGTGTGTTTGTGTTTGTGCAGACATCTCGGAAACTGTGGACTTGCCTGTGTGGAAACACGCTGTTCTTCTTCAATGAAAAGAGAGACCCCGATGTAAGTTATCACAGAGATTTGCATTAACTTAAGAGACAGATTTTCAATTGAATTATTTTTTTATAAAGCCAACACCTGGAAATTACCTGGAATTCCATGTCTTGTGTGTATGTTTCATCAGTACATTGAGAAACTGGATCTCAGTGAGTTGATCTCAGTAACAGATGACAGCAGCCAGGATCGAAACTTAGACGCAGCCAGACTCAACCTCCAGATGAAGGATGGAAATATCAAATTCACTGTGAGGGAATATATCAAAAACAAGTGAATCATCCACCTTTTTTCAAAGTTAGTCCTCATTTTCACAGTTTTTTCCCTCGTTGTTCTACAGGCCCCCAATGCAGAGGCTCGTGAGCTGTGGAAGGGCTACATCCACTCTGTGGCTGAGGTCTGTGGTGTATCACATCAAACTCGCATAACAACACTTTATATCTTAAAGGTTTTTAAGATGCAGGTCATTTAAAACACATATCCTGTATCTCCCTGCAGCTGTCCGTACCTTCCTCCCTCAACCTGCTACCAGGCCAGGTCCACATGCTAAAAGAAGCAGTAGAAATGGAGAAGGAAAGGATGAAGTCCCTCCCTCCACCTGCCGTCACCAACTCCAGTCCTTATGTCAGCCTCCAAGCAGACATGCCAGCGTGAGTATTAACACTAAGACCCAGGTGGATCTGCGAGGATTTGTAATGTGGTCAGTACAAAGAGCTCAAACCATGATACAAAACACATGAGCAAAGTTAATATTCCAGATGTTTGAAGCAAATTAAAAAGGTTATTTAGTCTTCCCTGCATGCTCCTGGCTTTCCCAGTCTCCTAAATTCTATAACTAAGGGCTACATACATAATACAGGACAAAAAGGATTATGTCTTTGTATATTTGAAAAAAAAAAAAGAATAACACAGTTCAAAATCAAAAATGCTTCAAAGCTGCAGCATTATTAAGCTTAAATCCTGACTGATGCATGTGTAGCATCAGTAGGTTTCACTACACTTCGTTCTGTTGTTGTAATATGGTCTGCTGTAAAGACATAAATACACCATACACGTCTAAATACAAACTCTTATTTGTGAGGGCTGGATGCATCACAGGTAGCATCAGTTTCAGATGACTTGGCAGGGGTTTTTTTTGGGTCTCATTGCTGGGTTTTGTGGCGTCTTGCAGTTGTTACCACAATGTGTCCCGTCTGGAGGCGGAGCTGCTGCTGGAGAAGGAGTCCAAGAGGGGGAACATGCTGCTGAGGCCTGGCAGGGGCGGAAACTCCTTCGCTATCACCACCCGACAGGATTTTGACGGGTACATGGTCACACACACCTATACTCAAAGCTAAATCACATACATTCCTTCTGAGATCCAACACTGACATAGGTATACATACTCAATCCATGCAAAACACAGGCTGAAATACTCTCATACACCACATTGTAACACACTGCATCCGACTTATATTTGCTCTTGTTGGATTGTTCAGTGTTTTGATTGCCTTCCTCTCTTACTCTCTACTCAGCTCTGTATTCAGACACTACCGTGTGACTCGTAGACATGCAGGGGGCTTTATCATCGACGTGGACAACCCTGTGAGTGTTACAAAAAACAAATCAGGTCTATATGAAGTGACTGAGAAAGAGCCAGTTGCACGTGATAGCTGGAGTTGTTTATCATTGTTCAGGTACATTGTAGCACCTGACCTGGAAAAGCCAAGACTGATTACCAGTCAACAAAGAGGTGTCAGTAAAAATGTCACGTGACCTAAGTTTAGTCACCACTGTCATTTTTCTTTAGCACTTCGCTTTTAATTACATTAACGTGATGTACCTCTGATCTTTGTGGGAACCATCTGGCATAGGGTGATGCATGCACATAGCTGGCATAGTTCTTCCTTCCTGGCACCCATGAGTCATAATTAAACTTAATTTTGTTTGTGGTTATTGTGATTGAGTCACGTTATAGCTGGAAACACAACTTGTTTTATTTCCTGTAAGTATTTTATTGTTCTCTGCGCAGGTCCCGTGTGCCACGCTACACGATGTGATCAACTATTTGGTGGACAAAACCGACGGAGTATTGATTCCCCTCATCATCGAGGAGCCATATGAGAAAAACATCTGTACGTGCAAATTAGTCCTTATGTTTATGTTTCTCTCCGTTCTCCTTCTTTTACTCAGTTAATTATTATTTAAGTAAGGTCACTTTCATTGCTGTTTTATTGTTATTCCATATAATTTACCAAAGGGAATACACAGAACAACTGAACTTCTGCTTTTTTAACAGCTTTCATTCGGAAAGATAAAGAAAATGGAGAGAAGAGCGTTCAACAGGCCCCGTCAAACCTCATCCCACCAAGCGTACCCCCCAAACCAGGTAATATGTCATTTTATGTAACACACACGTAGCTGTCAAGCCACTAAACGAGACACTGTTTGCCAGACCTGTTTGCTGTGCTGCATGTTTTGACGCATGCAGGAATTTGGGCATTCCACTGTTTACAAATGCTTTAATCCTGGACTGTTTCCAAATCCCTGTGAAAGGTGACTTGTAATTGTTTTGCTTTTTGTTGTTTTAATGAAAAAACAAGCCGCTTGAACACAAAATGTCGAAACAAATAAATAAAACACCGTACAATGTTTTTTCTATTAAGGACCTACTTAATATAAAATACAACAGCACCATGTACTTTCTGTAAAAGCGAAGGAAAGTGGTTAGTTACTTCACCCTGTCCCAGCTAGTTTTGAGAAAAAAACACTGGTATCTTCATCAGAGATTTTCCTGTGGCGTTGCTCACCCACACCCACCCTATCACTCACGGTTTGCTTGTTTTAGAGCCTTTGTGTGGCAGGTAGAAATTCCTCTTAGCTTGAGACTTTGTAGGTCAGGCAAACATTAACAAAACTATGACTCCACAGCAGCTTTTTGTTTAGCTTGTAACCTCTTAAAACGATTCAAAGTCTGCCCGAGACCCCTCCTCACTTCAAGATCAATAAACCAAGATTAAGGCAAATCTGAAAAAAATGTTGCACCTGGGGGACTGCATCCTCAGGTTGGGAACCTCTGTTGTGCAGTAATGCTATTGTATAAGTTAGGCACATTTGGAGTGATGGCGTTTGATGAAACTTACCAACATTTTATAATCATCCTGTGGTGGACGTGAACCGAAGTTCATGTCAGTTCACCCAGCTATACTCTTATTTTCCTAAAAATACATCTTTGTATTGTTCAAAATCGTATTCAAGACCTGCAAACTACCTGTTTCTGTTGGTATCTGTCTGCTCTTGGTATTCGGGTTATTTAGGTGATTTCTCAGGGGTCATGTGACAGCAGTTGTTCCCCTTGATCATCAGATCCGTAATAATTACACCTTATGATAATTATGATAATACATTGTGTTTCGCAGCTGCTCTAAAAATACAGACTCCTGAACCAGCGCCAGCAGCTTCAGCAGACGAGCCTACATATCTGAATGACAAACGTGAGTGAAACTCTTGTGCCACCAGTCCCCATCAATCAGTCCATCTATCATTCCTGCCATTTGCTCTGCTGTCTGCTTGCAAACATAAACAGGTGTGACTTCATTTTTTCCATTGCTCATTTCTAATTAAAGTCTTTGTTCAAACAGTGAAGGAGAAAGAAAAGAAGACAGAGGACTCCCCGGCCGTTCCACTGCCACGTAAGTCCTTCATCTCGTCTTTCTCCCACAGAAACTCAGTGAGAGTTCTTTACCCTTTACCTACTTTGATTTTTATAACCATGACTGATTGTGTTTTTAATCTTCCATAGAAGTGGAGAAAAATGCTTCCAAGAAAGCAATCATGCCTCCATCTCCTGCTCCTCACAAACAGGCCTCTTCTACATCACCCCCCACCTCTACCTCCCCCACAAACACCCGAGAATCAAGGATGAGGGCCCACACAGACAGTCAGGGACAGAGTAAGTCCACGCTGCTTCGCTGAGCCACCACTTTACTGCCTCGCCAATAAATCAGAAACTAATTCGCCTGTTATTCTCCAGTTCCTCCCGCAGCACTGTCGGAGCTGAAACTCATACTGGAACAAAAGACAAAGTGTCAAGAGTGACCTCTCCTGGCGGGAGCCTCTCAAAGCATCAGTGACTCGCAGCGGTGCAGAGCCACTTCCGTGTCCTTCCCGCTGCAAGTTGGACTGACATGTGGGAGCGGAGACCAGCTGCTCCCACGCAGATGGCCTCTTCCTGCTCTCTCTGCATCGTGGCTCTGCTCTCCACGTTGGCTGGCTGTCAGCACCAAAGCCTCTCTGAAGATTTAACACTTTATCGATTCACCCTCCTCAGACTCTCATTAGCAAATGAATCGACTGTAACGAGGGCTGTACATGTCACATTATCCTCACACTGTTTCTCTTGTACTATTTGCACATTTACCATTGACAATGGTGTACATTTACCTGATTAGACGGTATCAGATATTTTTTTTAATCAGTGTTGCTTGTGTCTAATTTTTGTACTCAGTGTACTCAGCTGTTCAATCTGTGTCTCTATTCTGCCTTAGCGGCGTGTGATGTTTGTATTCACTCACAGGTCCAATCTAATGTAAAATAATACAACAGCTCTGTTACTGAGGTATATATTAACTATGTCTTTCAGGGTTCACACAGATCTTTGAAGTCACTGAATGCTTGAAAATGATTAGTTATTTTGGGAAAGATTCTGCTGTCACAGCACATTTGAGACGTGTTCATAGATTCAAGGCACTGTTTCTGTAAAGCAAAGCTAACAGTAACAGTGATATAACAGTAACGTAAAACCAAGTCCTTTAAATTAATGGATTTGTGACTGAAAAGTGCTTAAATTTGGCATTTAAGAAGTTGTGCGAACACTGATATTTATTATGGAGGTTGTTATTTGCAGCAGTGTTGACCTCGATCACATTAGATTAAAAGATATTCCATTTACACGCATGAGATGGGGAGACTGTTAGAGAGACCTTTCAATATAACGCACTCTAGTGCACCACCCACTGCAACCTTAAAGATTTGTTGTTTTGGATCACATTAGATTGAAGAAGTGGTCAGTGAGTGTGTATTGTGCGCCACTCAGTTGGCTTGTGGTTACTGTATGTGAATGTTATGTACATTGTTTAGGTGAAGTAAAGTTCTTGCTTCTGTCACATCAAATTAGATGCAGTTAGAAATCAGTCAGTTTTATGATGTTCTGTACCCGGTATGTTTCCTGGGTTAAACCTCTGATTATACAAATTCTTCTTGCCATAATTTCCTCGTTGAAGCAGAAATCCAAGAACAAAGTGCTCACTCCTTTATTACCTCAATGACCGATACATTATAGTGGAAAAATTAAATTATTTACAATAAACTGTGACATTATGTCAGCATAAGAGATAAAGTTAACATAATTCTCAGCTTGACGCTTCTTTAAAGCATTGCAGGCTACAGTTACTCAGGAGGTTCATACAGAAGGAGCGACATGGCAAGGTAAGACTGTTACCATGTATAACGTATGACATAGACGCTACTCAAGAGGTTGGGGCGGTGCACAATGACGGCTTTATAACATCACTTTCTTCTCTCGCCCAGGTGGACCACAAACGCGGCTAACTTTGACTTTGACAATTTGTTAGCTGAGGCTACTTGCTAACTATTTGTTATATTTGGACTACAGAATCATAATGGGATTCCTCTTCAGCAAATAAAGTGGTGTTATTAGGATTAGACACATACATACAAGCATCAGGCTGCAGTCAAGTAGACAGAACGCATACAGTACAAGTCATTTCCAAAATCCTGAAAGCCATATCTGATGACTCCTCTACGCGGAGTTGCACTGATTAAAAACTCACCTCTAACTTCCCGCACAGAGTCGAACTTGTTTGGATTAAACTCCAAAACCGACACTGACTCTGAAATAACACTAACAGAACCTCAGCAGGAGCCTAAAAGGACAAAGTTTCTTGCACACAAAGTGTTGGACCTGACTACAAAGACCGTTAAGTCTGCATGCCTTGGCAAGAGATAAATACATCCATAATATGTGTGGCTCATTTGTTATGATCCATCAGTCACTGGCAAAGTTTAATAAATCCTGACTGAGTAATGAACTACATTCTATTTAGTAGCGTTATTCAGGAGCATGTTGTTATTTGGATTACACAGGTTGGCTGATGGATAGAGGCAGATTCAGTAGGTGATATTTACCACTAAGCTATGTTACAACCAAGTTATACTGACACTGACACGATACGCCTGTAATAGGGAGACCACTTCTCGCAGTGAAATATTAGCATGTTGGTACGGATCACCCGATTTGGCCTGTCGGTTTGGAAATGAGGAGGAAGGCACAGGGAGAGAGCAGACAGGACAGGCCTTGACCCTGTGCCTGCAGCTGGCTGCATTGACAGTACGACTGACAGTTTTGGTGATGAGAGGAGAGGAAGGGCAGCGGCCAGCGCTAAATCATTGCTCTAGCAGCAGTGGGACAGTGCTAAATGAACGTGGAAAGAGAGGAGAACTAGTAAGACTACAGCTAACACGTCCCAAGCAATCAGAACAGCCAGAGTCATACATCTGAAGAATTCTCTCACTGACGGTGCAGATGACCCACTTGTTCCCAAAACCATTTCTGCTGTCATGCAACACAAACATGTGGAGCATGTGGAACGGGCTAAACCATCATGTGCCAGTGACGTAACTCTTCTGTGATATGGCTTGGACCCGCCGAGGTGGTGTTCTGCAGCGGTGACTGTGCTCGAGCACAGCTGGGAGGCGTCCAGCTGGCGGTGCGGATGGGTCTAGGTGAGGCTGGCGTTGGAGCTGCTTGTGCCGCTGTTCTTCCTCTGGCCGCTCTGCACAATGCTGGGAACCTGCAGGCCCGTCACTACCGAGAAACTGCCGTTCCACACCTGCAGAGGGCGCAAAGCATCAACAAGCAGTTTAAAAACTACACAAGATCATGGAAACAAAGAGACTTCTTTTAGATGATTTTGGTGTATTTAACAAGGTTCTGCAGAAGTGTTTCTCACCATGAAAGCTGGTATAATAGGCTGCTGGAACTTGGTTTTGAAGGTGTGCATCAGCTGTTTAGTTTTGGCGTTGTAGAAGGACAGTACACCTGGAGAGAAGACAAATCACACATACAATATTAAAAAAGTAGTGCTGCATTTTCTTGTTAACTTGATCACGAAAGGTTGAAAACTGTCCCTTACAAGTGCGCAGCGATGTCTTTAGATCAACAGCTGTTTCATTAATGAGGTATCTAACCTCAAAGTGCAGTGGAAGGTAAAAAAATAAAATAAAACTTCAAATCTTAGAAGATGGACCACGGATTGTCTGATAATCAGTTGTGAAAACTGTTGCTGAGTATTTCTGTTGTTCAATCAAGGAGTTGGCTCATTGTTTAAGCGCTAAAAAGTGTTAAAAGGTACTATTTCATACTTACTAAAGCAAAAGTAATTGAAACTGAATACAGACAGAAAAATGTAATTTGGTAATGTGATCAACATATTTTTGATTTCAGTGACTCAAGTTAACTTTGCTGGGGCAGAAACTCTCAACTTTTAACATTTAAGCACTGCTGTGTTTACCGTACCTTCATCATAGTTGACGTAGACTCCTATACTGTTTGGTATGGGGCAGTCCAGAGTTCGAGCCTTGTTGTTGTGCTTGGCTGTGAGGCTCTGCTGCAGCCAGTTGTTTAGGTGGATGCACCAGGAGGCACTGCTTTTCCCCAACTGGTCGAATCGTCCCAGGCTCCGTAGGGCGACGCCCACAGCGAAGGCTTTGCTCTCCTTGTCGAACCGCACCTCCCAGTACTGCTGGCCAGCATCGATCATGGTGTCCGCTGTGATGAGACATGAGCCCGGGGCGATGGTTTAGTTACAGTGTCAACACGAGCGGTGGTGTGGTGGTTAATTAACATTTGATTTGATCTGTCCAGACAGCTGTAACTCCAGCCAGGTGTGTTTGACTCACACAGGCATCATGATACATTTGTTGTGCTCTGGTTTGTGTGTATTCTCACCCAGGACTGTGTAGGACTCTGCTGTGAATCGGTCTCTGCCGGGCCGAGCTGTCGGCGCTCTCTTCGGTGACATCAGGGCTGACCTGAGTAAAGATGTTGATCAGAAATTCATATTTTTGAGACTTATTAATGACAATAAGTAAATAACTTCCTGAGGGTTTTGAGACATCTTGTTTACATTCATACAAACCTTGCTGGTGAGTGCATCGGGGAGTTGGTCCGGTTCTTATCCTTGCGGATGTCCTGAATCTTTCCCCCACTGCTGTCCCACTCCACACTCATGTCCTCCACCTTCAGGTTCTGGTGGGACGACGTAGAGTCCAGTTTGAAGGTGAAGGCTGGAAAATGGAAAATGGAAAAGGAGGCAGACTTTTTAATAAACACACTCCAACCAACAAAGACCCCACAGACTATTTTCCACTGATGATCATGCAGTGAAATAAAACCAAAGGCTCACTCTCGTGAAGCTAGTTTGTGTCTCACCGTGGGTTTCTATTGTGACCGGCTCAGAAAATTCTCCTGCCACGGCCTTGTTGCACGCTCTCACTCTGAACGTTAGATACCGGGTGTCAAAGCGCAGACCTGAGGACAAAGACACATCAGAGAAGCCACCTTCATCCAAGTTCAAACAACAAATATCCCCTCACCGGCCTCGTCTTACCTGTGAGCGTGTGCTCCGTCTCTCGTATGCCCTCCACCACCATCCAGGGATAGTCCTCTCTGATGCGAGGCGGACCCTCGTGGTTTGTGCGTCGATACTCCAGTATGTAGTGGTCTATCTTGCTGTCAGGCTCCGGTAGGGTCCAGACTACGGACACGGTGTTGTCACACACCTGGCACTCTGAGACCTGGATCTCTGGAGTGGCGGGAACTAGAGAGATGAGACAATTTGATAAATATTGATAAAATCAACTTCTTCTACCCTTTCTATAGCTCTTTTAGCATTGTGTGAAACATTGAAACAGCAGTTTCAAAAATTGTTATTTAAAACACTTTTTATACAGTGGATCAACTTTATTTGTTTAAACACGAGGCGTCACAATGTTAATTAAAGCTGCATCAATTAATGTTTGCCACAAGGGGGCAGCATGACGCCAAACCAAGCTGACTAGTACACAGCCTGGCTTAAACTACTGGGCTGAGTCTAAGCAAAATACTGTATATTTACACATTAATCAAAAGAAAAGCAGCATTACAATTGATTTCCAGTTGTGTTTCTGTAATATTCACTCTTCTTTTAACCCTATTTTAGTCTTTGCTGGT
The DNA here is from genome assembly GCA_008933995.1 of Datnioides undecimradiatus. Lineage (NCBI taxonomy): Eukaryota > Metazoa > Chordata > Actinopteri > Lobotiformes > Datnioididae > Datnioides > Datnioides undecimradiatus. The sequence goes on from WARS01000029.1 coordinate 18,270,255, forward strand.
GAATACTGGGTTCTTAGGCTACTAAGCGTTCATCTGTCATCAGCATGTAGCGACTAGTGTCTGTGTGTTTGTCATTTGGTGTTGAACAGGTAGCGTCAGTGGTTTTATCAGAGCTGTTTTTTCTGCTGAAACAGCTGCTAGCAATGACACTGAGCCCCTCGGTAAGTACGCGGGCTGTAAAACCACACGCTAAAGGAGGTTAAGAGGTCTCAGCTACAGAGTCTGCAAATAACTCACTGGTTTAATCACTGTGAGCAGCCCCGTGTCGCATTGCACAGAGTCATTTAAATCAGTAACACAGAAACTGATAGGTGGAACTTGGTGAAGCAAAAGGCAGCTTGTTTGACGCTGTCTTTGTTTTCCTTTGGTTAGACTGAGTACACAATGCCGAGACTGTGTATAATCAAGGCGAAGGTGAACACCTGTGTACTGATTTCTGACTCTGTGGGAACTCCCGTTGCAAATATGAATACACGAGAGTAATATTGTTTACTTGATTGACAGTATACTTTCAGTATAGTATATAGTATAAGTTAAAGTACTGTGGTGTAACTAGTTTAATTGTGTAATATGCAGATTAAGTTACTGTATATACCCTTTAACTGTTGCAGCTTGCTTGGAGCTAATTCAAACTACGAATCTTATAATCTTATGAAGATCATTCTGACAATATTCAGATCGCAAAGGCCTTATTTTCTTAAAGAATTGCAGTAAGATTAGTTTAAGCTGTTTTTAAATCGCATGAACCTGATTGTATATTGAAAAAAAGACAGCGTGTGGCATATCACAGTGCTAAAATTATGCACAACTATACTAGGATAGAGGAAACCAATAGATTTGCATTGAAAACAGGACATAACATTGGGACTCTAGTGGATTTTTGTCATGTTTTGGGACAATAAGGTTACAAATGAGGTTACTCGTGCAGCACCGGTGTAAATGTATCGACTAGCCGCCGCCCACAGCTCTTCTTTTGTGTCTTTGCATTAAAAATGGAGCAGACCTGGGAGAAATTTGAGGCCCTGCAACATCTCCCTCTCCTGGCTGAAATCCACCATCAAGTGACTCATGTTGTCACTGGCTTTAGCCTTCAGGGAGAGGCGAAAGGCCGGAGCCATTGTCACGCTGCGGACAAAAGAGAGCGGACGCACACAAAAACACACAAACACACACAGAGTGGAAACAAGTGTGTTCCATTATTCAACTAGATCACCCAAAACAAATGTTTTTTCTAATAGTGCTCACTAAGAAAAGGCCACTAACTAGACGTCTGTAACTACCACTGAGCTCATCACCCTGATGGACATTGAAAAAGCGGAGCTAGACAGGGAGCAGCAGTCATCCAGGGAGGGGCTGACACAGGATGGTACAGACTTGAGAAAACAGTGGGAAACACAAAAGGCTCTCGAGTGGAAAGTTTTCCATTGTGCTTATTGTCTAGGAAATGGGTGCGGTGGCTAGATAGGTTCAATGCATGCACGCTACTTTATGAGATGGCTATGACAAAAGGGAAGCAAAGGATGGCTGAGTACTATACCTATCCTTAATGTCTTTGGCCGCCTGGAGAGGAGAAGCAGAGAGGGAAAGGAAAAGGAGATACGAAGCGAAGAGAAAACTGAGTTGTAGCCCATCATGTTGTCATTTAACACACAACAACAGTCGCTGGTGGCTGTGTTAACATAACTGGTAGTATGACACCATGAGAAGGACAGATTACAATCAATTATATACATATGCACACTGAAATTCACCATAGGTCATATAAACAGTGGGCAGGGGGAACAGTGCAGCAGAGTTGCATCGGCGGTGAAGAGGGGTCAGTTACCTGAGTGAAACCGTCCGTCTCAGACGAGCACAGCGTCTGATTGGCCAGCTCCAGCAGCTCCTCGGAGCTCTCCAGGGCTTTGGAACAGGCACTCAGCTGACTCTGTGAAAAAAACAAAACAAAACGCAGACCCACAGTTACAAACAGAGTCACGTCTGCCAACTTTTACACGTTCGTCTGTAGTATAATGGGACCACTGTGTTCCTGAGCAGAAGCTATGGAGTTAGCGGCATCATTTGAGAGTCATGGCTTGATCCTGAGGCTGCAGAAGTTTTGATGCAAAGACAGACTTTGACTATCCTGAAGATTGATACAACACTGTGTTTCAGTGCATGTGAACTGGAATGACTGCAGAAAAAAAAAAAACTACGGCAAAATAGATTCACTAAAAAGTTTAAAAGCAACAAAGCCAAAGCTTCAAACTCTGACTGTTTACATTCTTGTACTAAATATCAATATAACTAAACATTGACTTGATGATTAAGTATCTCTCTAGATGATGTAGTTTTAACAATCTTAAATGAAACAGTCTTTCACCACCGTGTAGCAGATTTCCTTTTTTTTGACTTTGTGGTTGCAACAGTCTTGTTTATTTCATTTCTATAACTGACACCATGCAACACCAGTTATTTTTGATTTTAATTTCTATGCAAAACTGTGGTTTTTTTAAGAGTACAAATATAGAGTAGATAACATTTGACGTTTCCTGTACTGAGCCAGTTTAGGTTTGGAGAACACCTTTTTTGTTTTTAGTCAGTCAGTGAAAGGTCAGGTGAGTGTGCGTGTCAGTGTTTTATGGGTAGACTCAAAAGCAAAAAGCATATCATTCATTTGGTGATCATGATCTGACAACGAACCGGAGACTTAATGTGAGAAAATGTGCTTTTACACCTTTTGCTTGTTTTTATTGACACCCCCGACACAGACATTTAGCAATTAAATTTAACTTGTTATATACCATCATATATATAATTATTAGTTTCGAAGAACTGCGACAACAACAGCAGCTACCTGAAGCTCATACGTGCGGCTGGCTCTCTCCTGTTTGATGCGTGTCATCATGTTTTCCTTCATCTCGTCCAGAACAGAGTGGAGAGAGCTGAACTCAGATTCTAGATCTTCCTGGACCCTGTTGGAGTTTGCCTGTCGTCACCATCGCCGCCGCCACCACCACAACAACAACAGAGAGACTCATTACAAGGTGTAACCTGACAACACTGACAGAGGAAGAGCTACTGAGCCACGTGCAGCCTGGCTCAAATTTTCAGTTCGGCCACGCATGCTCCTGTACCTCCAAGTTTTCGAGGCTCTGCTTGAGAGTGCACGCGAAGTTTGAGATCTCCTCATTCTTCGTGGCCAGCGTGTGGGTGATCTTACGCAGAGATTCCTACAGAAAAACACTAAAGTCAGCTCATGTATATTCTACATTGTATTTCTCATGCCTGCAAAAACAAACTGACAAATTATTTATTTTACCATGGATCCTCTGTATTTGACTTTGTGCTGGTCAGGTGTGTTTGGAATAAACACATGGAGATTTACGCCGCCATACCCCCTTAATCATGATTAAAACAGTTGCTCAGCTGATTGGATCATACAGGGACCTATGCTCTGTGCACAGGCAGGAAGGGAGGACACTTCACGGGCGGAAGGATGCGCATTCATAATTTAATAATGCAGCTTCACAACCATTGAACAGCCGACTTGAAAGCGAGTGGACTCACACTGGGTCGATTATTATACGGATCACAGCTTTGATGTGTCACCACTCTCGTTATATTGTATCACAAGCTGGCTAACCCGCAGTGAGCAAACCCATTCATACTGAAGGACTGTGTAATGTTTGTTGATGCGAAAGGAGCTGCGCCAAGGCCCCCCCCCCTCCAGTCTGTCACTACAGCGCCGATATATCGATAACAAAGTCATCGATGGCATATGCAAATCAAAGCGCACTTCTAACCGGATAAACACCGGGTCAAATAGAAAAAGACTGTGAAATACGAGCCCGTGCCGCATCCACAAACTCCCCAATCTTGCAGCTTGTCCCCCTCCTTCCTTTGTACACTACGCCCCGAAACGGCTTCCCCCATCAGAAACACCTGTTCCTCCGGCTCCGGCTCACCTTCTGGTCTCCCATCTCGCCGCTCCGATGCACCGGCGCCGCTCGAGCCGCTTAACACAGCCGCTATTTCTCCTCCGTCCCCCGGTTTTTGGTTTATTCGCACGGCGGAGCTGGTACTGATGCTGTCGGAGTGCAACGCATCTTCGTACGGACACCAACCACCAACGCCTTTGGGCCGTAGTGCGCAATGCGCATGCGTCAGAGGGGAATTCTGGGTACTGATGTTTCTGTTCATTGAATGACTCCGCTGCCTTCAGGGACTGTTGGAGAAATATTAAAGGTGAACCCAAACACAAGATACTTTAGATTGACTGTAGTAAATTTATGCAAACAACTGTTTTTTTTATAATGATGTAGTTTTTCGTTAATCGAGCACAAAATGGCATGATTGTGAGTAAACTCTCAAACACCAATACATATTTTCAAATAGGTTTACTGTATAAAACATCATTTATAATATGCAAATAATAAAGCATTAGTCAAAGCAAATTTAGATCTTATAATAATAAATATTATAGCTTAACATTCAAGTAGGCTGACAATGGGCTTCTAAAAACATATTTAAATACCTTCATGAAAACTACAACCCAGCATCAAGGGAAGAGGAAAATTATCTATCCACTTCATATTAAAATGAACCTTGGTGTTAAATAATCTAATTAACACTGAGTTGATGTGCCTCTGACATGCATGGTCAGATTTATCTGCTGGGCCTCTGGGACCTCATTAGGTGCAGAGCACAACATACAAGGTTTTGTATATTTTACACAGAGACCAACGAATACATATCAATGGCAGTTAGTTTGTGATAATTAGAATTAATTTGAATCACAAAAAAATGCCTCATAATTACATAATAATGCAGAACCCAGTCAATATTGTACTACAGTGGTGCTAATTTACAAGTTATATAATTAGCAAAAAACAACTAACACAAAGTGAATGTAGGGGGCCCGGGGCAGTTGTCAGGTTTGTCTGGTTTGGTTCTTTGTCAATATAAATTATTTTAGATGGTTTTTTTTTTAGAGGAAACATAAGAAATGTAGCATTATGTAGCAACTCTGAATCTCAGTGCTTCAGCTTTATAACTTGTAGTATTAAAAGGCGATATTATTTGTTACATAAGGATTCAGTGCAGGCTTCATTCAGACAGCTTATAGCTCCAGGCTGAGACTCATTTCTGGCATCACCTATGGCAGCATCTGCGTGACGCAAACATCTCTTGACATTTCCTCACTGTCATGACACATGACAGAATCAATCTGGCACCTTTGTGAAGGTGCAGCACATGATGAATCCACATAGTTGTTAGCAAAATATTTGATTAGAACTACAGTGATCCTGTGTTTGTCTTTATTGGCATAAAAGACTAGAATAAAAAAAAAACCATAATCCTTTTTTTCTCAGTGAGATCCAATAGTAGAACAACACTTTTATATTCTCCAGACATTTAAAATTGTACATTTCTATTTTTAACTAGAAACCTTTGTACCTTACCTTAAGGTATACCTTAACTCTCAAGTAAAGCTGTTTATTGTTATATGCCACTAAATATATTGTAAATATAGATTTTCCAAAAAAAAAAAATAACATGCTGTATTATTTTATTCTGTTTACATCAAATAAAAAGAAAAGTAGGTTTACATCGTAGATACAAGCGGCATTGTATTCATTTAAATGTGCAACAAGCTACACGAGCAGATTCAACATGACATTAGCTCCATCTCTGTAGGGCTGTCTCTTACTGCACCGATGTATAGCTGTTGTTTTTTTCAGTTTAACAGAAGAAACAGATGAGTTAAATTTCAACCACAGGGCCAACTCACATCTTTGCAAACTACTGTCCTACTAAATAGATGATTTGAGATCATTTCCCTACATTGCATCACACAAAGGACCTACTTTCAGTCTCTTTGTTAAAGTGAAGCTCTTAAGATCGGGGTTTCCAAAGGTATGCATGCCCTCTAAACTTCAGAAGTCTCTTATCTTAAACCCCTCTTTGTCTTTACTCATTGCTCACATGAACAGATAATACACAGATTCCCACACTGCAGCCTTTGACTTAAAGTGAATTAAAGTTTATAAAAAATAACAGATAAATAATAATAAAATAAATAACAGATTAAGTCAGTGCTGCATCTCAACTCTCCTGTGTGGAGCTAAAAGAGGAAGAGTTTTTGTGTGTTGTCTGTGTTGCAAATTTATTGTTAACTGTGGAGACTGAATCGCAACGTTCATCTACACCATCACACACAGTTGTGTCTTCTCACAGGAAGCCAAACGTTTCTTTTCTAGTGAGATGCTGTGGGGACAGGGTGAAATGTGTTTTAGCACCCTTGCACCAAAACCCACAAGAGTTTCATAAACCCCTCGTGTCATCATTGTATGTCCCGTTTATTTTGTTTGATGGCAAGCCAGCACACGCATTTTTATCTCACTGAGGGAATTCACTGTCTCCTATCAGTCTGCAGAAGTGTGCCATCAGCATGATGTACACTTTTTTAAGCAATGAGGTCGCAGCAGCATGTGGGTTTGATTCTCTTTTGATAAAAAGCAAATGAAACAAAAGTGCGTTAGTGAGTCAAGAATCTCTTGTTTTGAAAAGCCTACGCCATTTTCGAACTTTCTTCTTTAGGTAACCTCCAAAACTCACAGAAAGCAACTTATTCTCGCAAACAGCAAAAAATAAAACTCCTCCTCCCGCCCACTGACCTACCCACACAAACACATACACACAGGTTTTTGTGTCTAGCTCTGTCATGTGCAGACAGACAGGCAGGCAGCAGAGACAGGATGAGTTTGAGAGGAGGACCACCTTTCACATGATACAATGGAAATGCCGCTGCGACAGTCGACGCTGGTGTTTCTCACAGGTAAGAGATAAAACACTCTGAAAGCCATGAAGATATGACACAAGAAACACATTTGAATGTAAAATGATTCAAGTATAACACTGAATTTAAATATCACTTTATTGAATTTACTCACAGCTAGACCTTCATATTTGTCTGCCTGCCTGTCTGTCTGTCTGTCTGTCTGTAGTAATTGTGTCAGCCATGGTGATATCAGGTCAAAACCCAGTCATTCTGGATAATAAGACGAGAACAGTGGAAATTCCCCTCGGCTCCCCTCTGATTTTAAACTGCAAATTGAGTACAAAGGAACACCAGAGATACCGGATATCCTGGAATTTTAGACCCTATGGATCCAACAAGTCCAACATCTTATCAGAGAGGATCAGCAACAGATCTGCAAAGGTGTCCAGCATGGCATCAGACACCGAAGACACTTTGTTGAATCACACTTCAAATGCTACAGACAGAAACAACGGATGGTACTCTTGCACTGTCACGGCAGAGATTCCCATCCTTGACGTTTCTAAAAGCGCTGAAACAAAAGTCTTTATTAGTAAGTATGACTTGTAACTGATAAACTGTTGACACTTTAATCCAAGTCTCCCAGTTCAACACTTACAAGCAGCGTACAAACATTTAATAAATGGTTTATAACAAACTGTAATGCAGTTGCTTTCATTCAGTGAATTATAAAGTTCTTCAATAGGATATTATTACAACTGCGTTTTACTGTGCTGCCATTCATTACCTGGCTTCCACTTATAGACGCGCACAGGAGTTATAGTTGCTGACAAGCCCATTAATACACACTTATATCCACTTATAACTATATTATCTAAGCTTATAGACCATTTATTACATGTTTAAAAGCTGCTTATAAATGCTAAATAGAGGTAGATAAGGTAACGTCTTGCAATAAGCCTGTAATGATGAAACACTATATCCTGGAGGGATTCATGTACACTTGTACTCTTCTAACGGACTGACTGAATGCTTCTTAAAGTACAATTTTGTTTCCTTCACGACAGCCAAGAGTGTGGAACTTACAACGCACCCGTCACTACCTATAGTTACGGGTAAACAAGGTGTGTGCGTGATGTTTGTGCTTTAATAACACTGATAATGCAAAGTGTGTTTTTAGGACCCCAGCAGTGTCTGAGCGATGTTTTTCTGGTGAAAGTGGGGGGTGGATTTTTCAGAGAATGACGCCCTTAACTGACAACTGTTGTCATTTTCCCACTTAGAGTCCTCAGTGGTGAGAGGTCCAACTTTAAAAAGTCCAACTTTATGCACCTAGAGTTCAGCAAAATGCGCGATAATGATAACTGTTTAACGAATGGACATCTGTGTGCACTTTTATACACTAAAGTAAAATAATGTGAACAAAAAGTCACAATTTTTTTGTCTTACAGCAGCTGTGCTTCCCACAGACTCCAGCCTGTCTTTCACCTGGTGGCAGTGGATCTTGTTGGGGGTTTCTGCCGTTGTCCTGATCGTCCTGCTGTTCATATGCATCTTGCTGAGAGGAAGATGCCGCAGAAGCAGAGGTGTGTTTTCCACTTCAGTCTGAGGCCTTTGATAATCATCTGATGAAAGTTCAGAATGTAGATTACAGATCTTCATCTCCGTCTTTGTTATTGTGGGCAAGAAACAACGTGTTCTCACAGAAAACTTCCCAGTCAGTTCATTTTTGCAAAGATTTGCTTTCAGCAGTAGACGTGAGGACAGAATTAAAGACAGAGAGGAAGCTCATATATACTCATATAGTAGCAGGTAGCTTTATTTGCCCAACTCATAGCAGGTGGGTGCAAACTGAGTATGCACAATGGTATGTGTGGTTTGACAGCACAGCGTGAGAGACCTGTCGTCCCATGTGTGGTTTCAGTAGAAAAGTGGAAAGACTGAATCTCTTGAACGGACCACAAGCTTGAAAGACAAGAAGAGACTGCAGACTTTGTGAGAAACACAGTTCAGTTGATCACTGCAGACCAATCAACAGATATTTGTAGAATTAATGTACCATAAACAAAGTGGAAACATCCACCCACACTACAGTTAGGTCTGACAGCTGTTTTTAACTAATTTTTGGGTGCGGAATCCAAAACTGATCTCAGTTTTTCTCTATCACGTCAAGTTTTTTGAACTATAGGATCCCCGTTTTCTTAAAACATATGAAAAATACTGTACTTAACAGATATGTGCTTGTTTTATAAAAATTTTCAAATATTGACATACAATGAAATATGAAAGAAACAGGCGTGACTGCAATGTTTAACAGTATTATGTGCAAGTAGTTAAGGTAAAAATGTACGTTTATAGCTCTTTCTGGAGTGTTCAACTTGAGGACTATCGCGTTTGATGCTCCAACAATAGTCAGCCATCATATGTACACTACTACTACTACTACTACTACAGCTAATCAGTGGAATTCTGCTTATCTGGAGGGTAAGCTGTGGAGGAAAAACTTGACATGCTAGAAAAAAACTGACTGCAGTTTTGGAATCAGCATGCCAATTTTAGTTTTAATCAGCATAAAAATCTAACTCAACAGAATTTTTTTTTCAAATTGTTCCCCAGTGTAATTTAACTTTGAATGAGCCAGCATTCACAGTCTGTGATTCACATACAAAATAAATGTACGTATAGATTTTTAGCAAACAAGAACAACCTAAGAGGGAGATGTTTCTTCTCTTTCAGAGTTTCACAATCCAAGTCTACATTTCCCAAACTGTTATTAGTGTTTCTCAGCTGCTTTTGTACAGTTCTCAAATGGAAATCATTATTATCTCACATATGTCATTAATTATGTCCACAGCTGGAGCTATTAATCGATTAATGTCTTTGATGGATGGTAGCTGTTTTAATAATTGATAAATCGTAACATTCACTGGTTGCAGCATCTCCGTTGTGAAGATTTCTCATTTTTTAAAATCACTGAGAATTGAATATTTTAAGTATTGGACTACTGATCAGACAAAAAAAATAACTTAGAAGAAGTCAGCATGTTTTCTGACACTTTATTTACTAAATGATTGATCAATTAATTGAGAGGCAGATTGATTGATTTGGCGTTGTCACGACAGTACATGCATTTGATGCGGCTTTCATACAAAATTCAAATGCATACTTATCTTCTGTTGAACCAGTCAGACACTAAAGATCAAAACAGGCAACATTTCATTTATTATTGATTTTTAAAAACATTTATATTTCAGCCACGGTTCACACCCTTTACAAACAATCATGTCTCGTAATTTCACTGGTCCTGCAGTGTCATAAAGAACTGACCCATTAAATTCAAGTACCTCGTAGCTGGTTGTCTAGTTTCTCTGTTCGTGCATTGTTTCATCAGACGTCACTTAGGGGCAACAGGCCTCTCGTGCAGGGCGAAAGATGGTGAGTAAGCATGTGTGGTGGTTAAAAGTAGGAGAGTTAAAAGTAGGACGGAGGCTTCATGCTACCTACATGCAATGGTTACATCATGCCACAGTCTTATTTTGTGTATTTTACATTACCATCACTGAAAGACACACGCGCAGGGAGAAAGCCTGTAAATGTGGCCCTTCTTCTTGAAAATGACATTTGTTGATTGACACTTTCCAGCTGGTTCAGGGTACTGTGTGTAATTACTTTGCGTCTCAGTGAGAAATGAGGTGCAGAAATGTCAGTGGACTCAGTGGCAGCATTATTGAGCACACATTTCAGTCGGGTCGCACTGATGCACTTGTTGATATAATCATGCAAAGTGCAGCTGCAAAGAATACACTGATGTGGTGTTTACACTTCATGTTTATGCGAACACTGACACAGAAAAAGCACCAAAGCAGCAGTGGCGGAGATGGAAGCATGTCTAGGGCTTCGAATAGGGTCAGAAAGTTTTTACATTTCAGTAAATGAAAGGATGAGTCATCATTCAGCATCCTGACATATCATATATATCAAATAAATTATCAGATGTTTTCATTTTTATTTTGTTCTAGCTGTTTATTTGATCTGTCTTGTTCTATAAGGACTCATATAATATGTGTAAATGTTTTTTTCATCATCAATTACACCATTCATTAGGTCTATGAATGGTATCTGTGAATCATTTACACTGTTAAAAAATACATTATCATATATTATCTATGGTTAGTTCACCTATCGTCATCATTAGGCCAAACCTTATTTAACGGTTTATGCTTTTTCTGTTGTGTGTGTTATAAAATAAGATGATATGAGCAATTTGAGCCCCTTTGATTTCTTCAGTATTTCAGTATTTTAACACTGGGTGGAATGACAGATAAGGGTAAGGTGTGTCAATACAAATAAAATAAAATAAAATAATAGCTACTAGATATTTAATTGAAGTTACAAGCAACCATTCTTTTTAATATGTTATGACAGTCTCCCTCCTATCTGCACTTTCAACAACTGACTCTGATCCGAATCATTCGCACAACACGCCAGCAAAAACACATAAACATAAAGTTTAAAGGGTCAAACTGTATTTTATCTTATCATACATTTTATATTTCTTTCAAACAAATTTTCAGTGCCTGAAGAGTTTTTCATTTTTATTTTTATTTCCTGAGGTAGATTTGTCCAAGAGGGCATGAAAAAAAAAAAAATCAGTCAGACAAACAAAAGAAAAACAAATCCCACTTCAGATTCTGCTCTGCAGCAATCAGATGTGGTGTGAGGTGTAAGGAAATAAAATAAATAGGTTTAATGGAGGGTTTTCAATCAAACAAATCAGCTTTTTTTTTATTTCTCTTTTAAAGCAGGTGAAGATCCTGTCTATGCAAACACTCGTCGTGTGGTCAACAACAAGCAGCCTTCACCTCGGCCAGGGATGCCGGTGGACCACCTCAAGACGTTTTCTTCCACACAAAACCTCCGGACCCCGAGTCCCGGCAGGAGATACGACGAAGGCAGAGGGAGATATAAAGAGTGAAGAGTTCATGGACCTCACAGATCACTGACTCATCTCCCCCTCATGTTCTAGCATACCATACATCATAGTTTCTTTTTATATTATCTTTTTCACAATGTGGTGTTTTTCCTTAAACTGGGATTAAGGGGCTTATTTTACGTTTTGCTCTGTTTTTGCTGTAAAATAGCTCTTCACAGCCACTAGATGGCAGATGGTGGACGCTGTCCAAGAGTAATTTCAAAATAGTGTTTTATTTTCTCATTGTTATTTGAACATGTTGCCTTCAATAGCCTTTGTATAGCAAATACGCAAATGGGAAATTGATAATACCTACTACTGTGAATTATGTAGGCTCCAGTGACGGGACTGATTGACTGTTTTTTTTTTAACTGGGTGCTAATTATTAGAATTTATATTAATTCTCAGGTACTGTTTTTGTTATACATTTTGTAAAATCTTAAACGTTTGTAAATGATTGTGATATATTGCAACGTCATTGTTTATTTTTTGCATTTCAACGTCGGGTTAAAACAAATCAAAATAAGAAAAAATACAAAAAAAAACAAAACCCAAAAAACAAACGACAACCAGAGCAACATTGGTCCAAAACCAAGGCTGCGTTAATACTGTTTTGAGGTTACACAGCTGATTGGCTGCAAAGTGAGCGAGTGCTTTTTGAAGAAAGGTACAATCAAAAGTCACATGACCAGGCACTGCCTACCGCTGACAGCAGCCAGATAATCGCTCCCTGCAGGAATTAGATGTGGAGTGAACGTTACAGGTGGAGCAGAGAGCGTCGAGCCGGATCCGAGACCAGAAAAACAGCAGCAGCGGCAGAAGTCTCGGCGGTTCCTAATGTAGATCCAACAACTCCCGGTGAGTCCGGTGCGGATCTGAGCCGCTGTTGTGACTTATTGGCTTGTTTGTGCGCAGCTTCGTCCCACAGGCTTATCATTTTTTTTTCCCCAAGGAGCTCGGGCTGTTTGTGGGAATTGGATTTGGCAACCTGTGGGGTTTAGAGGTGCACATGCAGCGCGCTCTAACTTCTCTGTCTTATCTAAGATTATAGGATATCCTAATCTAATAATAGCCGAAAGCTAGTCTAAGCAGTAGTAGGATATGCGTTTAGGCTTGCCTCACAAACACTTAAGCGCCGCGGACAGACAGTCAGTCACAGGGGGAAACGCTCCAACTTGTCGGGTCGCTGGTGCTGCTTCAGGACAAGTGTCAGGGAAGCGGATATGCGGTTAAATCCCGTGGGGAGAAACGTTTTGAACCAGTGAACAAGTCACATTGTACTTTATTTTAAAGATTTGCTGTAGCTGAACGTTAATGACCAACCTTTCAAATGTGCAAGCCCCTTAGTAAATTAAGGAGCTTGTGAAAATAAATGAATGTTATATGTTTTACTGTTGTGTGCCAGTTGAGAATAATTTGCATTTTCTCAACATAACCCGAGCTAAAATCTATACGGCTACATCAATAATTCACTGACAGAATATATAAATAGGCAGTACCCGTGTTTGCATTTCGTCTGGAATGATATTCAGTTCAACCTAATGTTATAGGGGTTAACGTGATATTTGAGGGTGTGCCATTTTTATGGATGGTGAGAGTTTTAGCACATGATGCGTGTCGGACTGAGCGAGCAGAGGATAGACTAAGTGCTGGCGGTGCACTTGGCCAGGGGATTGCCCAGTTTTAGCTGTCATACCGCAACTCAGTGGGGTCACGGTGTGTCGAGGCACGGCTGCACACAGCTCCACAAATAATACACTGGAGCTCTGTGGTCGAAGTTGACAACGCTGTTGTGTTTTAGGCTACTTTATGTTCACAGTCCTGCCCCCCCCGCGCGCCACGCACAGCTGATCTCTGACAGGTCTGCAGGTACTATGTGCTATTAACACTTCTGGCAAGGTGTTTGTCAGTGTAAAAGACTGGAGGATCTTCTCAGTTTCACTTGGTTCACTGTGTAGACATGTATTACGGGTGTTGTGGAGACATAAATCTGTAACTCTCCCCATAACGTGATTCATAGTTTACTGTGATGACTTTAGGTTAGGGTGAAACAAGTAGTGGTTAGTGTAAGAGTAAGTCCCCAGGAAATGACTGCAAGGCAATGTCAAGTGTTTCTGCAGTAATAGAAACACAACATGCAACTGTTGGTTTAAGAGTTAACACACACAAAAATATATATTAGACAAGAGAAGCAACTTTTAGACCGATGAAACCACTCAGAAGGAGAAAAGGGTTCAATGGATATGCACAACATGTGGTAGGAAGACATGATATTTTTAGGCTTTTATAGGCAGTTAAAGATTTGATCATGGTAAACAGGAGGCCTGATACTCTGGAGTGCAGAGTAAACAGAAAGGTCTTACTATCTATCTATTTTTTTTCCAATCAAGTTTTTAGTTAGAAGTTATTTTAATTATATACAAACGGGCAGTTTTGTTACCTTTTAGTTGAAGGTCAGACCCATGTCAAAAACACATGTTTATAACCAAAATAAACATTAAGCAATTACAGCAATGTTATTTATCTATTTTTTTATATTTCAAATGATTTCAAGCATTTTATTTTTGATTGATTGGCATTTCCATGATTGTTTTGCCATAAAACACTTGAATACAGCTCAGACAACGGCAAACATTTCCTTGTTCCAGCTTTTCTTTCAGTTTTGGACTGCTGGTCAAATGAGACATCTGAAGGCGTCACCTTGGGGTACAGGAAGTTATGGCGGTCTTTTTCGTAGACCAAACAATTTGATCAATCAAGAGAGAAAAAAAGTTGTGGTTTGAGCATCATGAAGTCCTTGTTGTTGATTTTAAATTTATATGGAAGGCCTCACCGCATTTTGTTTTCTTGGGTGTTTCTGTCTGCCAGTGAACTTGTCACACAACACAGGCAGAGCACGCAGAGATGTTCGGGTGTTCATATTTTCCTTTTGTGCCCCAGCTCCTGCTGAGACTTGCCTGGGTGTGTGTGTGTGTTTGTGTCTCTGTATGTCTGTATGTGTGTGTGCATTCAAGCGTACATTCATGCTTAACCAGACTTGTCTCATCAATGACAAGTAATTTGTCAGAGCAGAGGCAATGATCTTATTGGAAATTTTCATTTTGTAGCCTGCATGACGTCTTTATCTGCGTTAAATGCTTTGACTAGGTGTCCATTAGCTTAATGATACATGTGGTAACGTGCTTGGAAACCGTCCACACAGCATGCTGCCGAAGTATTGTTTTAAGTCAATTACAACCCTCCTGCACACCGAAACAAAAGATGGCCAGCTACTGTCATTATGACAAAAGAATGGTTTGTTTTATAGCCATCTGAGCTTGCAAAAATATAGCCCGCTGCTGAACTCGGTTGTGTTTTCCACAGTGAGTGTTTCACAACAGAGTCTGTGACACAAGGAGTGTCAAAGGTGAACACCCTCCCACAACCGGTTTCCTGTTCAGGCCCCTGTGATGGAACTCTGTATCATAGCCAGCTCACCAGCCGGGCCTGCCATGGGCCACTCTGCTTACATCTGACTGGCAGACAGGCAGGAAAACAGGCAGTCAAACAGTCAGCTAGTGTCAAAACCAGTAGACCTGTTAGTCAACCCTGAAGGGCCTCGCCCATACAGCTGGCGTAATGCAAAATGGAGGCCTACGCAGTTTCAGCTCACTCCAGCTGTTTGACTGTTCACATGGCTTTTTGGATTTAGATTTGTTATGACTCACCGTGATGACAACAGCGCACCTGTCTGTGCACGTTTCACATGCTGCTGTTTGGGGTTTTTACTCTGTACACAGCAAGTAGTTGTACTGCGAATCCACGATGGGGTGTTGTAGACATTATGGAGGCTCCTGAGCAGGCTATAAATATCCTCATGCTTCAAGTGGTTGGAGTGTCTGGAGATACTTGCTGCAGGGCTTCTTCAGCCCATTGTACTAGTTCATGTGCAGCCTTTGAACCCGCAGTTGTTCACACTCTACATCTTGATGAGTAAAAACCCACCAGAAGCCACAGTGCTCACCCTTTGTGGATTTTCGCGTTTACATGTGGGGAAAACACACTTTCACATTTACATCTGGACTTATAGAGATGGTAAAGACACAATTTTAGTCACACTCTTGTTGTGTGTTCTGATTTTGTAGATGTTCAACTTCCCTGACGTCGACTTCGTGGTCGCTGCATTTAGATGTAAGCGGTGCTTCAAATGTCAGGTTGACTTTCAAGAGAAACGAAAGATAAAATGTTTTATAGTGTTCATTCGACGTAGATACTGTACTATTTTTCATGTTATTCATAAATACTCCACTCCTTTTTATAATGTGTGCATAAATGGTTGTAAAACACAGCTGTGTGTTTAATGACTGATCCGTGGCTGAACATGAATCAAACAGAACACTTAACTGGATCTCACAGGAATCTTTAACAACATACCCTTTGAGTCGGCGGACAGCACATCTAACATGACGGTGGTTTATTATTACGATTATTATTTTGGTCACTAGGTGCCAAAGAAACAATGATTCAACCTGAAAAAGGGAACAGAGGGGGCACTGTCGCACTGACAGGAAGTACAAATCTGCCATTATAACAAGGTGTACTTGAAGAGTGTTTCCCATTGTAAGCACATGGTTAATAAGTCATCCATCAAGTCTGCAGCTATTAATGCAAGTGCTCCTATAAAGATGGATGTTGGCAGGGATAAGCTAAGAGGTCAAGCAGGTCATGGGAGGGTCCTTCCTGATTATTAATTTTAAAAAAACAAAGCGAGTAGCAAAGGTGGAGGACATGCAGAAAAACATGTTGGATCATAATCTAGCAAACCAAAAGTTACTTTCTGTGCCTTAGGAAATCCTAAGGCTGCGCTAATAAATATTTTTAATGAATAATGGATTAAACAACACGTGTGATGTGAATAGTATTGCACAAAGCCCACAGAGAATCATTCTGCAGCTTCACTCGGCTCTGCCAGAGGTGTTTAGCTAATTGTTTTGCTTTTCTGGCCTGCAAACTCTGCTCGCAGCAACCAGGTTGCCAGCCACCACATTATCAGTCCCCGATGAACCTGCAGTGAACCTCCTGTCCAAAGTTAGCAACTAGCCGGTGAATACAATGGAGCATTTAGAAGCTAAAGAGACACACGTTCCCTTGTGGAGTTGGTCGAAGACCTGAATAGACCTAAAGCAGAGTAAATATTTGACTTGTTTTGTCCGATGGCCATACACGTGACTCCAAAATGAAAGGTGATGTTGCTTTCTGTCTATTGAACGTGTTAGTAAGTTGCTAAAATGTTCACCATCACACATCCACTCAGTCTAGGTTGAGGATATCTCAGTGCTGTTTCAGTTTGTTCTGTTGCCTTAAAGTGGCAAACAAAAAATTAAATTAAAGCAGCTTTGAATGAATTAATTATTAACCACAGATAAATATGCAGCGCCAAGACGTTTACCATAACATTTCTCAGGTTTAAAATTTCATATTGTAGGATTATTTCATTTTTTGTCCTGTCAAATGTAAGAAAATAAAAGAAAAAATGTTTAAATTTAAGGGATTTCCATTAAACCAAAAACCTTAGTTGATGAATAACTTGTGTAGAAATCCTCAGCGGCGCCCCCCCCCCCCCCCCCCCGATCCGCACGTGCGTATGTCAGTGTGTGAGTGTGACCGTGTATAAACAAAGGAAGAGAAAAGAGGGACAACTGCTGCGTGCTCCTCTATTGTTATAGCCATACCTGCCTGTCTGCACTGCACTGAAGTAACTGTCAAACGCTGTGAGAAACAACCTGCAGTCATTTCATTCAGCTGTAACGCTCAACCTGCGGTCTCTCCACCCCCGACGCACGCGCGCGCGCACACACACACACACACACACGCACACACAGCCTGAGGGGGAAAGGTACTCGAGACATTGGCGCTCCGGCAACAGACGAGCAGTCCTATACATGCAGCAGCTCGTCTCGCTGTGTCAAGTAACAACAAGGTGGGAGCATGGCAGTTTGTTGCACAACGCACATTCAAAACCGAGGTTGTTCAGAGGCACAGGGGAGCGAGTGCCGAGCCGTCTCTCGAGGAAATTTGGATGCTGTCATTTTGGTTTCTGTCAACAGGCGACGACTCTGGTGTGTGTTTCAAAGGGTGCATCTGTATGAAATCTGCTGTATTTTTTTTTTCCTCTGCGAGCTAAAATCTAAATAACAGTTGCAAAGCAGCTGCGTGGTGCGGCTGCTTTTGAGCCGCGTGCACCAAAAAGATAAGAGTATAGTTTTTACCTTGCGAGTCTGACTCTTAAGTATGCTTTGTGTGTTATTCTGAGGAAAAAGTGCCTTGATGAATTTTGAATGAGGCCGCGCCGCTCAGTTAGTCAAAACAGAGAGAAACTCGCCAAAGAAGTGGTAAGTCTCAATTCAGCATGAATCCCAGGGTAGGGATGGAGCGCTAAAGTGGGGAATTGTTGTGATCTGCATGCATGCCCAAACCTGAACTGATCCCCCCTCTGCTGCGTGAACCCCGCTGAGCCTAGAGGAAGCAGGTTCTTATCAGGGAGGAGGACAGGAAGACACAGATTGTGGAGGAGGAAGAGAGAGTGGGGGCTGGTGGGCAGCAGGGCACTCTGCAGAAATAAGTTTCCTCTCTGAGGTTTGCAATTATGAGTTCTCATAGGTATGACTGCAAGTGGTGCCAGGCTTCTCTGAAGTAACAATGAGGATGCGGTGTCTCTGTTTTGCATACCCTATATGTTTTTGACAAATGCTCATGTCAGGCACTTTCTGCCCACATAGTTTTTGGCTCTTGTCTTTGCTACATGTTTAACCTTTACGTAGGCAGCAGGATGAGCTCCACTGAAGGTCATTTTACTAGTCACGAGGGGTGTCACTCGGCTTGTGGAAACGATTCTAAAATGTCGACTGCAGCTCTGATGGGAGCTTTTCGAAGACTGGGAAAATAACCAGAGTCATCAGAGTGTCTTGGATTGAGCCTTTAGACGACACATTTTGACCGAAGAGAAAGTCTCTGCAGCAAAATTGGGTGAACTTGGGAGTTTGAAAGGCTTTTACCAGACAGGGAGTCTCTAATGAAAGGTGCTTTTGAGTAGTATTATGGGAATTGCAGGACCCAGTGTTTTTGGACTCATACTTTGACCATTCTGGGTTTTTATCTTTCCCTCGTGAGTCCTCTATCTCAAAGAAAGTGCTACGCTGATTGCCTTGTGGAACATTTAGGGACTTTGTTATGGTTGTACGTCTCTGGTGAAAGATTTGAATCTTAAGTCTGTGTTTATTTCTCACTCTGAATTTACAGCATATATTTTTTTTATTTTTGATGGTTATATTAAGGCTAATAAATGCAGCAGACACAATAACATTCACATGGCAAGTACTGAAAGGAGGTTTTATGAAATCTTTCTTTAGCTCTTTATTATAATTATCCATGAATGATAAAGTGTACATTAGATGGAAAGGAAGTAAGTGTATATAGCAAATCAGCCACAATGTTCATTCAAGCAAACATACCATCCATTTCATCCATCTGTTAATGCATACATTATTTCTAATCATTGCATTAAAGTCAGTCTTTCCATGTTGCAAGCCTCTTTTATAATTAGATGCATTTTTCTGTCCTAGAGGTGAGCACCATGAAGATGATCTCCTCCAGCACCCCTCACCAGTAGCTGGGCAGCATGGCTTCTGCTCCTCCCATAGAGGACACCAGTGGCTCATTAGCACTGCGCTGGAGGCTAACGCCGACATAGATAACCACCACGCAGGACACCCACTACAGACTGGACTGACTGAACAGGCTGAGCTTCACTGCACCGGCGCTGGTTAAACACACATATGAACTCCCTTTAGAGGGTCTTTGAAAACAAAAAATGACTTGTGTCAGAGCAGCACATGTCCAGGACAGGGGCACCACCACAGTGTAACAACAGCAACATCTGGACTGAGACCTTGGACCATGCTCTGTCTCTGATCGCGTGCTTTGGTGGCAGAGCTGGACAGTGCAGCTCTTCCACACTTAGACAACCCTGGACTCTGAGCCATGTCTCTTCTGTCAGCCCTGAGCCTCATCTGTGGATTGATGCTCCATGTTTCGTTTTGTGCACTCAACACTCACTACTGTGTCCCACGAAAGACTGTCCCATACCAGGGTAAGTCACACAGTCTCAACGTCTCCCTACTACGATGTCTTTGAATGAGCTGTAGCCATTTTACTCCTGGACCACACCAGTAAACAGCAGAGTTTGTAGCAGTTTAAGAATTAATCTTTTAAAACATGATAGATGAGCAAATAGTGCCACTTTAACAGCTGGATTTTCTGCTTGCTGGGTGAAACTTATAAAAATTCAATGAATTTGCATTTTGTTTTTGCTGTGGGAGCATTTTTCCAACAGCACGGAGTCACAGCGGCTAAAAAGTAAAAAAGAAAATATAATGAAATGCAGCGAATTCATGCAGACTTTCTCCCGTTTAGACAAGCTGAAGTCGTTCAGAGAAGATGGCATCTTCAACTACTCCACTATGCTAATGAGAGACGATTTGGGTGTGCTGCTGCTGGGGGCCAGAGAGGCCATATATGCCCTGGACATCAACAACATCTCTGTCAGAAAGGCTGTGGTAAGGACATGCGCTATGATTATTAACACTTTGTTTGAAGCTTTTGTAAAATAACTGATAAACACTCACATGCATGCAGATTAGTTCAATATTAGCAATCTTTTTTGCTCGATGAAATAACTGTGAATAAAATTTTCATTTTTGCAGATTAAAAATGAAAGATTTATTTATTGTTTATCAGTCACTCAGTTTTTGTGACCCCATGTCCCAGTCTAAGGTGGTGTGGATGAGAGTAACAAGCCCCTCATCCAAAGGCTTTTCCCTCAACATGTCTGATCTCAAGGGTTTTTAGGGACTATGCAGTGTTTCAGTCTTGTCTTTAGAGGAAAAAAGGATAGGTTTAGTTCAAAATGTTAACAAATCTAACTTTTAGCCACAGAAGTAAAAACCTTTTGCGTTCTCAGTCCTTAAAGCGTTATATGGCCCTTAGTTTGGGATCTAGTGGTTTGTATCAGAAAAAGCTTCTTGTTAGCTTTTAGTGGCTATTTGGACACATTTCGCTTGCTCCAGTCATGCCTCTGTTCAGTCTGTCTCTGTTCAGTCTGTCTCTGTTCAGTCTGTTCTTTATTTATCTTTCTCTGCTTTCTTTCTTTGTTTTAGAGAGTATATTCTGTCTGAGGATGTGCTCACAGGAACACATTCAGTTGATCAGACCAAATGTACCAAATGTACTGGCTGCTGCTCTCACATTAGCAGCCACTTCCACACTCTCTGGTCTCTGTTTGACTTGTGCACATTTGCATTAGCAATTTGAGTGAATTATCATGTTGAGCTCTAAACAGTGGTCTGTTCGTTCATAATTATGATTGCACACCTACCCGAAGATGCATTCATCGGCCAGCTAGCAGGTTCCCCATGCAGGAGTGTACTGGCTGTTCTCACTGTTAGACAAACAATGATATGTGTGAGGGAAATTTGGGCTGCAGCTCTGCTGTCTTGCTGTGGGGTTGCGACACCACCCCTGCGTGCTTTGACAAGACACTTTCCGTCTGTTGATGCAGGTGTACTGGCGAGTTACTGAGGAGAAGCAGAGGGAGTGCACGTACAAGGGAAAACATGCTGAGGTTTGTGTAATGTCTTTCAAAACAGCACGTGTTCAGTTTTACTTCGAGGAAAAGGATACAGCCTTACAGAAAAGAAGCATACTTCAACTTCATTTTATTAAGTAAAGATCAAGACTTACATCTAAGTTTTATCTAGAATGTACTACATTATAAGCAAAGTTACAGGTATAGTTAAATACTCTTATATACATACACATACATACCTGATTTACAAGGTGCAAGGGGTCATTGAACGGCCTGTCGGGTCCTCCTTGTGATCACATGACTCACATTACTCACAATACTGTCCTGCACACTTGTTCCTGAGCTGTGCTGCATTTAGGAACAGTGGTTCATTCATATCATTAGTCCAGTGTTGCAGATGCTTAAAAACATCCAAAAGTGTGTGACAAAAGAGGGAGATCGCACATAATCTGTATATAATGATGTTTCAAATAGGTAAACGATACGCAATGATTTGATTTGATTGTTATGATATATAGCATTATGAGCACAGCCTGTTCATTATAAGTTAGTTTAAACCATGTATACTTAATGCACAATTTTGTTTAGTATATGTCAGATCAATACACACAAAGTAAACTGAAAGCATATTCTCTTTTTAGTTTAAAAGAAGCGCACTAATAGTACACTTGTAAGAGCGTGCTAAAAGATGACTGCTAACTGTAGTTTACTCTCTTCTGTAGTTTAAGCTCTCTGTGTTTATAAATCATTAATATGAAAGTCTTCTTAAAATCATTTTTCCTTTACACAGAATTCCCTTTGAAGTACTTTGCTCACAGCTTCAAACTGAATGTCCAAATAAAGGCTTGAGAAGAAAATGCATGGGTACAGCCTTGACCTTTTGGTCACCAGCTCAGGCAGCCGGTGTATTCAGTGTGTGTGTGTGTGGCGTGTTTGTGTTTTTTTGCGGCTGAACTAACAAAGCTCTGGCCTTGGCATTCTCTATTCTGGATCTTGTTGCAGGTGGAGTGCCGTAACTACGTTCGGACCCTGCACAGAGTGAATGACACCACAATGTATGTGTGTGGCACAAATGCTTTTAGCCCCACCTGTGATTATATGGTAAGTGTACTGAGCTGTATGGAGTTAGTTAAGAGGATTTTATAAACAGTTTCTGTTGGCAGGAACTCTTTATTAGCTGAGCTGTTAGTTTGCCTTTTATCCTTTACTTTGATTACTACAGTCCCCTCATTGGCTTCTTCTTCTTTAGTGGTTTTATATGTTAAATGAATAAGATTGGCATCCATATCTGTGGCACTCAGTCACAAGCCCATTGGTTCCCACTACTAAGGAATCAGAGTCACAAATTTATGGTTTCATTTAGTTTAAGTCTCATTGATTTAGTAAAACAAGCGGGCACAATTTGTTGAACTTATTCAAGTTGCACATTTACACAAGTAACAGTAAATATTTGGTGCACCAGTGAGTATATCCAGCACCAGGGTGTTGTCTAACTAGAATACAGTTTCCACGTTTATTAAAACAACTTATTAGACAGTGCAGCAGTGTGTCTGATTGATTGATTGACTGTGTTTGCAATATTTCTGTGACAAACAACAGAAGTCTGAGGCACACTCAGACTCTACATTATATGAAGCTTTGGATACACCATACTTTCATTATTGGTGGAAAAATACAAAACATCATCTACTTAAGACAGCAACTGTGGTTGATAACTGCAGTTAATATATAAAGGACTGAAGGTGCAGTTCCTTTAATGGCCACCTAATGTGTGTTCTGAAAAGAAACTTACATTTTCTCTTAATAGTCTACACATTTTCTCATCAAGAGGTCTTATTTGCTGCATTTCCTTCATGTAATGTGCTTCTTGGGCGCAATTTAGGCCTACCCCTTCATAACATCTCTGTTTGCTAATTAATTATCATTGTTGTGTGTGATTGCTCAAAAACATAGTTTGTCAAAGAACTGAGCATCCTGAATGCACCACCATGTAGAATGAAATGGCTCCGTGTCTGTGAAACCACAGCACAGTAACCTGACTTTTAAGGTAAACGTGGACACTGTGTTTACTTAAACGGATAATCCATCTCAATGAGTCTTGACCTCTGCAGGATATAAATATGCATAATGCAATGGTTGAGTTAGAGGTTGGAGATCAATCTGAGATGAGTAGTAATGTAAATATGTGCAATTTAAAAGTTAGTTAATAGGCAAAAAACACTGGTCATGTCCTATAATTACAGTTATGTATCCCAGTGCTGTGTCTGCATAAAACCACCCTTTTTCTTTCTTTTCATCCCTTTTAACACCTTCTTCTTTCCCCTCCTTCTCTGTGTTTCCGACAGACGTTTGCTGATGGCCAGCTGAGGTTGGAGGGAAAGCAGGAGGAGGGAAAGGGGAAGTGTCCTTTTGACCCCTTCCAGAGATACTCCTCCCTCATGGTTGGTAAGTGTCTGAGTCAGGTTTGCTGCCAAAGGGAACAAAGCACAAAATACCGCTGAACGTTCAAAGTGCACCAACAGAAAATATCGGTGTATAACTGTGTGCAAATTTCACCAGCCACAAGACCGGAGCACCACGCAGTATCGTTGCTACCTGCTCACTTCACATATGAAGTGAATATTCAGAAAAACCCAGTTGGTTCAGTTCATTAATAGGCATATAAATGAGATATTGTTCTAGCTTCATGTGTATAATGGATCTCCAGGAATTTTTCCCTCACAACTTGTTCCTGTCCAACAGGAAATGACCTGTATTCTGCTACATCCATCAACTTCTTGGGCTCTGAGCCTGTGGTTCTTCGTAGTTCGGACTTGGCTCTCCGCACTGAGTTTAAGAGCTCCTGGCTCAGTGGTGAGTTCCTCCTCTGCAAAAACTGGCCACGGGAACTTTTATGTAATGGTGTGCATAGTTTTAAAGGGAATTGACCGCAACAGCACTTACGCGTGCACGATTGAGCTGATGATATTTGTAGATATCCTCTAACCTAACAGAGGCAGATCAGAGTTGTTGGGTTTTTGTGCTCACTGAACCTAAGCACTGATTTTATGTTCTCTGATTTCAGAGCCAAACTTTGTCTACATGGACTTTGTGGGTGAGAGTTTTAATAGTCCAGATGGTGATGATGATAAGGTGTACTTGTTCTTCAGTGAGAACGCCATGGAGTATGACTTCTACAGCAAAGTAGCAGTGTCTCGAGTGGCCCGTGTCTGCAAGGTGAGTGTATCATTTGAAAACTTAAAGTCTGTGCAAGATCTTTGACAGTTTTGGTAATGCTAAAAAAAGCTAAATTGGATGTATTTTTGGTAAGATGTGTCAGTCAGGCTACATGTCTGACTCTGCTCTGCTTGTTGTGGATAAGTGATATACGTGCAGACTTTGCACATGAATGAGGGCTGCGCCTCTGTGTTTTAGGGGGATATGGGCGGCCAGCGGACACTCCAAAGGAAATGGACGTCGTTCCTGAAAGCTCGTCTAGATTGTTCTTTCCCAGAACCTAGCCTGCCCCCCATTGTCCAGGATGTCTTCCTTCTGAAGCACGAGGACTGGAGCAAGAGCGTCTTCTATGCTGTCTTCACGCCCCAGTCGTAAGTGACTAATATTCAAATCAAATGGTTATAGGTGGAGGCTGGCAGACTGTCAGGTAGGAAGTAAGCTGAACAGATAGTATGAAGTGAAAAAGCTGTCAAAACTAACTAAAAATTAAAACAAAAACTAGATTTTTCCCACTTGTTTTGTAAACGAGGTTCATTCTAACATATGGTATTTAGTCATTTATATTTTATTTGGCAGTAGATTAAAGGGTTAAACATTTTTCTATAGTCAGATAAATAAATCAAACATTTGGTTTGTTGCTAGACTAAATGTTTTGCTGTTTTACAGGAGCTTGTCCCAAACATCTGCAGTATGTGCATACAGTGTATCTGCCATTCGTGATATTTTCAACGAGGGCAAGTTTAAGACACCCGTTGCCGTGGAGACATCTCATGTCAAGTGGGTGATGTACACTGGAGAGTTGCCGGTACCCAGACCAGGAGCGGTGAGTCTAAAGATTTAAGTTGCAACCAGATGTGACGCTGGATATCAAAACAAACAAGGCAAATACTAAAAACATCCCACAATGCTAATTCAAAGTTTTGTTTTTCAGTGCATCAATAATGTGGCACGTAAAATGGGGATGAATCGCTCTCTGGACCTTCCTGACAAAACCCTCCAGTTCATTAGGGACCGCCCTCTGATGGATGAAGCTGTTCCTCCTCTGACAGGAGGGCCGCTGCTGGTTAAGAGGGGAGCTCTGCTGTCTCGGATCGTTGTGGACAGCGTGTTGGCGCTGGATGGACAGAGATATGCCGTCATGTTCATCGGCACTGGTAAACTATATATACGATATACTTTAAAAAAAAAAAAAAAAGGTGTTACATAATTAGCATTTTCTTAGCTTAGTTTTCTGTATGAATATACTGGTGGATTGAACTTTTAAAGGCCTTTGCATACTCTCAGGTTATTTCTCTAACAATATAAAGTTGAAAAGGTTAAACGTAAAGTTATTAACAGTCTCTTTCATCAGGATCGTATGGTTTGTTCTAAACAACCCAATTTCCTGTTGTCACATTCTTCATTCACTCTGACTGGTGCACAGAAATTTCAGAGCCCTTTGTTTAATCTGTACCTTTTCAGACTCTGGATGTGAGTAATGGAAGAGTACTAATGTATCTGATAGTGTAATGCACCCCCATATTAATCTAACATTGTCCTTTTTTATTTTGTCTCCTGTTAGAAAACGGTTATGTTCAAAAGGCTGTCAACTACGACAGAGAGATGTTCATTATTGAGGAGATTCAACTGTACGAAAGCCCTGTGCTTATCAGCACCCTGCGCCTCTCGTCCAGCAAGGTAACTCACAACAGGCGTATCGTAGTGGAAATATGGTTTGTTAGCTCATATTCATAGTCATTCACTGGTGTTTTTCCTCTGCAAATATTTAAACTTCAGTCTGAATTTATATCTTAATTTAAATATGTTAGAGAGGCTCCAGTGGTAATAAACATTAAAAGCTTTGTTCTGTGTGTATGTACAAACACAGGGTCAGCTGTATGCAGGTTCAGAGTCCGGTGCTATCCAGATGCCTGTTAGTAACTGCAGCCGCTACGACACATGTGTGGACTGCATTTTGGCCAGGGATCCTTACTGTGCCTGGGACTTCAGCACAAACCTGTGCTCCTCAGTCCAGAGCTCAGCCACCTCCTCAAATACTGCAATACAGAGTCTTAAGGAGGGAGACGTCTCGCGATGTCCTCAGCCAGGTACGTACCTTTACAGGGCATTGTGTGCATACATTACTGGAATCAAGCAGGAAGCCAGCAGTCTTACTCATTAGTATGCAGTCAACCTTTTGTATTTCTGTGTGTTTGTTTTTAGATCCAGTAGCAGCTGTGGACTTTAGCCTAGTTCCACACAACAACATCCAGCTGCCTTGCCAACTCCACTCCAACTTGGCGCAGGTCCTGTGGCGATTCTCTGACCAAACACTACACTCCAACAGCAAATACTACATCTACAGCGGGGGGCTCCTCATCCTGAGTGCCACTGAGTCGGACGCCGGCCTTTACACCTGCGACTCAGTGGAGCAAATCAACGGCAGAACATACAACCGGACTGTGGCGGTTTATCAATTACGGCTCTCCTCTGGCCCAGGAGTGGGGGACAGCACTACTCCTGGCAGGGAGGTGGCAAATTCCTCAGACTCTATTCACGGTCTGAACACGGCTGCAACAGGGCTAGTGCCAACCCCGGGCCTTGGGGACCCGTTATCCCCCGAGAATCAAAGCGACACTGGCAGGGTGACTCGTTTGGAGGTGGCCGTGGCTCTGCTGTCGCTGCTCTCTCTCTCCCTGATGGGGGTCATATTTTGGATCTGGAGTCAAGGACGCTGGGGATGTTTTAAATTTGCGCAGCGCTCCAGTGAAAGTGAGAGTAAGAGGCAGTCAGCCGAATACATGCACATCCAGAACAGAACTTCAGAGATAAAGCTCCTGGGGCCAGAGTCTGGAAGACCTTGCAGTGCCAATAATAATCACTCTGCTGTTGACTTCAAAGGGAACGGGGAGCACCACTTCACACCTATGGCCAACATTTCAAGTCTGGATGGTCTGGGATACATAAACGATGAGTCAGAGATTTGACTCTGCTGAGGTATAGGATTCAGTCCAAGGCCAACGACAGTGCGCTAATTATCTTCCTATAGATGCGCTTCTGTAGAAACGGTTTTCACATTATAAATTCCTTTGATTGGTGTCCTGTTTCTCCTTGCCAACACTGTCTATCATTTCCGTACTCTTGACTGGGCAGCTGATGTTCACTGAACAGACTTTTCAGGATTTCTAGTGTTTTTCACTCCATGAAATCTCTGGAAAATGTTTGGTTTTTTTTGTACATGTATTTTTTGTATAATGATAAATTGTGAATACACTTTGTGTAATATATCCTGTACAACCAAGACCTTTTATGTTACTTATTTATTTGTCATTATGAAGTTTTTATTTCCATAACTTTAAAACTTGTGATCCATGTCTTGTAAATGGGGTCAATAAACACTTTGACCTGATTTCTAGACACATTTCATTTTATTGATACTTCTGTTCATTGAAGACAACCTCCATGAGTCAGTGAGCTTTCTGTTCAGCCTTTGGCTGTTATCAATGGCCTGTGCTCCTCTTTTATTCCCAGCTGGCTGTTTACGAAATGGACCTCAGATTTACCTCTGCATTTAAACCAGAAGCAATTAGATTATTTCACTCCAGTAAATACTGAATAATTGGCAGTGAGCTAACGTGTCACTGGGATGTGGAAGTTGAGTTTTGTGGTGTCAAACTTTGCAAAACATATCCCTTGCTGGTGATTAAAAAACTTTACTGGGAGTTTGACATGTGTCTAGCTGTCAGTAATGATTATAGCCTCTCTCACTGTATTGTATTTGAAAGCGATGCTGGAAATCTAACTGACACACTCGTACTTGATGTTTTTTTCGAGCTGATACTCCTGTGGACTGTGCAGCAGAAAAATATCAACCTAAACACCGACTCCACGCTTACCTCAGACCTGTTTGTTTTTGTCGAATTAGTCAGAGACCGAGCTAAATTACAGGAATGTTGCCTGAATCTGTCATTAACAGCTCTGCTCAGAGCTGCCTTAGGTTTCATCATAAACAAGTACTGGATATGAAAAGGTTGAAGTGGGTCTCTGCTCAATTATTCAACAGTGCTGTATAAGAAAGTTGTCATGAACAGAATTACTGTATGCTGTATGGCCTGATAAAATTACAATATTAAAATATTGCCAATGCAGTTGCACAGATTTCCACCTTCATTCTTTGCATAGCCTTGTTTACACTGGGGAATTAAGAGGAATCACTTTCCAACGATTGTTTTCAATTTCCTTATTCTAAAAAAAGGCAGTGGGTTTATACCGAGTTTTTTATGTTTCAGAAATCACTTTTTTTCCCTCTTTAGTTGCCCTCTCGCCTGCTCATCAGCTCTACTTCTCCCTCCCAAGATTTAATAAGGTTTCTTCTCTTTTAGCTCAGGCTGTCTTGTAAGTTTTTCTATGATGCTCACAGGGCTTTTTTATCCCACACTCACTTTCTTCAGACATTGCTGAATAAATCAATACGACAGCAGAAACTCTTTGCTAGGGTGAGAGATTTTGCATGGGATGTTGGGGGAGAAGTGGGAGACAAACTAGACCACACATGAGCCAAGTGGTGGACAGTGGCTCAGAACTGAAGCAACTGGGATCATTAAACTATTTTTTTTTAAAAAGTTGATTGGTTTGTTTTAAAAGTTGTTGAAAAGCTAGAAGATAATAGAGTTGTCTGATATCACAGAGGCCGACAATGAAACAGACTGCAACAATACCTTATAAAAGTACATCTAAGTGTGGATACAACGGTGGAACACTTGTAGTTTGGGTTAGTTACAGTTTAAAGTTATGAACAATCAAATACAGACCTAATTGCTATGTTACGTATGTTGTCTTTTATGTCTTTTACATTCAGCTAAGACAAACAAACTCAGTGGGAATAAGAATATTTATTGAAATGGTGCAATATTTAAAGGTCATTTGAACATATCTGCTAGATTTTGTCACTTATCAAATAACAGAGAAAACTCAAAATACTAATTTTGGCAGTTGGCCATGAAGGACACTTTTGTAACAGGAAAAGAAAAAATAACTAGTCAAACCATGAGGCAGGCACCTTTCACTTCCAGTTGGTGCTCACACTTCATGCAGGCTTTGACAGGATCATTGAGCCAAGAGAACAGTAGCTGAAATGTTATAATACCCGCGTAAAAACTCCACATTCATTGGGTTTAATCAGAATCTTTACACAGGTTTAGTTGGAATGACAGTGAATTAGTGGATAACTGGAATATCAGCCTGCATTTAAACAGACTGTGACTACATTTACATGCAAGATTTCACTTTACTGCTGATCAATTTGCAGTCTCTACCTTCAGCTGTCCAGTTGAGTAATTTGAATTGGTTACATGAGGTCAGTTCAGCTGAAATGAGCAACTCCTGTTCAGTCCTTTGATATTCCTGTGATAGGCTGCACGCAGGCACACTGCAGTCACTACACACAAAGATTCAGTCTATCTGGGAAAAAGTGAAAGTGGCTGGAACATTGACAACAACTGATAAGGTGCTTTCACTACAGGGCGCTGACCACTAAAAGCAAACAGTGCAGCTTTGGAACCGGAGAAAATGTGAAATACTGAGAGTACAAAACAACGCCTACTTTGGGTGTGGGCTTGTTTTTTTTTTTTTCAATATCAAAATAATGGAAAGAGGCAAGTGTTTTGGCACATCAGTGCTCAGTGAGAAATCACAGAGGAGGATTTAACACCAACAACTTTTTTAAATGTTCCCACGTGACGTTTTGCAAAAGCATAACACCAGATTAACAAAAAAAAACAAAACAAGAGCACTAATTAAGGCTAACATTCACATGCAAAATCTGCATGCAGTGTTAAGGCGCATTTCAAGGGATTTCAGCCAAAGCAGGCAAGCATAGAGATATGAGGCACAACATATCAAAAATAAACTGAACTCCTGCCAGACTACACGTAATACAAAGACAAAAGAAAAAAACAAAACATGTGCAGTTTGCAAGAAAAGAAAATTCTGTTCTACAGCATACCACAATTTCTAGCATGCATGAGTCTGGCAATACATAAAACAATACTATCATAAAAGGTCCATAAGGCACACGTCCCTCACATACTGCCATCCTGAAACAGCAAACTTTTTTTTGAGATTCCAACTGCACACCTGCAAGACTGGGCATTTTTGCTAATTCATATGATCATAAAATTGTATTTATTTCTCATTCATTTTAATAAACTATATGTAAACAAAGTTGTAATGGAATGGTATATTTTGAAGATAGCCCTCCACTGCAAGGGTTGGGCTTTAATGAGATTTGGTGACAAAACTTTTTTTCATAGCAATCCTGTCAACTCATTCTGAAAATATGTTTAGGCATTTTGTCACTTAAGGGTGAAATGATGTGGCACTTTGAAGTGCTGTCTTGTGCACCACAGTTGGCCAGCTGTCTGTCTCCATCTAGAGGCGACTCTCAGCTATCACCAGTGGCTGTTGTCGGGATAGCTCGGCACTGCAGCAGGGTACTGGGGCAAGCTCGGGCCTTGGGCCGTCTGAGCAACGGCGTTAAACCCCGCTTCCCTCACTGGTGCACTCTTCCACACACCGGTGCTCCACTCCTCCTGAGCGCGCTGCAAACTACCGCCGCCGCCACGGTACAGTCTGTGCACCTGCCATAAAAGAGAAAAAGGACAAATCAAGTTGGTAATGTGTTTTTGTGTCTATTTCAAGCATCCATGTGGGATTGCATACACAAGGGACAAAATCTAAATGCAAGTGTGCGTGTGTGTTTTCACCGTCTGCATTCACTCACCTTAATTAGGACCAGTGCCATTAAAACAGTCACCACAGTGAAGAGCAGAGTTGTGATAAGCATCACTATAGCGGAGCCCACATTTTGGCTGAAAAACATCACTGTCGCAATCCAGCCGCTTTGAGGTGATGGTGAGGGTGAGATGGAGTAGTACGGGTTAGTGTATCGTACAGTATGCAATTAGCAAAGTGGATTTAATACAAATATCCAAAGTTACTCAATGAGCTTTTAAGCAGAAAGGAAAAAGAAGCAGTGACAAAACAGCACAGTGAGGATCAGTGAAAACTGACTTTACATTACACAGTGCAGCATGGGTGCACAGTGTTACTATCACAGGCAAATATTCAGTTATTGGACAAAAATACTATTCAGTTACTTTGTTTAAAATACATAACTAAAGAGAAAAAACATCTGATTTGTACAAAACGCAAAATAAAAATGTATTTAATTGTTTTAGGCCTTGTCCACACCTACACAGCTATTTCTGAAAACATAATCCCTAATATGTGATACATGAAAGCACAAAGTGATATGACTAACGGCAGAGTTATTCTACAGGATCACACTCAAATATAAACTTAGCAAACCTGGGAATCTTGCAATCATGGCAGTTTCCCTTCACGCCTTTGTTCAGGATGATAACTTTAAAGTCCTGACAAAAAGTATTAGAAGTGTGTTGTCTGAAGTCTGCGCCTTTTATGGTTGGACCGGTTTCAGCCGTTGGTTCCACGCATGTGGTGACACCAAAACGATGAGTCTCGCCCAGAAAAGCAGCAGAATCCATAATCAAACCGACATTGCCGATCCCGAAATTCATTTGTTAACTTACATTTACCTCAAGTCAGTATTCTTGACTTTCTGTGCAGTGACTGATTAAACGCTGACACATAAAACAAATTGTACAGGTGTCGGTATGATGGAATGCTGCACACTTTCACAGCAAATGACAACCACAAACATCCTCTCTGATGCAGAACAGAAATAAACCTGTGTGGTAACAATGATCTAAACCGTGCTTTTAGTCTGCCAACAGTCTGGCTGCACAGAAACAGTTTGAAACCTACGTTCAGAGCAGAACTTGTGTGTGAACCAATAGAGTGCCACTTCAACAACTCAGACTTCAGACAAACAGACATCAACTGTCACGTCGTAGAAATAAAATTGTAAAATGCCACAGACTGTGTGCAGCGCAACTATCCAATGTTGTTAACAAACCGTGTTAGCTGAATGGTTTTCTTTTAGTGTTAAATTCACCTTAGCAACATAACTTGAACAGACGTGAAAATGCAAGTGTCTGGTGGAAAACACATTTTCCTGCTGCCTTGATCATTCGACACACGCCCTCATGACCCACACTCTGGTAGAAAACTGGCAGGCAACATGTGGACGGTCTTCAAAGCAGGTTTGGTTCAACTCACCATGTTCCCCAGCCAGAGATGCCTAAAGTCTGGATGAAGGCCAAGACGCACTGAAGGAAGAAGATGAAGAAGAAGGCCATGAAGTTGAACGAGCTATCAGCCCTACGGACAGCATGGGAAAAAGAGAGAATACAAAAGGATGATACAGGGGGAAACAAAGAGCAAGAGCTGCTCTATTTTTGTTGCAAAGTTGCCTCCTCCTACTAGCTTTCAACACAAAGAACACAACTTCACACTTGTTTCACAACCATACTCTCCAAAGTATCAAAGTAGAATGAATAACCAGTAGGGATGATACTACAGACAACTACATATTATATCACATTATTATATCCTTTTCCTGTACATTCAGCATTTTATAATATTTCTACTGAAGTCATTTGATATCCTATTGGCTGTCAGAGAGAAATGGATGGATAAAAAACAACAACTATGAATTCATTTAAGACTATTTTAGTTTTTGCCACGATTGACACTTGAAGCTACAGCCTCTCATGCACACAATCACTCTGGGTCTGTAGAGTCTGCTGTTATTTTGTTGTTTGAGTTGTGCCGTGTTTAAACCCGATTTTACTTTTGAGCCTCTTCAGTTTGACGCAAAACAGCCTTCGTTTATTAAGATATGCCCCATTTTATCCAATTCAGACAATGAAATCCTTGTTCACGCTTTTATAAAATCTAGAATGCCCTTTTTTCCAAGCGGCAACAAGTGTCTTAATTTAGCCCAAAATGCTGATAGGAGACTGTGATCTAAGCAGCCTAATGATAAAACACATGTTCTGGTCTCTTTGTATTAGCTGCCAATACAAGCGAGGACATATTTTAAATCATCATCTTACAAGGACTATAAAGAAGTGGCCACTACCTATATGTTTGTTACTCACTCTACACATTATTTTGGGTGATGTGCGCATTAAACAAACTAAAGCTGAAGTTAAAGAAATATTTTGGTGGATGACTCACTAACCTGAAGGCTTTGTAGAGTGGTCTGAACCAGCAGGTGTAACTGCAAGGGCTGAAGAGGATGAGCCAGAGGAGGGAGAAGCCAAAGTTGGTGGCATTTCCACCGCCGGCCCACCAAGCGATACATGAAATCACATTTATGCACAGTGTGCCTGAATACACTGCAGAGAAGGAGGGAGGAGGAGAGGAAAATTAACTAACTGGGAGGAATGCAGATCCTTCTTCTGAACAACAAACAGTCCGAAAAATGTACAGCATGTTTTAAACTCACTCATCAAAGCGTGTAGACTCTCCGCACCCAGCTGCTGGTAGGGAGCAGGAATTTCCTCTTCAATGTTCTGGTAAAAGCATGGCTTTACTCTCAGGAACTTGGGCAGCGGAGGAAAGTTATTTGCACGATCTGAAACAGGAAGGAAAGTGTCACCGTAATATTTCTGCCTTACTATTATACATTAGAGTATTTTGCAACATGCCTGAATATATTGCAGAGGAAGCATTCCTGCTTCCTCTGCCATGTATCACTATACACAAGATAGATAGATAGATAGATAGATAGATAAAAGAAACTGTTTATTTTACAGACCTGACATTTTGTAATCACTTTTTCCTGTATTTAAAAAAAATAAGCAGAAAGAAAAATAAGCAGTTAACGCATTTTTAAAAATTTTTACTGTGTTATGTTACTTTCATACGATAACGGAGCACTTCGACGACTTTTCATGTGTTTTCTGTATACAAAACACTTTATTATTACTCTTGCTACACGGCTAACTAACATTACTGACGCCGTCACAGTTTGCATAATGGTATTAAACTTAAAGCAGTGAAAGTAGACACTTTAACCGGTCGCTCTCCAGTTTGCATGTCAACTTCAGTCAAACTGTTACGCTAACTAATTTAAATACAAAACAAACAAGTAATTCTGCCGTTTAAGCCGCGCCTAAGAGAAGTTATCATGTTTTACTTTGTGTTACGGTATACAGTATTAGGCAACGTTAGGCAGCTCACTAACGTTATCTTAACTGAAACAGAGGTGAGCCTGATGCCTCTTTATCTACACTGCCGCTTCATTTGACTTACCGGTCGGCAGTTGGCAATGATGGAAAGGGCCTATTAGAGCTAACAAGTCAACATAAAGTGAGTAATATAGAAAATTAACATTACCGGAATTGGATTTATCTCCTTATGTTCCTGTCGCCAAACGCAGGGGTCCGGAATTCATTCAGGATGCGCTTGTACGACCCGATGGAACGAACTGCGGCTGCGCTGCGCCCTGGCAATTAGTTCCGAACCGTCTGTTTCGAATGCGCTCGGCGGCCGCCAGAATTACAGAATCCGCATGATGATTCATGTGAGCGGTAAACCCAGGAAGCGTGACTTCAACATGATAGCCCTTCGTATGTATCCCACCCATGCAATTATGGGTAGGGGTAAATCCCTAACCTGGGAATAGTTTGGATTTTGCCTGCCTCGACAGATTAGGACAGACCTTTCTCACTCATGCCGACAGACGAGATATAGGCAAGAGATTATAATTAATACATTGATCAAAAGCATGGGCACACAACAAGGGGTTAAGGTTTTCAGCCTTAGACAAAGTTTATTTTATTTTATTTTGCTTTAAGAAAACAACAAAGGTAACAGTCTGCATTTCACCACAGGGTAGACTGACCCTGATGAGGGAATCACATAAAACTAGAAATGTTGCAGAGGCTTAAGGTGATAAGCAGTACAGGACTATTTTTCTGATATTTGAAAAAACAGTAATGAATTAGAGAATGTAATGTAGACCCATACCCTGACTATTTTTCACAGATTTCTCAGTCCAGACTGTCAGTAAATCTAAAAAGCTGTTTATAACTGCCATTAAACAAGAAAAGAAACAAAAAGAACCCCCATGGACTTCAACACTGTATATAGCAGGGGTGTCAAACTCATTTTAGGTCAGGGCCACATGGAGGAAAATCTATTCCCAAGTGGGCCGGACCGGTAAAATCATGGCATAATAACTTAAAAAGAAATAATTTGACAACTTCAGATTTGTTTCAGCTGTTTTTTACTTTGGTCCCAAAATAGTACAAGCACATTCACAGAACACATCACAAATAATGCTCTTTACAAACACTTCAAATTAGTAGAAAATTCTGAAAAAAAATTGAAGATTTGCAATTTCAGGAACACAATGCCTCGTGATTGGAACTTTTAAGCTTTGTCTCATATCGATCTACTATCTACTCTATCTACAAAGGCATACAACTTTAAGTCACAGCCTATCTGGGATTGAACAAAATACTATTTAACTTTTATAATTGCTATTGCGACACCCAGTGACACATTTAGAACAGCTGTTTCTTTCATTGAAAAATCGCAGCTAATTTAAACTTCAAATCATCTCGCGGGCCGGATTAAACCCGTTTGCGGGCCTGATCTGGCCCGCGGGCCGTAAGTTTGACACCCCTGGTATATAGAGTCTATATACTATTTTTTACAGTTACATTATAGACCATAGACGAACTGAGCATGGATATTTGAAATGTATGCAGTGAACATATTCCAGATATTTCACAGTATAAAAATAATATAAATGCTTAATAATAATAATAATAATTAATAATATGAACATTAATTAAACTGTACAAGAAATAAAATGTATGGAAAGTAGCAAAAGAATAGCAAAAACAAGACAAAGGGGCCCAGACAAAAAGGGCAAAAATATGAATTTTCTAAGTAATGGAATAGCCTAACGATACAAAAGATCCTAAAGTAACAAAAGATGTTTTTTCGCTCCCTAGTCACTGGCTGTAGTGCAGGTTATAAACCCTGGGCTCTCCGTGTTCGCGCATGCAAAACTACAAAAAGTAATTACAACGATTCCTTCAGATGATTCCTGTCTTTACTGTGGTTATTGTCATGCTGATGTATGTTTACATGTTATTTCTTTCAAATAATTTTATTTTGATTAGTTATTTGACGCTATAGAGAATGCTGTGATGTCATGATAGACAGCGCATGTGCGCTGCCGGCGGGTGTGTGGGCGGGGCCACGTGACGCGACTCCTACTACTACTACTGCGACTGTGCAGACGCTGGATCCAAATGACGTCACCAGCGCAAGATGGCAGCGTCCGTATATTTTGCCTTCATTCTTGAAAAGTGAAGGATTGTGGAGACGTGTCCTCCATCTCCTTCTATGACTTTAATCATCAACATTTGTCAACTTACATGATGCCATTAAACCTGGGTGGTGACACTAAGTGACAAACTACTGTTGATTAAATAGCCATTTGGAGAGTACCAGCCTCATCGTACTTTTTCTGCGCATGGTACTATAGTACATCTATAATTTTGCCTTCTTTTCTTTTACTATCCCACAATATGGCAACCCTAACTTCTTACGGTCAACGTCCACAGCCAATCGAAACCCAAATCACCAGGCAGAGGGCGTGCCCAGTAAGACACGATGGACATATCTGGGTTTATACCACTGGACGTCTCAGGCGGGGTTAATAGTCATTCATTTATTCTTGTAAAGATAAACAGATTTAAAACTTTTGATGGAACGAGCTGGTAGGATTTTGCGTCTCTGATCACTGTATTGAGTATCACACAAAAATTGAAACTGTATTGCTGTTACAACTGTCTTAAAGCGGTGTTTCACTGTACGGAACACCGACTCAACGTGCAACGCTCTTGTAAAAAACAAACGATCTCCGCCGGTGATCAGTAGCGTGGTTTTGACCAATCAGCGGTGGTTATTGTTGCAAGTGACATACTCCCGCCAATTCCGAGTCAGGAGCGCGAGGCAGGCAGCGGGGTACATCAAGGGAGTATGAGGGAGAAGCGGAAAAAGAATGCGTAATGTTTAAGTGAAATAAATTGATTGATTAGTACATTTCTATTTCGTTCGTTATCGGGACCGTTCCCGGGTGTTCACACAACCTGCACCGGTGTTTTGGAGTTGTTTTACCGAAAACTATAGCACCTGAACGGACCCGGGTTAGTAGTTGGGATGTTGGCGGCGGAAAACCCATCTGTGGACGGACATTTGGCAGCATCGACTCCCCGCAGAAGAGGTAATCTTAATGCCATGTTTACCAAGCCTATATATGGCTTTGTCATCCTCCGAAATTATCACTATTATCGTATGTACGAAGTGCAGTTTCGCCTGTGCAATTCGGCGTCAACAAAGCGATGACAAACTAATTATCAATCTATTCCTTGCTTGACAAGTCAGTTAAGGTTATCGCTGGCAACAATGTTTTCCTAACGACACCAGTTAACCCATACTATTGTCATTGTTACGAGAACAAACCAAAGTGATTAATTGTGAAAATCTGCCGCGAACAATTAAAACAATGAAGCTAGCTGAATGCAGCCAACTTACTGTGGTAAAAGTAATGTTGCCTAGCACTATTGTGTCGAATAAACAGCAACCATGTCTTCGTACATAAGTAAAATAAGTTAACGCAACACCTCCAAATATCAGTTTTCCATTAACAGAAACCTTACCATGAAAAAGTTTTATACTTGTCTTAGTTAGCTAGCAAACTTGGCTACACGGTTGGTCTACCATTTCCTTGCTAGGTCCTAGCTCTGCTGGAGGCTGGCAGACAAGCTAGTCGCATTAGCATCAGTGAGCTTGTTAACGCTAGCACCCCACAAAACCTGTTTTCATTGGTTAAAACTAGTCAGTTGTTCCGCTGTCTGAGCTCCCTCACGCAGACAGGGTTTTTGTGCTTGGAATTAGCACGTTAACTTGTTTGCAACACCTCAACCTAATCCAGTTGCCGACTTCTCAGTATTGTTATCGGGCTTGTCTCCTTTGCCTGACAGCCCTATAATGTGTCTGCCCTGTGGACTCGATCGGGCCTGCAGCACCGACTAATACACCGGTTGGCGGGAGAGCAAACCAAACACAACCATTAGTCATTGTAATATTGTTTCGGTACCTCGCCAGTGTTAATGGTAGAAATATGACATTTAATGCATCGCCTCGAACAAACCATACTTTTGATACGTCTTTACTTTCTGATTTACTTGGACATCAATACTGTCTGACTAGGATTTGAAGACCCGCAGTACATTAGCTGCACTGGCATGTGGCAATACAGCAGCAAACTAATCTCACGTTTGCAGTCATGACAATAAAACTGTCGCGTGATCCATGCCTATGTTGTTAGCGCAAATGCAGTAATTATATACTGAAATCTTTATTAGCAGTGGTTATGATTTCGAGTCAGCGTTATGATTTCATTTACTGAAAAAGTTTTACAGCGTTATCATTTCCACCGTTGTCAAAACTTCAGTGCCAGGTCACTACTCCACATTTCCATGTTTTGAATTAAAGATGTTACAGAAGTGTAAGTTTGAAGTTGTGGGGTTTTGTTTTGTTTTTTTTAGGAATGGATTGTAAGTCAAGTAACAATGCCAACAAGAAACTTATCCAAGGTAAAGACAATGTTTGTAATTTTTATTACATTTTAGTTCTTGTTTTTGAAATACTACCTTTAAGACATTAATCAGTTGCAATTAATGATAATATATAGTGGACAATTTTATTTTTATATATGTCTTGCTGTACCTACATCTTTTCTCTTGATTACTCTATACAGGCATTTCATTTATTGAACTGTCATCCCTGTAATACATAGAAAATCTTGTTGAGCTTAATCATCTGTTCTACTTTATGTGGATAGTACAATACAATACAACACAACACCAGCTATCATGATGACAGTTTGACTGTTTTTTTTTTCTTTTTTCTATCTGCAGCCCGTCTTCCATTCAAGCGACTGAACGCTGAACCTAAAGAGAACCAGCCGCCTAAACGCCCCTGTGCACACGCCTGCCCTGAACCAGGAATTCCAGACAGAGAAAATGAGAATGAGTCTTCTGCACTCCCTGTGCACAGTGGACCACCATTGGTTAATGGTCGAGGGCCCCTGGATGGCTTCCTGAGCCGTAGATGCCCTGCAACCTCAAATGAGAATATTGTAATAGATCTGACCGCGGACACCACTTTATCTCCGGTAAAGCGCCTTGTTTCACCTGCTCCTGTCTCTCCCTGCCTCACAACAAAAGACAAGCATCCGGGAAAAGACCAAACTGCCTCTTCTAGGAAATCCAGCAGTGTTGATGACATTCCTAAAACACGCACTTCAGACTGCACAGTAATCGACAAAGATGAAGTAGAAGAGGGGGAGGAAAACGATGGTGATCAGACAGCCTCTATCTTGCAGCTTGACATAACACAGGATTCTGAAAGTGAGCCAGAGGAGCACAATGAGTCAGGAAAGGTTTCCAGTTTAGGAAACAGGTCCACGCTGTCAACTTCGTCTGTCAGTTCATTATCTGAGAGCTCACCTGAGAAGACTGATGAACCTACGCCAAGTACAACTCCTACAGTATGTACATCTTCCATCGCTTGCTTTTTATTTATTCCCAGTTAGAAATGTGCCATATTAAATTATGTTGTATTTCACTATATCAATCAATCAGTTTTCCGAAGAGTTTTAGTAATACATCTGCATACATCCCAAAGATAAATCAAAAGAAGTTTTTTTTGTATGTTATTTATATTAATTTTAACAAAAATAAAAGAGAAACAGACCATTGGGCAATAGACAGTTGTTATAGGGAAACTAGATCATTGACGTTATGTATAAACAAAAGGTAAGAGAAGTGAGGTTACCCTGTACTATCACAGGCTATAAGTCCAATATATCCACAATTGTCCTTTGAAATTGAGTCCTTAGAGTCCATGGGAATACTGGGTCTTCCACTCATTCATAATCTAAAGTTTAGTAGAACGGAGTACTCCATATGAAATGAATGTACAAACAAAAATCACCTCAGGTTCAAAATATCCATTATTTTCTAGTACCGTTCACATTTTTTAGTGTTCAGTTGACATTTTAATATCAAGATTATTGCAATAAGTTGTTCAGCTGTCAATCGTACAAATAAAATTTGACTGGGCTCAATTATGTTTTGTCAGATTCTGACAATGTTTTTTTTTTTTTCCCCACCATCTTTATAGGAGCCAAAGACCACCCCGAAGATACCAGCAGATCAGCAAAAGATCAAAAGACGCTCATTAAAGGTGGGACTTGATGAAACATTGCAAAGGGAGTTGAACTTGTTTCAAATGTTGCTGGTTTAGAAACATGGCTGCAAACACAGCCTGACTAGTTATGTTGTATTTCTCATCCACTTAAGCTTATTTTTTAAAATTGTTATTATAAGTAGAGAAAAAAAACTTGACTGAACTTTTGTACTTGTAGAGTCTACAAGAACAAGAGGAGAGGCTTCGACTGCGGCAGGAGAAAGAGCGCCAGAGGGAAGAGGCAAAAGCTGCAAAGGAGAAAAAGAGAGAAGAGGCTCGTAAGCTAAAGGAGGAGCGAGAAAGGGAAAAACGTGAGAAAAAAGAAAAAGATGAACGAGAGAAAAGAGAGAAAAAGGAGAAAGAGGAGAAGGAAAAGGCAGAGAGGTTAAAAGCAAAAGAGGAACAACGGAAATCAAAGCTAGAGTGAGTAATGGAAGTCAAGACATACCCATTTAACATGTTTTTAGTTCCACAAGTCAAGTGTTGGTTAAAATACACATTGATTGTGGTGCACTAAATGTGCGTTAATCTTGCTTCAGGGCAAAGCTTGAAGAAAAACGGAAGAAAGAAGAGGAAAAGCGAATGAAGGAAGAAGAGAAGAGATTAAAGGAAGAGAAGGATGTAAGTTAATGTAGAAAAGTGTTATGATTTAGGAACATGGTACAGTTTTGTTATGGACCCTTTTACTGGACTATCTGTTGATCCATGTATATCCGTTTACAGCGCCTCAAAGCTGAAAAAGCAGAAATTACACGTTTTCTACAGAAACCCAAGATCCAACAGGCTCCAAAGGTAGGTAGCTGTCAAGTGAGATAGTTCTATATTAGTTTTTAGGTTTAGCCTCCTGTAAACTGTTTTGTTCATAACTACAGTGCTCATTGAAGCAATATGATGTTGTTGTTAAACCTAGCAACATCTTTAGTGCATACTTAAATTTACCATAAAGGTTGCAGCACATCATCTGGACCCTTCTTCCCTTTGACAAAGAAGGCCCACTGAGGATAAGCACAGGTAATATAACCGTAACATGTGTCCCTTTTTCAGACACTTGCAGCTGCGTGTGGGAAGTTTGCTCCATTTGAAATAAAAGAAAATGTGTCTCTGGCACCACTGTGCCGGGTTCAGTGTGAAGACTCTGTTCTGGAAGAATTGGATCGGTGTTTGTTAAACCCAGCTGATAATCTGAACGGACTGAGAGACTGGATGACCCGAAAACCTCGTCGGTCAGGACCTACCAAACCCAGACAGACAGAGTCACTGAGGTGAGACTGGCAAAAGGAGTGATTGTAATTTTTATACTATGTTGTCCTCATGGTTATCACAAATGCTGTAACTTCTGTATTTATTGCATGAGGATTGTTTGGCGTTAAGACATGAAAGAAACACAAAGCAATGCGTCAGCCATATCTGTTTAACAAAGTAACTCCTCCACAGGGTTGTTTTTAACTTGACTTGTAATTTAACTTCAAATTAACTTTATTTTACTGAACCTGAAAAGTTTTCTGAGCCATCGTTTATCAAGATTTGTTGTTTTTATAACTAAATGATTTTGTCCATGCACGACTTGAATTTAGTTAACTTAGGTGAGGACAGTTTCTGTACAGTCTGTCAAAAGCTTACCTGGGGAACAAATGCAAAAAAAAAAAAATGCACATAGCTTTAATGTAAACCTGTATTTCTCTCCGTTTTCTCCCATGTGTGGTGTTTTTCTTAGTGAGTGTATAACAGTAGAAGGGTCTAAACCAGAAGGTGTGCCTGATCGCAAACGTTATGGTCCCATGAAGTTGCTGCAGTTCCATGAAAACTACCGTCCAGCGTACTGGGGCACCTGGAGTAAGAAGAGTTCACACATCTCTCCTCGCTGCCCTTTGAGACAAGACAAGGTAAGAATTCGTTACCTTTGTATTATTGTTAGATGAAGTGGACGAAATTGGGCTGAGATTTAAATGTGACATCTGCATCAACCACAGTCTCAATTATAAACATGTTTTGTAATTGATGTTTTATCACTTTTCAGATTTTATCTTTGAATTAATATATTCACTTGATCCAAGAATTGTATATTTGTAGTTGTGACACCAACTGCTTCGTTCTTTCACCACAGGATATGTTAGACTATGAGGTGGACAGTGATGAAGAATGGGAGGAAGAGGAACCCGGGGAGTCCTTGTCACATAGTGAAGGGGTGAGTTCATTAGGATGAAAAAGTACAGATATTCTATCTTTCCAAATATTTCATCTCCTTACGTAG
Organism: Datnioides undecimradiatus; assembly: GCA_008933995.1. Lineage (NCBI taxonomy): Eukaryota > Metazoa > Chordata > Actinopteri > Lobotiformes > Datnioididae > Datnioides > Datnioides undecimradiatus. The sequence continues at coordinate 18,313,324 of WARS01000029.1, forward strand.
TGTCAGTACATAGTTCAGTACTACAGTTTTAAACACAAATCTGTATTTACCCTGGCAAGATACCACGTGGGGCCTGCGGACTGGCAGAGCAGTTGCAATGACCTGACCAGTTTATAGGTTAAAGTGATATGCAAACAGAAAATTGGATTTGAATTTGGTTCAGCGAAAGGTTTCTATTTGGCTGGCGACTCTGAATTTGAAACAACCTGGCATGTCAGGATAATGTAAAATAAACTACTTGTAAGGTACAGTTCACTTGAAATGAAATGTACCTTACGAGTGTGCAAATATATTTTCTATGTCTCTTTTTTTATTATTAAAGTATTAATAATACCTCAGATAAGATAAAAGATCAGTGCCCATTTTAGCTGCATTTGGTAAATACAGAGCTCTAGTGATGTTTAAATCTTCCAAACACATCCTTAGTGTCGCATCTGTATGTATTAAAAGCTTGGCAGGAAATAGTCCCTTAATTAGTTTTCTGAACTTAAGCAAGAAACAAAACTTAATATTAACATATTCATCTTGTGCCTTCTCAACAAAGAAAGAAGACAAGGAGATAATCATTTTAATTTGAAAAGACTTGCTAAGAGAACTGTTGATCATTTGCAGGAAGATGAGGAGGAAGGAGGTGAGGATGATGACGATGATGGCTTCTTTGTTCCTCATGGCTACCTTTCAGATGATGAGGGGGCTCTAGAGGAAGAGGTACGGCATTGGCTCAGCTATCAGTTAATTTCAGTTTGTCGTGTCTGATCGTGTGCCTTAAGGTGTTTGGATTTTCTTGTTTGCACGACTATTAACAAATGTGTAACCTCCCAGGAGGGCGGTGACCTGGAGAAGCAGAAACTACGTCAGAAGCTAAAAGCAAGGGAATGGGATGAGCTGATGTCCTCGAAGAAGATGAAGGTGCTGGAGCCGGTGGTTAGGGGCTGCATCTGGGAGGGCGACGGACCCGATCTGCAACTCTTCCAGCCTTATGCTGTCAGTCTGATCGAGCCCTTACCTAAGGCAGACACCAGCCCCAGCACAGAGGAGATGTCACAGAGGTGTCGGAGAGAAGCACAACGTAAGTGGGCAATGTAGTTCACTTTAGTTAAAGCTGGAGAACAGCCTTTCTTTAAATGGGTGACCCATCAGGGACCTCACAAACGAAGCCCACAGTTATCTTAAAAATGCCGTTAGGCTGAGTGACAGACTGTTGCTTGTTTTTGTGTGTTCCTGCTCAACCTTATAGTGCCAGTTCAGCTTTTATGACCGGACTCTTGAATCCAATTAAGTGGCTTGAAAATGGTTGACTAGGATATAGGATTCCTCGAGTTGTGTGTTACAATGCTGTACATGTCAGAATGTGAACTACATGTAAGATCTGATTGCTTAAATCATATCAAAGAATGCATTTTACAACCAACCGTTTTTAGTAAGCGATTTCTTTTTAAAAAGTATAAACCTGTATAAACCATTTACCTGTCCATGGATAAATATTTGTGTATTTTGTAAGTTATTTTTGGCTTGTATATAAAATCATTTAAAAAGATGTGATAGCTAATGATGCATTTTAAAAAGTCTTTCATGTCCTTTTCTCTCACAGTACTCGGCCAGCTGTTACCTCTGCTGCACGGCAATCTCAACAGCAGCAAAGTGATCATCAATGAGTTTCAGGAGTTTTGTCGGCAACACACCACCTCCTTTTCACCCCCTGAACTGTCCAGCCCACAGGGCCCAGCAGAAAACATTCCCACCAGGTGAAACAACATTTGGGGATAACAGTTTCTATGTAAATTGTGGGATAAAAAGTCAAAAAGTCTTAATATTCGTTTACTTATTCAACAGGTTTTCCTCCTAAAACATCTCTTAAAAACTTCTAAAAATTCTAAATGAGTCCGTCACAGCAGTTAAAATGTCTTTCCTCTCCCTAATTCAGAATACAGGTGAAGCGGCTCATAAAGAACAATGCTGTTTATGAGAAGCGCTCAACCTACAGACGCTGCTGCTGGTACGTGCACACAGAGGTCCTGTCACGTTTTGCCCAGGAGGCGCTCCCTGTGCCGTGCCAGTGGACCTACCTCACCTCAGGGGCTCGAGAAGAGTCCCGCGATGAACCCCAGGCGGCTACAGGCTCTCAGGGAAATTCTCCCACTACACCACAGACCTCCTCCACCACATCTTCGTCCTCCAACAAAAGGAAGAGCACAGGCAGCATGTCAATAACCAAGTTCATGAAGAGATGTACTGACCTTGAGCAGGTAAAGAAACACAATCAAACAGATTTTCAAATAAACATGCAGTCTTCACTGTTTGCTCTTTGTATGCTCAGTGTAGTGACCCATTTTGGTAAATTCTCATGAAAATATGTGTTTGTAGTGTATTATTGGCTCAAATGTTCTTAAATCTCTGTGTGCCAGACTGAAGCGATAGAAGCAGACGGTTTTCAAGCTGACACTGAGGAAGATGACGAGGAAGACTGTGTCATCGTGTCCACACAGAGTGGTGAGTGGTGACATGAGAAACTGTCATTGTTGACCTTTTTATTTAGTTTAGGTTTAGTCCAAGATCCAAGACTGGTTAAAAACATGTTTGTGACGGTTCACATAAATACAGCATGGGGGAAGTATGTTCTTGTTTGGAATCTAGTCTTAAAATGCATGCCTTAGTTTGCTTGCATACTCTAAATAAAGCCTCATTAAATATTACTCTGTAGAGCCAACAAGAGGGAACTCGTCCAGTAAGGGAGACTGTCCCATGGAAGTCACCCCCTCCGACACAGCTGCTCTACCCGTGGCCAGCGCTGCTTCTACACTCACCACTGCCTGAGGACAGCACAGGCCATCTCCTCTAACAAAGCTACCCCATTTCCCTCAAATTCCCTCCTCCTGGTCCTGAACTCTACTGTGTCCAAGACAGAATCAAGTCTTCAAGCAAGACATAGCAGCATACTCTGGTACAAGCAACTCACAACAGGTGGCATCTGCTTGGTATTATGAGTTCCTCCTCACCTGTGTTTTTTCTTAAAGGAGTCAGGAGTCATCTAGCCTGTAAAATGTAACTGCATAAAATCAAGAGTGCCTAAATTGATTGAGGACAGATTTATCTGGTGTTCATTGTTTTTGCATTGAAGTTTCAGACAGGCATATTTGACATAAGCTTCTTTTAAAGTGGAAGGTGAAAGTCTGTCTAGCACTGCTACAGCAGATTGGGTTGAACAGAGGGAGAAAGAGCAGAACGAAAACGCCCAGACTCATCCAAGACACAGAGAATGGCATTATTTACGGTTTTTGAAATGTTGAATTCATGACATGACTCTGGTCAAACTGTATATAGTTCAGTAGAAATAAGAGTTGGGGAATGAGAGGCTGAAAGTCCATCTGAACATTTCCCTTTTGATTTCAGTGGGTGCATTTATTCTGCAATTTCTGATTCTGACAACTCACTGGAGTAGTTGCTAGACCTGTGCTTGTACAGATAGGTCCAGTGTCACGATGTTTTATAAATATGTATTTTCTGTATTTTTTTCAATACTTGAACAGGATAAATTCATTAAACATGAATAAAAGTACTGCACTTTTTATGCTGTTCATTTCAGCCCCGTCATCTACAAGGTACCCATCTTTGTAAGCAAGACGCAAACACTGTTGTCATACTGACATTCTCAATATTTCTTATAAGAAACTACTGGGTCGAGGAATGGATATAACAATATGCTATGAGACGCTGTTGTGCTGGAGGTTGCTCATCAATAACTGACTCAGTTATGGGTTTAATGAGTTTTTTAACACCAACAAAAGACTCAAACAATAGCAAATATTTGTCCCCTGCGGTCAATGTTTAAATTCATCATGTGGTTTTTTTGGAAAGAACTTTGTTGTTTGGTTCTAAAGAAAATACTTTATCAAAATCAGTGTTTTTGAGTTCAGTGTTTAACACCTGTATGGTAAATGTGTTGATGTGCAACCTCTCCCAGCAATCTAGATTCATATTCTTTATCAATCACTGGTGAACAAGTTGCATCACATTTGCTATTGAATCAGTTATTCAGTTAATAATTTCTGCATGTCTAACACTACAAGGTAAACTTTCTGTGAACCCGTTAACAGCATTTTAGGAAATTAAATCTTGTAACGTGCAGTATATCAGGTGCCTTCAGTCATGTGTAAGTAGTGGTAGTTTAAGTAGCTTCTTTTACAGATTCAAATTAAACACTGATAAGCTTCATAATTCTGTTTATTAAACAAAAGTTTAGATGCAATGCAAGCGACCTTTTTTACAGGCAGGATAAAAAGCAACGGAACACAGCTCAGAACATGTGGACAGATCACGACTGCTCACTTTTAATCATGTTGCAATGCTGATAAAACATTTACTCCCTTCAGTTGAACACCTGTGGGCTGAACACGACAGAGGAGTGTAGAAATGATGCTTATGATTGACTTGGCCTCACAAATGCCAGGATTGCCAATCAGCTGTTAGACTTGACATCCAATTATACCCCAGCAGTTATAAATGTGTTGCGCTTTTGGTGTAAAACTAACATTGGTACAAGTTTACAGTGGCGACTGTTTCTATTGTAAAACATAAAACAATCAGGACTTTTAAGATCTATTTCTGTTACATGTGTACAACTGACTTGGGATGCATTAGAGACAAGTGATGAGAGGTAGGTTGTTGTCATCTACCACGAACAGGGGAAACTATAATTAGTAATTACAGATTTACCTGGTATAGATTCATTTACAGCAAAAACCACTACCAAAACAGACGCCTTAACCTTCAATGACAGGTAGCAAGGGACAGGATGGATCTTCAGTTTCATGACTTTGTCATTGGATCCAGTGAGCCAGTAGGTGCTATGAACTACGATTTAATATAGTCCAACCATGTTTGAAATGTAGATCCTTTTCATATCAAGGAAATGTGTTTGATACAAACAAAATACAACACTCAAAAATTAATTAAAACCACTGGTGTTAAGACAACATGCTGCCGGTTTTAACAACAGAAATTCATGCCTGCCTGCATGCCAGACTAAGTTGGTTACATGAAGCTTCTGCAGTGATTCTCTAACTGTTAAACTATTTATCACTTGAATGGTGTGAACAGAAATATTAAAGGGTGCTCTAAACCCAAATTTTATCAAATTTAAAATCCTGAAAAGTGTCTTAAACATAACATTTTTGGAATTAGTATCGCCTTCAGATTGTTAGCACATGGCTAACACTGTTTTGAACAAAGATTTTGAATCAAATTATGCCAGAAAATCACGTTTCATGATTTAGACTTGTGCTCATACATGTAAAAATACATTGGAAGTTTGGATTAGCAAGCGATCAGAGAAGTCTGTTACACAGCACAGAGGAGTGCAAGGCCACTGCAGAGCAACAGAGGACAAACGGGCAACACTCATATCAAACACACCTCAGTAAAAACACTAATCAAACTTGACCATTGCTAAACAAGACCAATAGCGTCTCAAGTCTTATATAAAGCCGCTGCACGGACACCCTGACGCTTTGAAAATGAATGACACTGAGGTGCTGAGATATCCAATACAAGTCAATAACAGTATCTGACCACTCACTTGGCTTCACTTTTGAATTTCTTCTACATATCTGTACAATCAGAGTTGTACAGACATATTTATTCAATGGACTGTTCACTTCAGAACACAGGAGGAAGTGTTGACACAGTTAACACAAGGTCTCCAAACATGCCACGTGAACTATACCTGACTTGTTGACTGCTGGAGAACAGAGGAGTCTGTTTACTACACAGCATGTACATTCATTCAGGATGCATTCAGGCTCTTGCTTTCTCGTTACAGGTGTTATTAATGCTTCCTTTGCCAGACAGAGATAGCCTGTGGTGTCATTATACCCACATGGTGAGAGAGGGGTATGCTCAGCAAAAGCATTAGGGTGAAGTTGCCCCTAGTGTATCACTGCTACTGACTTAAGTTAGAATTTGCAAAAATAAACTTATGACTAGTCATTTGTAAGGGGCAATTTCACCCCATTAGTGTCAGAGGGGAGGTACTGTAGCTAGGGTGAGTTCACGGACAGCGGGCGCCTGCTCAGCTCAGCGTCCGAATGGTTTCCAGCAGCTCCGGCTTGAGGAGGGAGGGGCTTTTTCCACCTGCTGCTGCAATATCCGCCTGCACAGCTGCATCCCAGGCAAATGTGAGCAGAGCCGCAGGGACCTGAAGAAAATGCACATAGGCACAGTTTAATGTTAACAGCAGGAAACCGCAAACACGTATGAAGCTGAGCTGACACCTCATTTGTACTGGGACTCACTCACAATTATTTTCATTATTGATATATATTAAGTTTTATCATTAAAAATCTACCGCTGCCCGCAGCAACAATCAACTCACCAAGTTACACTCTGCAAGAGCGATTTCTTCAGACTCTTGTAGTTTCTGACTTCCAGGAGCAATGAGCTCAAATGGCTGCCAGCCATCCACCAAGGACTCCCGTACAAAGCTAAACAGCGCAGGCAGTCGGTCCCAGGCGTAAAAGGTACCTGGAATCATTCAACATCTTCACTGATGCACTTCCATTTCCACCAGGTCTTTCAACAAACCTTTTATCTGTTTGTTGACTCATTTTATGCATTGTTTTTTTTTTTTTAAAAAGAGGCTCTTGCCTTGTAGCAGACATCCATCTGGCAGTCTGATCCTGAGCAGGGTGTAGTTGTATTTCCTCCTCTCCCTTTGCTCCTCTTTTTCCCTCATGGCCTTAGTGCGCAGCATGGCGTTCTTCTCCACCAAATCGCTCCTGGAAAACACACAAGACATGCAGGGCAGTGAGCACAGGTTCTCTAAATTGATGACGGAGGAGCACCTTCACTCCGCAGTCCAGAAAAGAGGGGGCAATGCATACTTTCTGTGGAAGAGGAGCACAGCAAGGGAGCACATAAACCAGGGCAGGACTGAAGGATGTGCAGGCCAAGAGGATGTCACCGTCTCCTCCGAACCATCTGATAAGTTTTACTTAGACTGACAAGCTGTGGAACACAATCTATTACACAGACATGTACTTGTTTGTTTTACAACAGCCTAGCACTGCTGGTAAAAGATAACCAACACAATGAGTCAGGAGTTTATAGTCACACTTTGACAAAGAGCGAATCTGATGTTAATCTTTACTGTTGTGTCATCACTTCCACAGTTAGAGAGAACATTTCATTTTTCAGTGAAATGAAAATGAAGCAACATTAAGCCATTTTGTGCTTGTTCAAAGGAAAACTGTGGAACAATCTTGTCATGTAACAGTGTGTTACTGGAATTCACTACTTGTAACTGTAGCTCCTGTAACTTCTCCTCTGACCTTCTATCAACAAGGATGCTGTACCTCTGCTGTTGCTCCTTCTTGAGCTCCTCTGCCGTCAGGTTGTAGAATTCTGGTGGCAGCTCGAAGCGTTGGGCGTTGGGGGAGGGTCTGAATGCTTGAGGCTGTCTGTTCAGCTGAGCTCTGACTGGCTCTCCTCTCTGGAGACGGTCCCTCCTCTCCTTCATCAACTCCAGGGCATCTGGACTCTGCTCTGGTAACACCAGGAACTCCTCTTCCTCCTCTGATCTCCAGGAAAGGCAAATGCAAATCAACACATTTAAGAGCCGGGCTGAGTCTTTTAAGTGATCTGTTGATTTCAATGAATCAAAATTTTTTTTTTTTTTTTTTACCTTGACCTTCTACTGGAAGCATAGTGCTCGTGAAGCCCAGAGCTTGCAGGAACTCTCTGCTCCCCTCTACACAACGAACTTTCTCCTGAAATCAAAAGTGGAAAAAGATATGTATAAAATTCAAAAATACCTGCCTTGTGCTGCTTCTACTGAAGAGGATCCCATAATAAGTCATGAATGTAACAACAAACCTGGAACACCTTGTTGCTGAGTTTAATCTTCCTGTATTTCTCCTCTGCTGGATTCTTACATATATTGTCAACATACCTGTTGACAAAACATTGAGGAAACATGAAATGATTTCTGTGATAAAGCGAGTTCAACATAGGACAAAAACCAGCCTTTTCAAAATTTTAAAACAGCTGTCTCGCATGTGGGACTCATCCCTTTAAAAGACAAAAATCAAAGAATAACCGTACACACAAACATTCATAAACTTCTGTTTTTCAAGCCCTCCTAGCAGTTTCAGTTGTTATGGCTGCTACAACAGAGATCCTCTCTAAGATAAAAGTATACAAGGTCCCACAACAACAAAAGTACAAAATAAAAGAGCTCCTAATGAGAAAGGAAGATGTTTTTACTTAATGGTCTCTGCACACAGGCGGGCAGAATAGACACAACTTACTGTTCACCATTGCATTTAATTAGTAGAGACATTAACAGGGGAAATGCATTAGCAGTAAATAGGGGATACAACCATTAAAGGTGGAATTTCCATCACATACGACATAAGTGTTTGAATTGATTCTACTCTATGCAAACAGCAGAAAACAAGGCAAAAAGGAAGAGGATCTGTCGCTAGCATGATCATTAACGACAGCGTCTTGGGGCCTTACTTGCTTATGATGTCCACAGCAGCCTTCACTTTCTCTCTGTCTTTGTTAAACGTGTGAACCATCATCACAGAGGCCTCAACTTCATCTTCCTCAAACCGCTGACAGCAACAACAGAGTGAAGGTCTTATCAACAATACTCCGGACTAATATTCAATCACATTTACATTCAATTATTAATTCGAGCTAAAATGACAATAAAGGCACAATATCCTCAGACGTACCATTAAAATGGCCTCTTTAATGTGTAACTCCCTCTCACTCTTAGTTAAAGTGGCTCCAGTTAGCGGACAGGTGAAATACACACCTGACACGGAGAGGCAGGTGGGATCTTTCACTTGGACTTTTGATCCCTGGAAAGAAACATCATTTGTCAATATTGCAAAACCAAATACTGATCACTGTGAGCCAAATATAATCTTAATGATATCATTTGATTTAACCAAACTGTGATACATACCTCTGCTGCAGCTGCCTTTTCTTTTTCAGCCAGTGCAGCTGCCTCTGCTTCCAGTTCTCTTCTAACTGCAAATGATTAAAGAAAAATCATGTCTTCATCATGTCAACAGATCATAAGCAACAGAAAACTAAATTGTGATTATTTAACCAAGCACTTGCGTTTCAGTTTAAACCACAAAAACCACTACACTAGTGTGCTGATTTTAATCTAAACTGTTAGAGAACCATCTGACTAACACAACTATTTAAGAGCCTTCTGGAATGAGTGAAATTAATCAATCCAGACATGCTGCCTTGAAATATAGACCATAACCATTAGCTATGAACACATTCAAAGCCCAACTGCTAATTAAATTGTTTGGATGCAACAGCTACATGCCCTTTGCATGGATTTCATGGTCTGGGCATCTTGAAAATAAACACATCTACACAAAGGACACTAGCAGGACTAGCAGTCAAAGGAAAACCGCTCCACTTTACTGCACACAGCTGGGCGAGAAACTAAATCATGCACAAGCAAGGTGTCTCAAATCAACAGATAATAATAGTGATGCACATTTTTGTCTCAACAGTGTTAAGCTTTCCAAATATGCCTTTTATGTTGTGATTAAGTGGCATTCAAGAAAAGTCTAAATAAAGATACAGTTCAAGATGTATTAGTGTATTGTCCAATACACAATCAGACATGTAATTCAGAGAGCAATTAAGAAAAATGTAGCTGGACTGACACTATTACTTTTTAAAATTCGCCATGTCTACATATTGCCTGTTTAATTATGTTTAACACCACAACTTGTAACCGTTTTCTGAATAAGCGCACCACATCCTCAAACCTCGTATGACAGCTGCATGTATTGACCCAAAACTACATTACTCTGAGTTAAAAAAAACAACAACCCCAAAGTAACAGTGATGTAAAGTGAGACACAATCTCAAATGAACCATTTGTTGGATGGAGGCTGTTTGTCTCACCCTGGTTTCTGATGGCGTCCTGAGAGGTGTGGACCTTCGGCCGCTGATGCTGCTCAATCCTGGCCAGGGCTGCAGCTCCAGCCCTCTGGGCTCCCTCACTGGGAGCATGACGATTATTCCTGGCACTGGAGCTGCTCTGCACGTCGGGCTTACTGCTACAGTGTTATGAAGACAGAAAAGCGAGGTCAGGAGACGTTGTGGCTTCACGGTGGCAATCGTTTTATCTTGCCTACGCTGACAATAACAGTACTTTAAACACACAACTGTCAAGCTTACCTTGTTAGGCGATTTCACATGCTAACACTATCAAACCGCCAGTGACACAGCAAGTCTAATTTCGAGTGAGTAGTTGGGTGGCTTAAGTACGAGTAAAAAGTAACTTTACGTACTAAGACCATTGATTAAATAAGATCGTTCAGAGATTAACGGTTAGCTACCCTGAAATTAGATGGACGCATTCCGCTTTGCTGAGTATTAACTGTTACATAACGGCTGAAAACAGTTAGCATTAGCTTGTTAAACGCTGTCTGACTTAGCGGGAATTTTTCTTTAATAATCAATGTTGTTCAACTAATAAATACGACATGCTAATAGCGATTCGGTGCTAACTAATAATCTGCAATTAGCTAACTCAATTTTACAGACGTTAGACTGCTAGCTATGTGGCTAACGCTGTATTAGCTAAAAAAGTTTCTATTTGCCTTGTGTCATCTGTCAGTTTCTTCCCAGGTCCCGCAGACTTAAATTTAATGTCTTTCTTAATGTCCTCGAAAAACTTCTTCATTTCCTTTGGCTGTCACAGAACAGTCTTGATCGCAAAGACACAAACAGCTGAGAAGCGCCCAGCTGCCCAGCTATCGTTAGCTAGGAGGAGGAGGGGGAGGAGGAGGACCTAAACAAACTGAGGGGAAACTGCTTCCGCCTTAGAGGTGGGAGTGTCGCCCCCGTGTGGTCGAGTTGGAGACTGAACAATAACAGTCCGTCTAAAAAGAATTTCAATACACGATTTCAGCAGAGAAATAAAATGTTTATGTTTGATTCAGTACATTTAAAACGATTGAGTCTTTATATCTCGCATGTTTATAATACAGTATTTTCCACAATGCAAACTATGTAGGGTTAACTCCTCAACAACAATGTAACTAGAATAGAATAGAATAGAATAGAATAATACTTTATTAATCCTTTGGCAGGAAATTGTGGTGTTACAGCAGCTATAAATAATACAGTGAACTGTGGATCCATTGCCAAGTTGAATATAATGTAATATGTTTATCAGCTCCAAAGGCTCTCACCAGTCTACCACCAGAAAGTCCTGCTTGTTGCACTTTTCTGAATAGTTTGTTGACAGGCATGCAGCCATGCATGAGATAATCATTAAGTTGGCTCATTAATAACCATAAAAATGAAGTATGTGTCTGCTCATTTGAAATTGTCAACATTTTTGCATCAGTCATGGTGAAGAACAGATATATGATAAAATATTGAGATTTACATCCTCAAAAGGCATTGTTGTCACACGCCTGCTGTATTTGAGTAGTTAAGGACTTTTTCCCACTCCATATAGGAATGTAATAGATGCCCTATTGAAAATTTAAATCAAATCTTGGGTTTATTTTTAAACTGAGATAATTAAAGTGAACTAAAGATTGACGATGTAATACTACATAGTACTACATTCGTTTAAAAAACGTTAAGTTCTAGTTGATATTTCTCCATGTGAAGGAAGGAAGGAAGTCTGGACTCCCTCCAGTCCCCCCAGAATGTCAGAGCATAACTTTTAAAGGGTCGTGCGTTGTTACAAACTGGACAAAAAAGTTTCTATTACACATCTGTACTCACTTCGGGGCTTATCTCTGGATTGGAAACGTTTTTTAAATGAAACCATCCGATTTTTTTAGAGATAATGTTTCTGAAATGTAACTAGGGGCCGCAACTCGACACATTTGTGTCACAAGTTAAATACTGGAAACAGCAGCTTTGACATTTATCATTGCAATATATTTTATAAAATATTTCTTGTGTTGATTATGTTTAATGTAGAATAAAATATCATAATTTTTCGTTTTGAAAAATAATAAAGGCGAGATACTAAAGTAAAGTACATTTACTCGCGTACAGTGCTTGAATAAATATATTCAGTTACAACAAAACGAATCGTTAACTTTCCGAGCAGCACTTAAAGCAGCGTCACACACGCTCGTGCTGCGCCGCCGCTAGTGCCACGTCAAACGTGACGTACCAGGAGGTGTAGTCCGTGTGGGAGGTACGACTAGTACAAGAAGCCACACAGTAACTGGCATTAATGGTCTTAAACCCGAGAGGAACACTTCTCTGAGGTAAGACTACAACATTTCATTCAATTCATCGTTGACGTTTTCACGGAGGTAGCTGTTTTCCTCACAGTTAGCCGGATAGCTGCTAGCATCTGCTCGGCTCTGGTGCCGCTGTCACTCGTGTGCGGCTCCTGCAGCTAAACGTAGTCATTGATAAATCTAGGTAATACGCTGATTGTTGATAACAGGGCTTAGTCACAGCACTTTATTTCACAAAACTGTGCTAATAATAAACTTATCTCTGTTACGAGTGAAATGAGGCGTGCCTACTGCATATTGGTAAGAACAGCCCCAACTTCAAAATCCCATTGATGACTTGACAGCCTCCTGTATGTGTAAAATGTAGTGGTGTTTTTAATGTTTCAAATCAGAATTATGCCATAACTATGTCTAACAGATAACAATTTAAAGCAAATGTATTGGCTTATGTTGTCTTTGTTGCTCTCAGCATCCCTTACAAATGCTAAAGGCTCCCCTCCGGTAGAGATGTGATGATTTCCTGGTCCAACAACCTGCTCGTTGTGGATGTTGGTTCATACAAAGCTGATAATTAAACATTCCAGTAGTTTATTCTGCCCGTAGCTCCAGCACGAGGTGTAAGTGTAATGCTATGTATTGTTTCATGCCACCGGTTATGCTGGTTTTACCAGCACTAGTTAGGACTGTAGAAATACTGAGGTCATGAGTCCAATTTTCAGGACATCCGCACCCACAGCCAAAACGATACTTTATGTCTGGCAAGGTAACGGCGAAACAACTTTGGTGGAGAATTTGTCTCTGTAGTAACAGGGTTTAATTATTATTATTATTATTATTGTTGTTGTTGTTGTTGTTGTTGTTGTTGTTGTTGTTGTTGATAATAATAATAATAATAATAATAATAATAATAATAATAATAATAATAATAACAACAATAATATTTACGTAAACACAATCATAGTTAGTCCATTATAACCTCCTAAATGTACGGTGTGTATAATTTGTCGTGTCTCCAGCCTAATTTCCAGAAATAAGGCATGAGGTCATTAATTTAATACTGTCAGTGTCAGCTATGACTCTGTTCATCATTAACCTCTTTATTTAATCTGTGTTTCAGTGTGACAGAGTTAAACCAAAAGCACTGTTTATCATGGACCCAACCACCAGCGGACTTGTCCAGAGGTTGGCTGAAGCTGACCAGTCTCACCTCCTGAATTTCTGGAATGAGCTGAGCTCTGCTGAGCAGGCTGACTTGACCCGCGACCTGCAGGGAATGGACTTTCAGGAGATCAATGGATTCTTCAAGAATGCCATGGAGACGTCCAGCAACAGCAAACACGAGAAGATGGATGCCCGCATGGAGCCGGTGCCCAGGGAGGTGCTGGGCAGTGTGACCAGGGACCGAGAGTGTCTTAAAGACTGGGAGTTAACCGGTGAGCTCCATCAAAACTCTGATCAAAAACAGGAAGTCATTCTTACAGCTATTGTGTTCTACATGCAATAAGGAAACAAAGAGCATGTTTCTGGAAATATTTGGTTTTTTATTGGATTTATTACAATGTCATACAGCAGGAGGGACCATGTGAGCACTTCCCATTTGTTAAGCAAGACTTGTGTGGTTACTGCAGAAGCAGTAATCCCACAGAGAGACTGAAACCTAGCAATTAAGTCTTGTTGTTGAGTGTGATGGCCCGGAGGTGATTGAGAGAAATCTCCTGGTGTCTGACTGGGAAGCCTAAAGAGGATTAAAACATCACATGATAACTAAGATGCTTTGATGTTGAGACGGGGCAGTCAGAGTTTTGATGACTTGTGCTGCTGACATTTTAGGCCCGCAAAATAGCTGTTTTTCACCGAACCCTTATGTAATAACTTATCAAGACGTTCATCCTGAGTAGCGTCCAACCCCCCCCCCCCCCTTGCTTGCTTTGTGTTTTCTAAACTCACACAAACTATTCCTAGTCTCAGTCTCCTGCCTAGATTTGAAATATGAGTAAGTAAGGCTGCATTGTTCATTACAGTTTGCGTAATCCTCCTCGCAGCGAGGGTCTGACTATTTAGTTAGAGGTTTGGTTTTTTTTTAGGGTGGGGGGAGTATGACAGTGGAGTCAGGCAGCAGAGAACATCTGCATTTGATTTGCGCCTGACGTAAATAGCGTTGCTGCTTGACCCTCATGAGGTCACTCTGCTCTTTCGGGACTAAATATGTGTGCAGGGCATGGTTTGTGTGTGTGTGTGTGTGTGTTTTGTAGGTTTGAGGAGGTAGTCATAGTCCAGCAGGCCCGCCCAGTTTGCTAGTATAAACTGTGTTTTTGGCACTTGTAAGAAGAAAGAGTGTTTGCCATCAAGTCACGTAGCAGCAGTTTATGTTAGATAAACTGGAACTGTTATAAACCACTGAGCCAATGAACTGCAATAAATGCAATCAAGTGTAGGGTTATTAGATTTTATGTTCAGGCTAATTTATCATGTCAATTTGCCAAAGTCCTGTGGACCATACTCCTAAACAATCAGATGATGGCTCAATCTGTTTGCTATGTTATCAGCATTTTTCTAGTTACCTTTGTTTTTTAAATCCCAAAGACAGTAAGAAGCCACTGAAATCAGATAATGTTGGCCTTGTATTGTAATGTCAAACTGTATACTTTAATGTGTTTCACTACCTTATATCACGTTCTCTCCTGTTCAAAACCATTCAACTGCTCTGTGCTCCTTCAGGTCTGAACTGCATCTCTCAGAGCAACGTAGCAGTTCTGCTGCTGGCTGGCGGCCAGGGAACCAGACTGGGGGTCTCTTACCCGAAAGGCATGTACGACGTGGGGCTGCCATCCCACAAAACCCTCTTTCAGATCCAGGCTGAACGCATATTGAAGCTTCAACAGCTGGCGGAGCAGAAGCACAAAATCAAGTGCTGTATCCCCTGGTAAGACACAGTGTTTTTTAGGAGGCGCTAGTGTGCCCGTCAGTTGAATTGCTGCTTTATTAGACACGTAAATCCCAGCTACCAACTGCTGTCTCTTTATTTGCGATGAGAGCTGAAAAAAACCATTTGTCCCACTTTTGTTTGCTTGATGAATTACTGGGTCAAATCATTGCCAGCATCAAAGGACACTCAGCCAGAGAAGTTGTGTTCCTGGAAAAGGATTAGTTCCCTGTGGAGCAGATCCAAAAGCTGTACACGGCTGCCAGTGGAGTGCATAAAATCAACATTACACTGTAGTTACTGCTTAACAGTTACAGAAGATTATGGCAGCGATAATATCATGTCATAATCTTCTGCAGGTCTGATTCTGTAAGGAAGATTTTGCATTTTTATAGTCTGTCATCAAATTTTACAGACTGGTATCAGATTTGTCTTTGTAAGTCATGACTTTAGACACTTTCTGTAGCATTCACAAAGGAAAATATGTGTTTACATGAAGGCGTTGTCTTGTATGTATCCACATTTCCCTTATGATTTGAAATAGAGAAGAAAACAAATGAGGCACAAATCACACACAACGTTCCCTCTGTGTTGCCTTCAGGTACATCATGACCAGCGGCAGGACAATGGAGTCCACCAAGGACTTTTTCTCACTGCATAACTATTTTGGCTTGGACAAGGACAACGTTGTCTTCTTTCAGCAGGGGATGCTGCCAGCCATGGACTACAATGGCAAAATCATCCTGGAGAGCAAAGGAAAGCTGTCCATGGCCCCTGGTGAGCCCACTCAGGATTTGTACCTTTTGGCTCAATTGTTGTATTCCAGTTCTGTGTTTCGAACAAATGTGTCTGTGTTTGTATTTCAGATGGCAACGGGGGTCTTTACAGAGCGCTGGGGAACCAGGGTATTTTGGATGACATGGAGCGGCGGGGCATTGAATACATTCATGTGTATTGCGTGGATAACATCCTGGTCAAAGTTGCAGACCCTGCCTTTGTTGGTTTCTGTGTACAGAAGGGAGCGGACTGTGGAGCTAAGGTTGGTCACCTCCCCTGCTCCTTCTGTCTATTACTGTGTCCCTTTTCTTCACTTTGAAGGATATGAGCTATGTCTTAAGATGAATCAGGGCACTAATTAGAGCTCTAAAGGAGTAGTGTGCAGGATTTAGTGGCATCTAGCAGGAAAGGTGTGGACTGCAAACTACCACTAATCACTCTGCCTTTACAATATTGTAGGAGAGCCTACGGTGGCCTCAAAAACACAAGAAGGGCTCTCTTTAGAGCCAATGCTTCTCCATGGCTACTGTAGAAACATGGTGGGGGAAACATGGCAGACTCAATTAGTATGTAGTTTTAAATTCTAAGCCAATGAAAACACACCTGGCTGAAGAGAATTTTGATTTCTGTCAATAGATTCCTCCTAAAGCAGACGCATTGGACATTTCTTAATCATCATGTCAAATGCAAGAAAGATGTTTGCATTTTAAGAGGTGAAAACACAGCAGCAGGTCTGTTATACTACTGCCATGAAGTTTTTTTGTTACATCAAGCCTTTGCTGTTGTGCGGCAGCAACACTGATAAGCTCAGTTACCTTCTTATCAGACCAGGAAATAATAAAATTGTAAGGATACACGCACAAACGGTCACCGTAAGGATGCATGCACGCAAATGTTATGACCAAATCGAACCCAAGAAAAGTCATATTACATATTCAAATATGGAGTGTGACATAATTATAAATATGTAAGATCGATATAAGTAACCAAACTACATCAGCAGTCAAGACAGTAGGGCTGATTGTGATCCAGTCTGATCAGCCTGTCTAGCCTTTTTACATTACAGGAGATCCTTAAGGGACACAGCTGTTTATCCATAGCTTTTTATAGTGTGTGTGTGTGTTTCTGCCGTGTGTTTCTGGGGTTGTCAGTTTGCTTTGACGAACGCTTAAGTATCAGTTTCTAGATGCACCTCACATGGCCCACCACTAGATGGCGATCTAGATCATACTGTTAGCTAGCAGAGCAATAAATTCATTACAGCTTTCTAGGAAATTTAGAGGGTTGAGCCCAAAATCTTCCTTCACTATGGTCTCAGATAACATGAGTGTGATGTGGAAACACCACTTTTTCCTAAACAGTGTCTTTGGACATACTGTACTTTCATTTTGGATAGGAAAATGCTTTTCAGGGTACAACGGGTGAACTGGAAACTTTTTTTTTTCCTCAAGTAAATGAATCACATTCATGATTAATTGAAACTTTTTCCTTTTTAAAAAAAAATAATGCTGTATTAGTAATACATGTTAGGAAGGCCTGTACACAGGATAACCAGTTGGGATGTGTCTCACGGGACAGGTCATTTAAGATGATCCACCGGCAGATCTCGTTTAGTTGGTTTTGTTCTTATGTTGATTCAGTGACTCTCCTACATAAAATATGACAACAATGAAAGTAACAAGAAAGACGATACAAAGCAACACATTACATCAATATAAATCCACTCAACATGACAACTGGTGAAACAAGACAAAACCTACAGCAAAGTTGAAACAATGATAATGATTTTATATATAAATAAACTCTAGATAGCAGTGCTGTTGCCATGGCTGGAGAATAAGACAACGGGACATGCAAAAGGGCCCCCTGCTTCTACAGGAGCACAGTGAAATTGAAAGAGATGTTGTCACTTGTGATCATTTTGTCTCTTTGTGGTATTTTTGTGTCACTGTAGTAGTTTTTTTTTTTTTTCTCTTTCTGTGGCCCTTCTGTGTCTCTTTCACTGTTTAGTGTCTTTTTGTGGTCACTTTTAATCTCTTTGTGGTAGTTTTGTGTCCTTAGGGTGGTTTTATTGGTTTTTTTGTGATAACTTTGTAGTTGTTTTGTATTTCTTTATGGCCATTTTCTTCCCTCAGTGGAACTTTTGTGCCTCTTTGTAGTTCTATAATTGATTTGAGTCAAACCAGCGGCCCAGTGTCCTTTTACCTGTGTCCCTTAGACCTATTCAGTGAGGCATCCATCGCTGTCACACTGTTTGTTTTGACCTAAGGGACAACACTTACTAAAAGACCATCAAAACAGTATAAAATGCTGTTGTGCCTCCTACTGAGCCTTCAAAATTCAAAGAAAACTGGTAAAGAAATGCAGTCAAAAGAAGCACTGGGTGACACTGGAGATGACTGATTGCTCTGTTGCTGTTTATCAGTTGGGCCTCCTGCTGTAAACGTTGCTTTAGCAGTTGTTGCCAAGATTACCAGCAACAGGACATCCAGAAATAACAAACAATAAACCAGACAGTCAACTTGCGACAATCAGGAAACTAATGTCCAAATGCAGTTTGTACAGAGGTTCTACTGAGGCAATAGGATATGACCTTTGAGTTATTCATACATCTGTGACCGTCTGTAACCGTCTGTAACCACTGCTGCATGCCCTTCGATTTTAACTTTAAATCACATTTTGTGTTGATCACAGTTTTGCTTCCTCTTCCACTTCAGAACTGTAAATGAGGTCATGTGTGTTAAATGTCTAAGTGTGTCTGACACTTTTGTTACCAGCTCAGTGTCGAGGCACATTATTTCTTAGCAGTACCACACTGAAATATGTTTTCATCACGCTGTGTATTTTATTTTCCAGCTAACACAGAATATATTGAAGCATTTAACTGTGTGTGGACCTTCAGATCGTCCAGTCCAGACCCCGCTTCTGTTTGACATTATGAGTTGTGTGGTGGAGCGGAGCTGGAAGGATCAGATCAGAGCACAGTCCCACCCTCCCATCATAAATTACTAAGCTCTGCTGCAGTTCATGTGGCTTCACCACCACCACCCCTTCCCCTCACCCCACCCTGCTCACCAACCGCCTCATCAGGACTCCACTCTGTCATTAGCAACCAGCAGATGGGGAGAGGGTTTTTTTCTTTTAGTGCAGATTTAAACTCACTAAACTAAAGTGGAATTCATAAAGGAAAAGAGGATCCTTTCATAGCTTTTTGAGCCTTATTCATGTATTTAACTTTTGTCCTATTTTTGCTCCTCCATGTATCTGCAAATCATTAGCATTATGTGTTTATATTTGTTGTTTGTTTGTGTATGTTTTTGTGTCATTTTGCAGTGCATATTCTATATAAAATATGTGCTAATTTGCACCGTTAAAGCTGCTTGCATGAGGATTTAATGTGTAAATGGCTTAGTTGTCCTCATAAACGACACTTTATTTGCGACATTGTTTCCAGGTGGTGGAGAAAACCAATCCCACAGAGGCAGTGGGTGTGGTGTGCAAGGTGGATGGCCGTTATCAGGTGGTGGAGTACAGCGAGATCACCCTGGCAACTGCTGAGAAACGCAGCGCCGACGGCCGGCTGATGTTCAATGCAGGAAACCTGGCCAATCACTTCTTCAGCTTCTCCTTCCTCAGAGACATAGTGCAGTAAGACTAATGCAAACATGATGTTTGTGCTGTGTATCCATCTGTTGCTCAGTAGACAGATCAGTAGCTCATATAATTGTGCTGCAATGAAAAAGCATCTTTCTCACTTTTTTCTTTCCGCTTACATATCAGGAAGTACGAACCAAAGCTGCAGCACCACGTGGCCCAGAAGAAGATCCCATATGTGGATCCAAAGGGTCAACTAATCAAACCAGACAAACCAAATGGGATTAAAATGGAAAAGTTTGTCTTTGACATCTTCCAGTTCGCCAAGTGAGTGTTTTGTTTTTCTACAGAGGGTACAGAGTGTCACCCCAAACTAAAAGGCCTTAAAACACTCAGAATACAATGAATATCTTATGCTCCGTTTGAGAGGTGGCTGGGTTGCATATGTTCCTCTGGCAGGCCTTCAGGCGCAGGGTTTGACTGGTCCTTGATCTGTCCTTTCCTGCATGAACCAGCCCCTTTTTCCAGTCCTGATCTCTATCCCACCAGCCCCAGTCCTGCCGTTGCTCCAAGGTCTGGTCCAGTAGACCGAGCTTGCCAAGCTCCCTGCAGGAGGATGGAGGTTTATGAGCTGTTCACTCATTCCACCTCCTCCAGCGCTGCATGACATCAGCTTTGAGTCACGCCACTACTAATAGGACTTTACATCTAATGAAAGGATTCCTGATTGACTGATGGAAAAACACTGCAGACATGCACAGCTTCCTCCCAGGTTTATCCGCTGCATTTCTAAATGAAAACAATGAGAAATAGTTTTTGGTGTTGCTGAGGGGATGGATTACAGTTGTGCTCGGACTGGCAGACATGCAGCTTTAGCAGAATCCAGATGGATCGACTCGCTCTGCTCTTTCTCTGTTCTGTTTGGTCCAACCTCTCATAGTCATGTGCAACATATTATGTATGTCTGAGTCAAAAGGCCTTGTACATTTCATTGTTATTCTCCAGCCAAATGCCGAAGATGCACATTTAATTTCTGACTCTTTATTTTGTAACAGAGATCTTGAACTGATTAGGCAGGATCCAGAAAAAACGCTGATCCTACGCACCAAATTATAGGAAGCCAACAGGCCCATTAAGACTTTTTTTCTTCCCCATACACAATCATTAGAAAAAGCATGTCTCTAAAACAATGGATGCATTTTTCTGAGTGTCACAATCGCCATGAAATTACCTAGAAATGCTGTGCAATCAAAATTCGATCCATTTGGAAATTTTGAAAAAGTTTTCAGGCTTACGTGCTCAGTGCGCATCCTGTATGAGAATAAATGGAGCACCATCCTGGAAAGTTTACCTCCGTGGTTTGCAACTCGAATACGAAAGTTCACATAAATGTTTGTCTAAGTCTGTTTTAACATTAGGACAGAGTGATGACTTTTTGCTTTTGTTAAATAACCATGTTTTTATGCTAATCTGTTAATTTTGGCATTTTGCTGCCAGCTGAAGGGTCTATTGATTTATTATTTTTACTTTTACTTCATCAGAGTGTTTTATCATCGATAATGCTCTTATTTTAAAACCTTCACACCTGAAAACTTTCCTGCATAACTGCATCTCCCACTGAGCAGCTCCGTTGGTGCAATTAGGCATTAGACTTAATATAAAGCAGCACCAACTCTTTCAGTTTATATAAACATATTTTGAAACTCCTGGACAGCATAGAAAATTAGTCGATTAATCAATTCAGTCAGTTTTCAAGCCAAAATGTGAAACACCCGCTGGTTTCAGTTTCCTAAAAGTGAGTATTTGATGCTCTACTTTGTTAATTGTGGATGTAAGTGAAGAGTCTTTGGGTTTCGGACTGTTGATTGGACAAATTAAGACATTTGAAGAAGCCACTTTAGTCTCTGGTCTCTGGGAAATTGTGCAATTTTTGAAAATTTCAAAAACCCAATAAATTGAGGAAAAAATCAGCAGATTAATTAATAATGAGAGGACATCTTCTTTCCATAATTGAGAATAAATCATGAAAAATGTCTGTATGTCACTTAATATCTCAGCTAAAGCAATGTTCAATATGAGATGACAGCTGATCACCATTGTCTTCCCTTTGGTGTGTTTACACGTGTGTTGACGGGCTGCTGTGTGTGTCCAGGACATTTGTTGTGTACGAGGTGCTGCGGGAGGACGAGTTCTCACCGCTGAAGAACGCCGACAGTCAGGATGGAAAGGACACACCCACTATGGCCAGACACGCCCTCATGTCCCTGCACCACCGCTGGGTGCTCAACGCTGGCGGCCACTTCATCGACGAGAACGGCAGACGGGTGCCCGCCATACCTAGGTGACAACAGTTAACATCACGTCCCTTCACAAAACACACAGACACATCATCATGTTTTGCATGAACACATACGCAGGCTCCACACGGTCATTCCCACCTTCTCAACACTGCTCCCACTTTGTGTACAAACAACACGCACAAGCTTTTTTTTTTTAATTTGCTTTGTTTTGTTTGTATCATACACATCATCACACTCTTACTTCCCCTTTTCTCATGCTTGGTCTTGCTCCTGTGTGTCCCGTGCAATGTTTCCAGAGACGGAGCAGCAGGCAGTGTCACAGATGATGGCAACAGAAAGTAATTATTATTCCCCCTGCAGTACTGAGTGCATGGTGATGGGGTTTTGGCTTTCTTTCCCTCTCGCTCAGATGTGTTAACATGATATAACATTGCCTCTGATCCTTGGCGCCATCCTTTCCTTCGTTACCACTGAAAAGAGGAACCAGTCGGCAGCCACTTTTCTGTCTCTTTATAGTCGGTTGTGACGAAGGAAATGACAGCAAGGATCAGCTCAGGCGACTGAGAACGCAGTTCTCTTAGCCTCCTGGTCAGATGATGTACAGTCAAAATGACCCGCTGACAGATCATTTCCCCCTCAGATGGTTGCTACTAATACACATAATGTATTGCATGCTGGGTAAAGGAAACCAGTTACACTCTGGCAATCGGTCACAACTCCAACAGATGATGAACCTGTTGATTTGTCTGTAAAAATGATTAGGACAAGGCCAGACGTTCCATCGCTTGCTAGTTTGCCTTTGTGTTTAAATCCACCTGCTTGTTTTTATATGAGCATGTGCTTCAATAACATTCATTGCACCAATGAATGTTGTTCAGGCTCTTTCAAAAGTTGCGCTTCTCCCTCAACCAATCAGCTTTTCCTTCATCTTTGTGGACACCTGAAGTACCTGACTAGTGATTGTCGTCTGTACCTAGAAATAAACAAGCTGAGTGATGGCAATGCGGTGGAAAGTCCCTCCAACACCACATTATTGTGTCATTCATTTGTTTTCTTCTAGCCTGTTACGGGGCACAGAGTAATCACTGGTCATGTTTGGGAATGAAGAAGCTCTGATTCTCTGCTTTTTTAAAAAAAAAAAAACTCTAATCACAAGCTGCAGTAGAAGAACAGCTGTGTCGAGGATGTGCAGCTGCTTCTCTCAACTAGAGTCCCGCCGTCTTTCATGACTGACTTGCTCACTCTGTTTCTTTTTTGTTTTTCTTCTCGTCCTCTATGAATTTATTCCTTTTCCAACGCAGCCTCAAGGACGGAACAGACCTGCCAATCAAATGTGAGATCTCCCCGCTGGTGTCCTATGGGGGAGAGGTAAGAAGGCGAGGCCTGTTGTATTAAATGGAAACTCCAGATGTGGTTCCTCTCCTGCTGTGCACCTGAATTAATCAATCACACGCTAACGCTGTCCCGACGGTGTCGTTTACCACTTTTAAGGGTCTTGAAGAGTTGGTGAAGGGACGAGAGTTTCATCCAACCCTGATGATCGACGAGAACGGGGTCCACGAGCTGGTGAAGAACGGTGTTTAGACAACGAAGGGGAAGGGTGGTAGCGAGAGATAGAGGGACAACCCAAAGACCGACCTCCCTTTGTCTCTCAACTTTGGTGGGGAGAAACTGTGATGTCATCGCTGTGCAATAACAAACCCATGTGTCCATGAAAGAGGCCGCCCAAAACGAACGAACGAGCAAGATGAAGTGTGTCGTTTACGTCTCAGCGCCGCGGTTTCTTTGCTTCTGTATGTTGATGTCACACTTAGTTCCTGTTTGTTTTGGAGAGCACTTGAACACAGCATGAGATGAAGGACGTAATCCCTGTCACACCGACTGGATGAAGCGGTCTACAGGTGCATCTATTTATTTTGCTTATGAGACTTATTTTTATATGTACCAACAGACGCGCTATAGGTGGAAACTACCATCTATTCATTTAACCTGGTGATTTTTATACAACATTGGACTGAGATAAAAGAAAGATGGTTCTTATTAGCATGTAATCAAAGTACATGGTACGGGGGGTATTTATGATATCGGCTTCTTTTCTGCTTGTAACCATTGAAGATTAGCTCATATTCAGCTTTAACAGATGCTATGATTTCTATCGTCTTTATTAAAGAAATTTCCTACATAGAAAATCTGTGTGTTGTCTTTGTGGTGTATGTATTTGCTCCATACTGCGTTGTGGCTGAGTTTGTGTGTGTGTACACAGTTTAAAAATAAGCATTAGCAAGTCTTCTGACAAATCCACGAACAATATGTGAATGTGTGATTTTCACTGCCCTGTTTCTGCTGGGTGTTTTTTGCATTATAGCTCCTGGTGTGTTGAATCAGAGTTTCCAGCACATGGTTTATGTTTAAGATGGGCCAGAGCATGCAACTCTGCTGCAGCCTTTCAGGAAATATTCTTTGTGGCTCCTTTCTGACTCATTTTCTTTCTTGCTCTCCAGCTCCATAACTGTGTTATGATGTGAAATACCTGCAGCGTTTGTGCTTTAGCAAAAGAAAAACACTCAGAGTGCTATTCTCTATACGGATCTTTGTACTGATTTAATGTACTGTGAAAACATTTATGAAGTCTCGATATGAAGCTCTTCCACAGAGGTCTTTTGTTTAGTGTCTAATGAGAGTCTGCAGTCAAGCTCGTGCAGCTGTGCTTTGAGCTGAATGCTAATGCTGGCATGCTTAAGATGCTCACAATAACAATGTTAAAATGCAGATGTTTGGCTGGTACAATGCTTATGTTTACCATCTTAGTTTGGTGTGTTAGCATCACACCACATTCAAGTGCAGCTTTTGCAGGTGTTGCAGTCATTATGGGCAAATTAAACCCAATATTAATGTTACATTAATGAACAAATTTCAGTCAAAGCCACAAATTGTAACCTCACATGGTGAAGTAAAAGTCAGAGTAAAAGTCAGTCAGTAAACCTCATCCTTTGGGGACCATGCATGTATGTTGGATGTTGCCCATGTATTTAAATCTAGACCAAAGTGGTAAACTGACCGACCAACCGACGGACGGACCAACAATGCCATTGCCAAAACACTGGCATGCTAAAAATGTGCATTGTCACTTTACTGCAGCATGGTATGGCGTCCGCGACAACGCAATCCGCAGTCACCTTCTGCACATCAAGAATTAAGAAAAATCTTAAAAGTACTTCACATTTCACATTACCCTTTACTTTCTTAAGTGTGGTGAAACGGTTTAGGTCCCATCGGCAGCGAAACAGCTCACTTTATGATGTCACCAGAGGACGACCTCTCTGACACTTGACTCACTTTTCACAGATCTGGAATGACTATTAAGGCTGTGATGCACCGCAGCATTACTGTGTTTAATAATAAAAACATATTTCTAGCAAAGACCAGCATTTCACCTACACTGTCAGATCAACTGTGTAATATAAAATATAAAAACTAAATACATGGTTTGATTTGGGAAAAGTGCACTGCAATAGCAACAAGCTACCCCGTTTTTCTATAAATGTGTGATAAAGTGACAGCAGCACAAGCGTTACGTTGCATTACGGTTGCTTCAGCCTCTAGCTGTCAAAAGAAAGGCTCTTTTCAGGATGAAGAAAGCTTTCTGATTGAGCGTTGGATTCAAACTTAATTGAAACCTTATGTGTGGCATGAGGAATTCTGGGACTTTGGCTCGCTCCCAAGAATCCACAGAATGTGAAGGGTTTTTTCTCCCTCTCTCTCTCTCTCTCTCTCTCTCTCCCTCTCCCCCTCTCTCTCTTTTTTTCCCTATGTGCAGGGGTGTCTTACATCAGCCCAGAGAGTCCTGGTGAAGGCGACCGACAGACAGAGAGTGGGCAAACAAGAGAGTGAGAGAGAGAAGGGCTCGGATTGTGACGTCCAGCCGTCTTGACTCTCCCTGGAATAATCTTAAAACCTTCTCTGAACAAATGGTCTGAAAGGACAGCACATCTCAGAAGTAAGTCATCCCTTTTTATACTTTTAAACTTTCTCTTTTCACAATTTTTACTGTGACGTTTACCTCTGATCACGTCTCTCGATGCCTTTGGTGAGTTCTTTAAAGTTTCCTTGGGGTATTTCACAGTGAGAGACTCAGTTGCATGTTTGAACTCTTTGTACCTTTTGTGTGAAGTCACTGCTGTTTGCATGGCAGACCAGAAGCGTGGACGCAGCAGAGTAGAGTGATGCAGTACCAGATTCAAACTCACTCACTGCGCTGCGGCAGGTCCAGCTGTGTCAAAGTGAACACACCGTTTTACTTTGCTGTGCTTCATTTAAACACATTTTCACTTCAAATAATGAATAAGGCTTGAAGGAAACATAGTAACAGAACATAACATATAACAGACATATGTTATATATAACAGACAACAGATTTAAGTGTGGTTCTAGCTGCCTGTAGGTGTTTCCTGCATCATACAAATGCAGAGTGGCAAAAACTTGTCTTTCTTTACAAGTGACAGATGTGTAACTAATATGAAAACTATGTGACTCTTCCTATGAATCCAGGGCAGGGCAGTTAGGAATATGTTTCTGGAAAAGCTAAACAACTCACTCATTTATGGCAGTCTCAGTTTACTGTGGTCAGCTGATGAAATGTCCAATACTTAAGTTCCAACACTGGGAAACATTTCAGCCCCAGAACACGTCCTGCTTTTGTGTCATGGATATAGTGTGTATGTTCCTGGGTGTTATGTAGGTGTTACGTAGGTGGTATGCAGGTATCCTCATGTGGTATGCGGGTGATAAGACGTCCACACAGAGGCCTCTGTTCTACCTCGTTGAAGTTATTTGGTGACTCGACTCGACACTCATCTGAAGAAAATGGGGTAATTGTTCTGGAGAGATCAAGGCGATCATAAGGTCACGCTTGAGTGTGTGTCTGTGCGTGTGTGTCATGCCTGTGTAATATAAACAATAATAATTATATATGTACACATGGCAGAAATTAAGATATTTGTTTCAGTTAATGTCGCTGATGCCGACCTCAGTGCACTCATGCAGTAACATGAGTACAACCTGTACTAAAATGAATTATAAATCGAACATATGTCGAAAACCAAAACATCGGTTGTTTCCAGTCTCTTCAAAATGATTATTTACTACATTTTACCACTGATTCATTAAACAGGTTGAAAACAAAACTCCTGTATAGGAACTTACCAATATCTTATACAGTATATTTATGTGCTTATGTGCTTTAATGTGTGAGCCCTACTTTCTAGAAAAGTATTAGTATAGATATGTATTGTACACGACATGATGACGTATCAGTATGTGTCTCAGTAAAACGTCAACAGTAAACATTTCACAGTCATGATCACATTCAAACATTAAAGACAGAAACTGATGCAGCAGTGGGTCATGAAAGGTTGCGATATTAATGAGAAGTGTAACTTAGTTTTACTTTTACTTTTATTCTGCTGTCAGTTGCCCCCCTGTTTAGCAAAGCACAGGCTTTTTCTCCGCTCCGCGATGAACTCTGTGGAACAAAGAGGTAATGGAAGTACAAGTAGACATATCAAATTGAGCAAAACAAAGGGTGAAATTTCAAAACTTGACCATGAATTAACTCCAGGAACGCACTGATCCCCACAAGATGGATGATTTATGGTGGTATTAGAGGACAGGGGCGTGGATTTTTCCTTTAAGGCCTTTTTGTTGTGTGTTCCCTTGGCTGGGTGCATAAATAGGAAACCGTCTCTATCAGCTCTAAATAAGCTCTTTGTCAAAGCACAAATGGAGGAGTTATTGCTTATGACAGGGAAATATATGAAATGCCTGTGGTGGATGTCAGAGGGGAGTGGATAATGTACTCACATTTAGCGCTTCTTATTTGTTCAGACAGTTGGAAAACAGAAAGGGAGAGAACGCTCAAGGGGGATTTGATCCCACGCCATCACTCCATTATCTGGCTGTAACTGGATATTTAATGCAAAGTATGCACACACACACACACATATATATATAGGCCAAAACACACAGCGACAGAGTGCAGAGGACCCTCATCAGGCGTGTGTTATCACTGTATCTTTCTGACATGTCATTTCAATTAGCAGCTCTTCCCTCTGGAGTTAGGAGGCTGACTGACGTCCTCACGTACAGACCCTAATCACGCACCACAGCTAAGGCTGTAATTTCAACCCCACATTCAAAACACTGCGCTGGAGGCACCCGGTGCTTACTTAGCTTTAGCCGTAACTCGAGGCAGACGTTGTTTGATTGGAAGTGTTTTCAAATCAATGCTTCTGGCGAGAGAAAACCAGCTGTGCACTCGCTAGCTGAGGTGCATGCTGTAATTTGGTATAAATATCGTCCCATAAATACTGCACTGTTGATTTTGTATCCCACACGTGCTTGAACTTCGACCCTGCCCAAGCCATCAGCGCGCTCATCACCTACTCGTTTGAGGGGGATTGGGTTACTCGGAGCCGAACGTGGACTGCATTTATGCCTTTAATTTCTGTGTTTGAGCTACTTGTTTGTTTCTAGTTCAAGTGACAGGAAAGATGACAAAAATGGTGGAACGGTGGAATAATTATTGACGTTAAAGGGGCAATTTGGCCCAACGTCATGTTGCAGAATGTATGTACATGTTCAAACATAGAAAATGAAAGTGACATCTGAACATAAATCTCAGACAACTACAACAAAGTAACTATTACTGATTAAATGGGGATCAACATGGCTCTTATTTCTCAGGTGTTTCTGCTCCTTCACTGTCTGTCTGTCACCTGAGATAAAGACAAACACACAAAGGGACTGTGATGTCATTCTCCACTTCAGCTGCACTTTATATTTAGACAGAAAATAGTTTTTCTTGCTCACGCCTGTCAAGGCTGAATGCTGAATATTGCACCTTTAACATTCAGCTGCTGCAGACTACAGAGAAAGCTGCTCGAATCAGAGAAAACCAAATAATTGCAGAGGAGCCAAAAGATAAATGCACGGGCACATTAAAACACAGTAATCGGTGTCTCAGTCATCCTCTGTGTTTGCACATGTGGCCTAAGTCTCTCTCCCCTGTTTAAAAGCGGCACTCTCTTCTTGTTTGTCTGTTTGTCTGAAACTGATTATCTGCCCATCCACCTCGCCGTCTCTCAGTTCGCAATGTCGTCCCTAATTACAGGCTGTCAGGGAAGATCTGAAGTAATATTTCACATCAAAAGGACCTCAGGACGCGCTGCAGGCTGCCACTCTGTACAAATGACAGCCCGGGCAACGAATGAGTTGTCACTGCTGACGTATCAGGCTGCGTCTGCCTTTTTGTATGGTTAACGGTTACTGTTTCATTTGAATGTCTGTGAAGATGAAGTATGTGTTACCAGCGTTGAAAAGTAACTAAGTGTGTGTACTCAAGTTTAATTGTGAAGTATTTAACTTGAATACTTCTCTTCTACTCCTTTTACACTTCCACTTCATCAAATTTCAGCAGCAACTATTGTACTTTTTCCTCCGGTGCACTAATCTGACAGGTTTAGTTAGATTTCAGATTAAGATTTTACATTGAAAAGACACAATAAGCTTATGACATACATTGCCCTTTGGTGGTTTCTAATGTTTGTGACTGACAGCTGCTTATTAAAAGAATCAAATCCCTTCTGAAGCTTTCAGTCTGAGGTTTTTACTTTACCATGACCATAAAATGTCATTTGTAATGTGATGTTTGAAATGGCATACTTGACATCACGATGCATAGTAAGTGAATTTGTTATATGTGAGAAGTGCCTGGATGCATGCTTGGTTAACAAGAATGTGTGAGTTTGTGGTGTGGGTGTACTTAACTGCCTCAAAAATGCATTGCATCCGATTGCAGATGGTTTAATCTGTAGGTTATTGATCACAGATGTATAGTGTGTGTGGTAGAGAAAAAGAAAACGAGTAGAGGTGTGTGTGTTTGATGGGTGAGGTGGATGGCGAGCAGGAGAGCTGCAGGTTAGCAGTGGAGGTAGAGACACGGGCTTTTAGTATATTCACAGTTCTGGACATACTAAACGAAGACGAAGGTGTAGAATTACATTTAAGACCATTTTATGACATGAGGGGATTTTTTGTTATGCCACAAGAAGCACATTCATAACTTCTTCCCAATATTCACAAAATAAAACAAATTGTAACAGAAAATGTTCAAAAAATGAACACAGATTTGTGTTTTTCTACTTTTTTAGGGGTCCTGTCTCTTAATTTGAGAACCAAGGAAATACTCAATAGTATAGTATAAAGTAGTTTAAACTAGACATGCAAATTAAGGAGATCATTTTGAAATTATGCCTGCGTATGTCTAAAGTATTTTATTATTTCCTGCAAAAGAAAGGAGCAACATATAGTGAAGACTATGATAGCTCCCACAATAAGGATAAATCCTCTTCCTTTAGACTGGAAAGTGGTGAACGTAAACTATGTTATAATGGGCTGCTGGTAACTGTCATGTCACTTTATGCTTTACTAATATGTGTACTTTCTCTGTTGAAACCGAAGAGAGCACTTCTCATCTTTGCTGATTTGTTCTTGATTTAAGCAGCGTGCAGGGGATGGACCCAAGCTTTAAAGGGGGAAATGGAAAAAAAAAAAAAGTGTTTCTTGGCGTGAGCTGGTGTTTTTCCAATCTGACAGTGTAGCTGTAAAGTTCAGGGCCTGGATATTCAATCACTATGCAAAAAAAAGAATATTTAGGCTACTCTCCTTACATAACAAACAAAGCCTTCGTCATAGCACGATATTCACAAAGAACAGATACGAGTCTTTGTCGAAATAGATTCTGCAGTACATCGCTGAAGCAGCCAGTGAGTTTCTCACTTTCTGTCTCCCTTGTGGCCTCTAAACATCGGCAGGTAGCCTTTACGAGCACTTGCACACCAGCTTGAGCAGCTCCTGTCCTCGGGCCTGAATGGCACCGCGGGCGAGGAGCTACAGCAGGTGGAGAGTGTCGAACCTTAAGAAGAACAGATACACTGCTAAAGAAGAGCCTCAAACCTTAACCTGAGCTTCGTTTCATACAGTAAAGAGTCATTACAGTGATCACTTCTATGCAGGAGGACGTGACAGATAGATTTAAAGCAAAGCAGTGCAGGCTGTGAAGACTTGCATGACCTTAACTTTTCAGCTGTTGGTGTCATGTTGCTGTGAAATTATTGCTTACGAAGCAAAGTCTTGTTTTTATCCACTCTATCATGGAGCAACACTCAAAGTATGGCTTATATCGTTACATGGGCAGGCGTGGTGTAAGATAGCCTGCAATTACATGTGTGTAGACTGAAGCACTCCTCCCCAGGTGTCACATCTTGCCCACACAATAGAGTATTGTTTTCTGTGCAGTTTTCTCTTCCAGAGAAAATTTAATTACACGCGCGCGTGTGTGTGTGTGTGTGTGTGTGTGTGTGTGTGTGTGTAGGCATGCATGTGTGTGCGCCTCATTCTCAGATTTTACTGCTGTGTGTTTACATGGCTCCACCTGGGTCTGATTGGGAAATGTGATTCGGATTTCATGCATTCCCATAAAAATAAAATATCTGCAATGCTATGTTACAGCCTACGGGGAGAAACAAGAGGATATAATAGAAAGCACATGTGGATGGTTATGGTGCCTAGCGTAAAGGCACACTGTATAGCAATCAGGCCCAGCACCAACAGAGCACATAAACACACGTGTCCTTATACATGTTGTATATGCAGATTGTAGCTATGAGGCCTGGGCATGATTTCCGGGTTAAACTGAGTAAAATTTATTGTTGATACTGACTTCCTGCACTTCAGACCTGTCTTTACTTTACACCCAGCACATTTGCCATTACGTTTCATTACGGGGCGATACGTTTATTTTTAGCCATTTTCACCTTGATTGAACAGTTGACAGCACAGGAGCAGACAAGCAACAATAGCAAAATAAGAAGGATGACATGCAACAAAGACCCAATTCTGAAACTGAACCAGGGGTGTTGTGTTGATATGGTCTTAGTCTTCAGCACTCTGCAAGCTGAGAGCTAAAAATCTATCTTTCATCTCTAGTCCTGGTTAAGAAATATGAGAAATCATGTGACACACACATATACAGTTGCAGCATTAAACACACATTTTTCCCCAAATGCTGGGAATTGTGAAGCTGTTTTGTTTTAACAGTATTTAAATGAATAACTTAAATGGATCAACTCCAGTGACAGTTTGCATATGTTCATATTCACTTCTGAATGATAATAACTTGACCGTTCATTCAGAACCACAAAAATCTAAATTTGTCCGATACTTAGATAATTATTGCAGTGCCTTCAATACTAACGACAGCTGTTCTTTATGTTTTGTGCTAACGTTAGCATACTAAAATGCCAAACAGAGATTGTAAACAT
Organism: Datnioides undecimradiatus; assembly: GCA_008933995.1. Taxonomy (NCBI): domain Eukaryota; kingdom Metazoa; phylum Chordata; class Actinopteri; order Lobotiformes; family Datnioididae; genus Datnioides; species Datnioides undecimradiatus. The sequence continues at coordinate 18,345,554 of WARS01000029.1, forward strand.
GCTAAATTTTATACCTGCTACACATCTGCATGTTAGAATTGATCTACATGAGCCCCACTGAGCCATTATTATGTCTGTAGACTCTGAAAAATAAACTGTGCTGATTATAATTTAAACTCATCAAGCACCCAAGTCGTGGGAAGATGAAAAAGCAGGAGTTCAGCAGCCAATATTTTATACACGTAACTGTGTTTAACTTGTAAATTACCTTGTCACATTGTTGTTCTAATTATGCAAAAGTATTATAATTACATTTCACATTTTAATCAACATGAATTCATACAGTTTGACAGAAATTGTGACCTGCATGAGAGAGTTGTGATTATGAAAGAGGACATGTAATCCTCTAAGTAGCTCTTAAGCCCCGGACCTTTGAGCCTTCCTCTTCTCTCTGGAACCTGATGAATCCAGACTCAAAACAGTGTCTGGTGGCCTGATGCTGAAGTGTTCAGTTGTTCTTGACCCTCTTAACCTCCACTGGTCGCTCACTCTCCTCATGTAAAACCCCAAATGTTGATGCTGCTGTGTGTGTGTGTGTGTGTGTGTGTGCGTGTGAGAGAGCCAGGTAAACCTGTGTGTTGACTTTAGAGGCTTTCCCAGGGTGCCTGGACCTGGTGTTGGCTGGACACCGAGGTTACTCTGTGTGCCTTGCGCTCAACCTTGCCCAGAAAAATGCTGATTATTTATACAAATAAGAAATCCTGGGAAAACAAAATAAAACCAGTGAGAGAGTTGTGGTGGAGAGCAAGGCAACAAGCTCTTAGTGAATGCTTTAGCATTAACGTTGCATTAAAGTTGCAAGAATAGTTACTGTTCCTGTGAATTGCAATAATTTTGAAACTTTTTGGATTCAGTCTATAGGACATTAAATTCATCCCTCTGGTTAAAAATGTAGGTGCAGCATCTGAATGTGTTTCATGGTGGAGCTCTGTGGGCTTGTGGGTTTCTGAGGGGAGTATCTGTCCTTCACCACTTCCTGAACAGGCCAAGAGGGAGCTGATATTTATGGGGCAGAGACTTTTTTTCCCCCCAGAAGTCGAAATTCAAGTCAATAGTCGTTCTATTCAGGAACATTCTGCTCTGAGCTGATACAATAAACTCTGCTCGCTGCCTATCAACGTTTTTTGTTTATAATAACCTGCCTGAATTCAAACAAGGGTCCAGTCAAAGTTTGTTCTTTTCTGTCATACTTCACATCTGCCTACATAGCCTACATATCTGTGGACATATCTGGAGACATTAGTCTGAGTGGGTAAGTGACATTTTAGATATTGTGTTTAACGTAAAGTGACATGCGGAAACTCCCGCTGGTACAGTCGATGGTACAGTAATTTGCCACCACATTTGGTAACGTTTACAACATATGGTTTTGTTTTTATGGGTGATCTTCTGGGGGTAAGTGACAGTGCTGTAAACGGCTGTCACACTTTAATAAAATGTGAGTTGTGAAAAGGTTTTACGATGTAGAAAAGTGATTATTATGGCAGGTGTGCTCAAATAGATTTTCACCATTTTATTTTAATTATTTAGCCTCTAAAAATCTGACTTAACATGTATTTTTAAAATGTATGCACAGACATATATGGAGGGATAACTGAGAGGGTCAACAACAGCTTGGCTCCATAATTAAAGGAAGGCTACATTTATTTAAATTGGTTTAAATCCCTGAGGCACAGGGAACGTGTGTGTATGTTTATTACTGAAATATTACACATTTATAGAATTATTTATTAGGGTATTATAATTGTCTTCCAGTGCTCATTTTATACTGTATTTTTTTGTGCACTTTATTTATTCATGTTTTCACTGTAGCAGTACAAACATCAGCGACAGAGAAGAAAAGACACAGGCTGACTCCTCAGATTGAGAATAATAAAGTTTATACATGTGTTTTAATAACAAAAAATTCAAAAAGTCCTTTTACACTGGGAACATAATAAAATCATTTTAAAAGTTGGATGAAAATAAACCAAGAATATGATAAAAGAGATAAAATATACACGACATTTACACTGAGGTCAGGCTTGTAAATACCATTAGTTATCAAGATGTCAGTAAAGACAGAGTCTTCACATATTCATTGAAGCAATATGAGATTTTATTTATTGATACATTTACATTAAATCTCAGTTTCTTAGTTTAAAGATGTGTCAGTGGTTTGCAGTGACACAGACTAAAAGCATTTAGTGATCCAAAATGCACGAAATGCATTTAAGCAGCTGAGTTTAATGGCAGTTTGCACCTCTTTTTAAAGTCCTGCTACTTTTCTTCAATAAACACCATTTGAATTAGAAGTTGTGCATTCAGCTCCATGGTTTGATGTAAACACAGCAACATGTTCATACTCACATACTGAACCTTGGTCATGTATTTGAAAGCAATATGTGCGCTGTCTCAAAGAAGGTGCACCCATATGCTAAAAATACATATCTGTGTCTTCTCTCATCATCTTTCTTTGCTCTATAAACATTTACATCTGCTCCCATAGAGCAAACTGTAACAACTGATATGTGTCAAACATGTTTCTCTGTTTTGATAACTTTGTACATTTTCAGCTCAAATTTATTTTCTCTTCCTTTTCAGAAAGCTTTTCCCAGTGTCAGTGGACCTGTCTTTGGTTTATTTTGGTAATGTGACCCTGGAGTGAGTTGTGTTGTGGTATAGACTTTCATGAAGGTGCCTTGTATGAGACAATTTTCATTTTTTGCATGTCAGGCTGAATTTAGGCGCGACTAAGAGTCTGCAGCCACACAAGTGGCTCTATGAGGCTGTGCTTATGTACTTTGATGTCAGTGCCAATGTCGACGGGCTAACATGCCCACAGTGACAATGCTAGCTTTGCTGATGGTATACGTGTATAAGCAGGTCCGTGTCTTTGTTTAGCATATTAGCATGTTAGCTTTTTCTAATTAGTAGTAAAGACCAACATGAATAAATGTAGTCTGCAGCAGTTTTAAAGAGAAACGTGAACATTTTCCCATGTGTTCTCTTGCTATGTAATATCCAGGTAATACAATATTAGTCCGATCTGTATCAACTACGTGCCTCCGCCCTGTTTTGACTGTCTCCTCCTTTCACCCTGCACTTCTCCCTCCTGTTTTCCTGGCTCTGTCCCTGTACCTGTTTATGTTGGACTGCCTATATTGGTCTGTTAGAGGGTGAGCTCAACGCAAAAAGTAGGTGGACCCAGTTTACCTGGGCGCCATAGTTACAGAGGACAGCCGACTTTACCTCAGAGCAGCGATATCCAAACCAAACTCTGCCTGTTGGTTTCTGCCGGTTGTCGCTGAATTCATTGTTTAATTAGCAGTAAAATGTCAGACATTCAGTCCCTGGAAGAAGCCGTTTTCCATAATTTTCACCTGACGTAGAGAATTGGGGCATTGTTATTCACTGGCCTATTCTCTCCTGCATGATAAAAGACAAACCCAAAGGTCAAACTTATATCTGTGCGTGTTCAGCCCTGAGATACAGACGGGGACGTCTATGTGACCTAGATCTCCCGTCTTTTTCCTGCCTCGTCTCTTAGGAGCTATGAGAATAAATTCACCACTAAAGGGTTTGTGCAGCTGGTCCTTGTTGCGTTCCTCTGTCTCCAGTCCCCCCTCATCTCACTTTTACCTGCTAAAGTTGCTCCGACTGTATGAAGTGACTGTCGGAACAAAGTCCATCATGAAATGAGACAAATTATGAACGCTGTGTGGAAAAACTCAAGTTTGATGACAGTGAGAACTCGATAAATAAAAAAGCTTGAACATTAATTAGACAGCACTCCCAAAAGAGTTTAAAAAACGTCTTTGTGAGTGAAAAGGAAAAAATCCTGGAATAGTTTTTCACTTATTGAAACCGAGATAGGACATGAATAAGTTTTTCCTGCTGTGTTCCTGTAAGACGAGAGTGGAGAGAAGTTTCCAGAGCTGTGAACCTGAGCCTGTGTCTCCAGCATTGCTCACTGATCTGATGTTACTGTAACAGAGGCCAGTGGTGGAATAACAGCTGTTCACCTCATACAGGTATTGAGAACACAGCTGGGACCAGAGGAGGAAAGAGCAATACATCTGATACACGGGAAGCCCATTTCCACATTTTAACAATCACTAAACCCATCGGGGACGTTTCCAGTGTTGAACTTACTGTACATTCAACTCAACATGCACTGATATATATACACGTATTTGCAGCTTTATCTCTTTAAGAGCAGAGATAGTGAGACATATGTATGAAATAATATCCTGTATAAACTATTTAAGGGTCTCTTAGAAAGGGATTTTAGAAAAGCTTTTAAATCATTTACTACTGTATATTCACACCAACCCCAGCCCATTTTCTACAGATAATACACAGTCTACATTGCAGCCAGACACTCTCCACGACCAGTGTCAATGCATTGCAAGGGAGAGACCCCCAAATTTGCAGTTAATATGCAGTAGTCTTTATTTTTTGGCAGAGCTGCAGCAGGGCTGTACAGCTGCAGCTAAAGCGGACTTCCTGGTAAATGTAGTGGTGCAATACTCTGTGCTGCACATCAGGGTTCGCTTAACCGAGTCAAACAAGTTAAGTGCAAGTATCTCAAGTAATTTTCAAATGTCTGGAAAAAGCTTTTTCTAACATTGTTGACACAGCTTGTCCATTAGGCAGTAAAATGCAATTATCAATCTAACAAAACTGAGAAGGAGGAGCCAAATGAGTCTATGATGATCATGTAATGCATTGCAGAAAACAAAATTGCTGAACAGATGAAAACCAAGGATATGGCTAGTCTTAAATCAGTACTGCTTAAGGCTAAAAAAAAGCAATTTATGGAAGTAAATACTTAAAATGTTGAAACTCATGTTATGGCATGCTTTGGGAAATGGTGATCAGTGATGTAAATGTGTGTGATTTTGCAGTAAATGGGCTAAAACATGCAAAACACACCAGTATGGTGCCTCTGACAGCCTCAAAATGTAGAAGCAAAGGTCAGATCTCAGGCCTGATACAGCACAGGCAGCCTTTACATAAACGTCCTGCCGCACATGGTAAACACATTTTTGACTTCCAAATGCACACAAGCCATCAGGTGTTTGTGTTTCATTAGCTACGAAAAGCCAAGAGGAGTTAAGCTTCATAAAGGGGTCTCTTTGGGAAGTGGCTGTAACCTGAAGCTGCAGGAAATGGAAGTAAGAAAAGTAATAAGATTATGTGTGAAGGCACAATGAAGGACACAAGTCAGGACCGTAATTAAGGTCTGAAAATTCAGTGGGTGGACCATCAACTGTCAACACTGGTTGCACGAGATCAGTGTTTTTTACTGGTCAAGTATTTGGCTCTTAATTCAAGAGTCTACTGAGAATCTATTTTTATCCGCTATCGTTACAAAAAAACATTATTATCAGCGTTTTCAAACTATTTTCGTATTTCAATTTCATTTTTCATCTTTCCAAACGCACATTGTCCAGTCGATGTAGCTGGACAATGTGCAAAGCCGTGGAAATTTTGGGCACAAGCTCAAAATCAACATGTCTGGCTTTGTTTCCCACAGACAGAGATGTGAACCTGCACTTCACATATGTCCACTAAATTAAATTGGAGCGTTAGCAGACACAGTTAGTGTTGAATGAGAGAGAACGACATGGAGGTGATATTTTGGGAACACGGCTGTGAAAGTACAACGCCGTACTGTTATTGACAGCAGGCTGAACAGTATGTGAATGAAGACCTGTGCTGTAATCTAGTCGTGTCCCATTGACCCGACTGGAGCACTGCAGCTCTGAGCGTCATGCTGATCCCTCCGTATTTCAATGGGGAAACGCCAGGAAAATGTTGCTTTTGGCCTGTGATGAAGACCAGGAAACGTCCGATACACACACACACACACACACACACACACACACACACATCAGTGTCTCTCAGTGAAAATTCCCACAGTGCTCTGGTAGTGTTGTTTTGTGTCATGTGTAATTGGGTTTAGATAACCCTGCTTTTGTGATGTCTTTCAGTATTTACACTGGCACTGTAGAGGAGCAAAGCCTGTCGCCCACTCTGCAATAAAGATACAACATAATTACATGGTCGCTGAAAGGATCAAACTTGAAAGAAATAACACCTGATTTCTAGTTTTTTCTTTCTCTTTACTCATTTGTTTTCTGTTTTTCGGGGTTTTTTGGGACCTGATTAACATGGTGTGAACAATAAAACAAACCTCAGTTATACAACAGAGGCATTGAGCAGCAGTAAACCGTACCCGCGCTGGATTCTCCATGTAGTTAACTCGGTCATGATCAGATAACTACGCTAAGCGAGGGGAAGCTTTTGCTAATGGGCAAGTGTGTAAATGAACAGATCCATGATCCAAATGTAAAGTTACCGTGGTTGCATGCGTTTCTTTGTTTGGTTTTTATTATACTTTACATTTCTGAAAGCTCATCATAGAAACTAGTTGAAACTCGTCATTTCGGTCTCTGCTTTGGGACGGACTAAGTGGTCAGTTGGAGGCGGCTTGTTGGCGCTGCGTCTGTCCAGCTGAAGTCATGTCTGTGACTCAGTGTCTCAACGTCTCTTTCTGTTCTCCCTCCATCATTTTGTCCCTTCACATATTCACTCATCATTTGTTCCTACAATTAGTGCATTATGTAAAATTATGAAATAAAAAAAGCTCAATGTTAACTGCATCTGAACGGAGGCTGTTTGGTTTTGGGTCAGATATTAAAACATCACCACTGTTAGAGTTTAATAGGCCCTTTCTCATACAGTGATAAAGCACTAAATAAATGGAAATTCCAGTTCGGTGGCAATTATTGTGTCTTTTATGGCATGAAATAAAAACATGCTTCCAATTAAACTCCCACTTTCCCCCTTGTGTATCCAAACAAATGTTTCGTTCCCATGAATACAAAGGAGCAAATACAAAATGAAATGGTGCAAACACACAGCTTGACTTTAAACGGTTCTCTGGTTAAACTGTGCATTAAACTGTATACCTGACATTTGTGTAACCTGCACTGTCTTGCCTTGTCTTTCAGATTGGAAGTCCGTGTCTGTGCATGTGTTTGGGATGAAGCACCTGTGGGACGTTCACTTCCTCCTGCTCATCCTCCTCTACCTGTTAGGAGCCGTCACATCACAGGTCAACCCAGGTCTGTGCTGCATTTCAAATGGCAAATTGCATCCTCCCATGTTTCTGTGCTGTGATTTAGGTGTCTGTATTCAAGTCTACGGCTGCAATGAGATCATATTCAAGAGTTTGTGAATACTATAAAATGACTTTTGTGAGTTTTGGGTACTGTTTTTGGGTTTGGTGCTCCAGTCCAGTCTATGAAAGATTCAGATTTTGGATAAGTGCTTCTTTGTGGGAGCCGTGTGGTCCCCTCTCTCTGGTTTGGCCTCTTTGATCCTAGCATGCACGCCTTTCTCCAGCTCTCCCTCCACTGTACGGGTGGTTTTTGTGATGTCAATGAAAAAGGACCAATAATTTTTTTTACAAGGAAATGGAGTAGCAACATTTGCTGGGCAGAGACACAGTCAAATAGGAACCAAAGGGAGGTTTTTGGTTATTGTTGAAATTGTAGAAAGACAGCAGATATTTGCCAGTAAAAACCTCGATCTGGCTACTGTTTATGACTTTAGTCTCAAAACTTCTGTCATCAGGCTGATTTTCCTCATTGCTGAAAGGATAATGAACGGCATGTACTCAGATTGAAACAGTGATTAATGATGGTTTTGTCAGAAAAGGTTCAACGCAGAGTTTACAGGTCAGACTGACCTCACTCTGCCAAGCAGTGCTTAAAAAGAAAATAGAAAAAAGAAAAGAAATAACAGTGGAAAAAACGCCCCATCACTTCCACATCCTCCCGCCTCACACCGCCCCACTTCCACCTTCAAAATAAAACCTTTGACGTTATATTGTCATGCAACTGTAAGCCCAATTTCAGTTTGAGAATTTATGAAAATAAAAATAACCATGAGGTCATGATGACAGGCCTGAGGGTTTCCTGCCCTCTCATAGCAGATCAGTCGACAGCGCTGCAGGAAAACAAACAGACATTACATTTTTCAAACCGAGCAAACCAAAAGTTATGTTTAAACTTGCTTTTACTAGATTTTTAACAACAGTTGTTTTCTGGAGTGTTTGGACACAAACACAAACACACACACACAGACATGTACATACTCATACTCAAAAAACCTGTCTCTCCTTGCTCGTCATTCATCTGTCCTGTGTGCCAAAGCTAACAGAATAAAAGAGAAAGCGCCGAGTTTTATAAGAAGTTTTTAAAAAGCGGGAAAAGAAATAGAGAGGGTGAGTGAGATAGAGATCACAGAGAGGCTTTAAAGAGGGAGTTTTCAAGTAAAATGGTGGTTGCTTTCATGCTCCTTATGTACCCTACACATATATGTGCATGTCTACCAATTTCAGCAGATGTGAAACATTGGATGCTCAAAATATTTCACGTTCCTACAGAATCTTAGATCTTGTGCCGTTTAGCATTCGGCTCCAAACATTTTAACTGTGGACAGTTTATGAGGCATCTTCTCAACTACACTTAATTAAGGTTTTGAGTGTTTGACCCTTGTGGGAGTCACTCACTTTGTTCGTCTGTCTTCGTGCTGTGTTTTTGTCAGCGTGTGTGTGTGTGTGCGCGCACGCGCCTGCTCTCGTGCATATACCCACATGCACACGCATACTGTGGATCCAGCTATCCCACTGGAGTCTGTGGCTAATGCATACCAGACATTCTGACAGCAGGAAAGTCCATTGAAATAGGCTCTGTCTTTCTCCCCAGCACTTGTGTGTGTGTGCGTTCGTGTGTTTCCCAGTATCTGACCACTCATAAGTCATGGAAAGGACTGTTTATGCATCTGATCATGGTCAAAGTTCAAGAAGGTCACCATTCAAGCCAGAGCTTTGTATCCATAATCTGGCCCAAGGGATTTCTTCACTGAAAAACCACCAACGATTATTATTATTATTATTTATTTATTTATTTTTAAATCACCTCCAGTGTCACCAAGAGCTCAACCTGCTCTAATAAATGGAAGCAGGATATATCCACCTATAATTCTGTCTAATGCTTTAGTTCTGCTGCGTTGAGAAGACGGTCATTTTTCCACAGTCTGGAAATATTCATGGCTGAATTTAGTGGAGCTGAGATGTTGAGTGATGCCAACTTTCCCCTGTTTAAAATTCCCAAGCAATGGAGTTATACCATCCCTGTCTTTCCCATTTTGCTCGTGAGTGGGCGAACTTTATTTCACTGCGAAAGGGGGGGTTGGCGGTGTGGACACGAGCTGAGCAGCTAAATATCCACCAATACCTCTTCTTGTGAGGATGTTTACAGTGAACTTTGAATGAATGAACGAGCGAACACATCTTTAAATCTTTAAAGGCCCGGTGTGTAGGGTGTAGTGGCAGAAATAGAATTATGATATTCATAAGTATGTTTTAATTTGTGTATAATCACTTAAAAATAAGAATTGCTGTGTTTTCATTTGCTTATTGAGACACGCATACCTACAAAAGGAGTGACCCACGTCTCTGGAGTCTGCTGTGTTGGATCTGTATGTTTCTACAGTAGCCCAGAATTGACAAACCAAACAGTGACTCTAGAAAATACTTTTTTCTCTTTTCTTGGCCACGGTAGTTTCTTGTACATGCTTGGAAGAGGAGGGTGAGTGGAGGGGTACTTAGTAGGTTGCACTCTGCCTCAGCCTCACCGCAAGATGCATCTACATCCTACACACTGCTCCTTCACAATAAAAGAAAAAGACTCCCTCTTACAAATTAAAAGCTGAAATCACAAAGACTATAATGCATCCTAGCACAGTTCAAATTTTGATTACTTGGTCACATAAGACTATAATGGCTAATGTTAGCAAACTTCAACACTACGTTTTATAATGTGACAGACCTATGTGGTTTTATTACAAAAGTAAAATACATTACACATGACCAGGTGACATGTTGGTTGTTTCCTGTTTGTGATCTCATTTACTCGTCCAAATGATGATGATGATAATGAAAATGACTGAAGGTCTTTGAAACTGAATTTTTTTGGCCACTTTGGGGCAGCAGAACAAGTATGTAAGCACATTATTGATAAATAATCACCTGATTCGTTTTTTCATAATCCAGCACATGCAAAGAAAACTTAGCATTCATGTGGGGTCCTGTCTATTGTCACCTGATGGATGAACAAAATAAAAAAGAATAATGTACGTCCACTATTTACTGTTGCTGAGTTTGTGATCTCCCTCTGGAGTCAAAGGAAGTATCTCTTCAGCTGCTAAATGCTCCATGCTATAACTTGACTTTGTCAGTCATTCAGTGCTGGGGAGGTAGCCTGGTGTGCGTTTAGCAGAGGTTTCTTGCTGCTGTGTCTGTAAACTGCACAGATGAGAGAGGGATAAAAGCGAATCGGAATTGTAAACTGGGCTGCAAAACCAAAACAATGGTTTTGTAGCTGAAAGGAGGTAACAAGCCACACAGCATCATATGACCCATTGTAAAACAAAGGAATTGTGCAGCTTTAGAGCAACAGGACTTGATGTGATGGGAACATCAACTTGCGTGACTACACAGAATGTATATGTGAGTGTATGTGTGTGAATGTATTTGGAGCCAGCGGTTGGACAGCAAACACTGCAGAACAAACCTGCCTTTCAGTAGTCAGGGTGCGGTAAAAATCAAGAGGTGAGAGAGGGTTTGGTCCATTACTCCTTCATGTCTCTCTCTCTCTCTCGCTCTCTTCCTCCACCACACAAGGCTGGTATTTTTCCACCTTTTTCTCCTGTGATATTTTTAGATACTGTGGCCAAATGTTGAGCCTGATGGGTGGCGGTGGTGGTGGTGGTGATGGCGGTCTGTGTGTGTGTGTGTGTGTGTGTAAGGCAGATAAATCTGCATATGTGTGCGTGCGTGCTTGTGTCCAAACTAACACACACTCTCCTCTCCTGCCCCCGTAGCTCACCCCAGGGGTCACCTCTGAGTGGGTCGGGTAGATAAATAAACACAGCAAAAACCAACATTTGGAGGAGCGGTCATGCATCCGGCACGGCATACTGACACCCGTCTCTCTGACTCTCTTGAGGATGTGGTTAAAGACTCTGATAATGACTCCTATTTTCATCAATTTTGTGCCGGGCAATTGCTGTGTTTTCCCCAGAGGGTGATAGTGCACTGTCTGAATGTGCATTACTCTGTTTTTCTGGCAAGACTTCATAGGGAAATTACACAACTCATGTCACCACCTCATACCACATGACATCCATATAATCACCCTAGCATTTCCACTAAGAGTGTTTAGTGGAAAATGTGTGTTTTTTTTTCTCTTTTTGACAATGTGTAATCGCAGTGTGGAGACAGTAAGAGTACAAGATGAGATGCAACTCTGTGGTCATCTCTTTCCTCATCTCCACATCTGTGTGAAGGAGCCTCATGTGCTGCTCCTCATGTGCAGGAGCGCCAACGACCTCAATACCCCCATAACCTCTGGACCAGGCTGCACCAAGCTGCACCAAACAGAGGCGACTTTTAAGCTACATGATAGCAGTTATTATCATTCAAGATTTTCCAGTTTATTTTTCAACACTGACACTCTTTGTCATCTTATCCTGCCCTGATTTGATGTGAAATCATTTTCTGGAGATCTCTGCTGTTTCTCTTGAAGCAGGTTCTGACGATTTGTGTTTTACTGCGGCACCTTATCATTAAAATGGTTTTTTAATCTGTAGCTGAGGGCAACGCTAATATGAGAAGAGTAAGAAGAGAGATTTCTGTTGATGTGGTCTGCTAATAGCCAAGGCGATCCGGTGTGAGGGGAGCAAGAGGAGCGGGAGGGATGATGAGGGATGAAGTGAGGAGGGCAGCATGGAAGAAGGGTTAGAGAGGACAAGATGAAAGGAGGACAGAGGAGGCAAACGTAGACATCTGGAAGAGTTTTTGTTTGTGCCTCCTTCAAGCTGTCGCTGTGTCGCTGCCAAGACAGGGCCTGCATGCGCGTGTGCGGTTGCATCGCATCTACGCCTGGTTCTGTGTGTACAGACATGTGAGCAGCGTATCGGGTCATCACCAAACCTTCAGGGGTTTCAACATCTTGACTTTTGAGCAAATATTTGGAGGAGATCAAGAAAAGAGGAAGGGAGAATCATGGGGAGAGTAAAAGACGGAAAGAAAGAGCGAGAGGAGGGACAGAGGAGGCCTTGAACCTCGAGCTCTGCTGTTGCTGGCATCTTCTCAAAGGTTTTTCTGTGAGACAAGGGGCCAGGCGAACAGGGTCAGCCTGCCCATAACTTCCACCTCCAGCTCCACTGAAAGCCACGAACCCAACACTATCACATGCACAGAAATCAAGTGTTTCCAAAGGCTCTTTCATCCATAAGTGAGGCTAGCTAGCGGTCACATCCTGTTGGCTGGAGTTATCAGTGTGAGGCCAAAACACAAGATCAACCCAGCCCTGTAGATAACATGAGATGGAAAAGTGCGCTCTTGGAAACACCCAGAAATCACTGGATTTGTTCACAGCGCTGTAAAAGTTAATAGATTCCATATCGTGCTCAGTTAGCCACTAGCCCGCCGCTAGTCTTTACGAGATGGAGATTGTCTAAATCACACTGTTTATCACCTCTCGCCACCGATGGGTGCAGAAGAAAATGAGAGAGGGGAGCGAGAGAGAGACCACACAGGAGGAGTGAGAAGAAGACAGAGAGGAGACAGAAAAAAGGAGCATGAGGGGGTGGAGGGGCATGCAGGAAACAGGGGGCATATTCCTTCTATTGACCGCACAGTGGGGGCGTGATGGGCTCAAACCAGGCTGTTTTACCACACACACAGTAACTGACTCCTTTACATGTGCCTGATACCAGCACTGTTTGAACTGGCAGAGAGACTGAATGGATCCAGCTTATTATTTTAATAAAGCAACCACAATTTGAGTGCATGGAGTGCGTAGTAGCTTGTGCGTGTCGGTGTGTGGGTGCAGTCCCCTCACATCACCAGCCCGCCCCGTCATTCCAGAGCTATCCATCACATTTTGCAGGTTTCTTCACAGAAGCTGAGATTTAAGCGGTTCTGTCTGAGAGCATCTGGTGAATGTTTGACGGTGGTTTTTTTCTTTTATATTTTCAACCCTGACCAGTGCTGTGGTTGGTCTGAAAGAAGCGTTTGAGAATGTAATAATCCAGGTAGCATTAAATACCAGCAGTGGAAACAATATTACTCTAGCCTACTTAAATGTATTGTATAGAAAAATAACAAAATGATAAAATGTTGGACTTGAACAGGTAAAAGTTACGATACTCTAATTATTAGTAAGTATTTGTCAAATCCTGACATCAATATGAATAAATTCCACCAATCAGCGGGCATCGAAGAAGTGTTTAGAGCTTTTACTTGAAGAAATAGTATTTAAATAGACTGATGCACATTTCAGTGGTGAATTTGGGAAAGTCTGTTAATGACTACTAGCCACAACAGAGACACGTGCAAAGGGAAGGTAATGAGGCCTTTGACAAGCGACCAAATGAAACATGGACAAAACAACATATTTAACATCGTTCCTGTTGTTTTTAGACATTTTAATGCAGAAACTTTACAGGCTGTAGGTAAATGTACCTTGTTACCCTGCGTTCCATCTTCCATCTGTTCAATATCAGCTTCAGTGACACAAACCAAACTGGTGGCCATCTGTGCCTCATGAGACATCATTTTCAAAGGTATCTACAAAGGAGGATAAGGATCCAGTTTCTGACTTTCCTGATTGTGTCATAACAGCATGACCAATTCCTGTAATTTTGGTCTTTCCAAAACTACACAATCAAAAACAGTCTTGCAATAAGCTGAGGGTTAAGTACCTAAATAAGCACCAAAAAACAACAAGGGCTAAAAGGAATATACTGCAGAAGAGTGTTTAATGCTAAACAAACATGAGAGCACTGAGTTAATGTTTTCTCTGTTGATCTTTAGCTCAAACATGTTGTTGTCTCTCAGGTGTGTGTCGGTATCCTCTGGGCATGTCCGGAGGGCAGATACAAGACGAGGACATCTCTGCCTCCAGCCAATGGTCTGAATCCACTGCTGCTAGATATGGAAGGTCAGTCTCTAATGCACACACACATACACACGCACGCACACGTGATTCATAGCATGTTTACCCTGATAATGAGTGAGTGTGTGGGTGGTTTATCCTGTAAGGTGCCTGCGCCTGTTTATTTGCAGTAGGCCACAAACTGGGGTATCAGTTCTACTCACGGCCACATAATTGAGGAGCCATTTGTGTGTGTGAGAGTGTGTGTGTGTGTGTCTGTGTGCGTGTGTGTGTGCACAAGAACTTGGGTGGCCTTTGGTAAGTATCAGGATTATGATGTAATGCACTCTCCCCATCCATCCTGGATGTGTTTTCCATCATGCCCAGCTCCCCCTTCTCCACTGCCAGCCCCTTGCCCAAAATTAACACTTTAAGATGAATTTACGACGCAGGCTGTCAGCGAGGTGTTTTTATAACAGGCTGCAAGGGCTGAAATCCACCACTGCACTCATTTGTACTTCCTTCTCACCTTTTCCTCTCCATCCTGTCCTAATTTTGCCTCCCTTTCCTACTGTGAATCAAATAATTACCACACTTTCATCTTTCTGTCTCTACCAGGTTGGACTTTGAGGAGGGCGATGGCGCATGGTGTCCAGAGATAACAGTGGAGCCAGACAGCCTGAAGGAGTTTCTCCAGATTGACCTGCGCTCGCTGTACTTCATCACCCTTGTGGGCACCCAGGGCCGTCATGCGGGAGGCATTGGGAATGAGTTCGCCCAGATGTACAAGATCAAGTACAGCCGCGATGGAAGCCGCTGGATCTCATGGAAAAACAGGCAGGGAAGGCAGGTCAGTCAACTATCAGTCAGTACTTTACACTGGCTGGGGTGTATACCAGGCTTTTTTTTTGCTGTATAACCATAATAATTGACCTTTACAACCAACTTCTGATAAAGATGCACTCAAAATCTGCCTTTATTTCCTTTTTATGGCCTGTCATTGTTTATACTGGTGTTAATAGTTGTAATAGAGATAGTATATACTATCAAACTGATTCATTGATTCTGCATTATCTATAAATGATATAAGGAGGCCATGACTTTGTTATCGTGCAGATTCATTCCCAATCATTAGTGAGCTTCCCCATGAGGTCAAGGTGTGTTCGTCTCACCTGCAGGTCATCGAAGGGAACAGGAACGCCTATGACATCGTGCTCAAGGACCTCGAGCCGCCCATCATCGCCCGCTTCGTCCGGTTCATGCCCGTTACAGACCACTCCATGAATGTCTGCATGAGGGTGGAGCTCTATGGCTGTGAATGGCTGGGTAAGAGGTGACTGAGGTGATGTGTGAGGACTGATGAGCAGGAAAGCTGTGGAACAAAGACCAGTGCTGAGCAGGAGCAGTCGTCTTTACCTTTGAGCCCATGAATGCGTGACGTAACAAACAGGATACTGTTATAAACAACTTCAATGCACATGATAATAATCATAAAATCACTTATCAAATACTAAAAACCCACTTTAACCCAAATGTAGAACACATTTCATATTTGTTTTTGAAAAGAGCTGAAAATCACAGTTTTTCTATGCGTGCACTTGGCACGTGTTAATTGCTGCTTCCTCTCAGGCAGCGGTACTTAGACACCCTGTTACTCTTATTCTTTTACTTTTCACTTTGACCTCAAATTTCTAGGTTCCCTTGCTCAAAACGTAAAGTTTAAATATGGCAGGCTTGTCAAGTTTCATGCCACTTTTAGCAGCTTTGTTTTGGTGCCCTCTGAGAGGATCTTGCGCTTTCCCTGCATGCATGCTGATCTAAAACTCTTACCCGTGTGCCATGCATCAACTAAACATGCCTAAACTTGGAGTGTCTATGAGTGTTCAAATCCAGTCAAAGTAGAAATAGGAAAAAATGTAGACAGAACAAGAAAGTCAAAACAGTTTACAGGCTTTTAAAGAGTCACAAGGCTCTAAAAATAAAGTTTCTTAATACATAGCATTAAACATACCACATGTTCTGCTTCTGCTTGTTTCAGCACTTCATTGAAATACAATATGCCATCCATACTTCTTATAAATCACGTAATGAAAAATAACGTCGACACCTTGTGCATTGTAAATATTTATCTGTAATCGTGTAGCTACGTTGCTGTCAAAGGCATAAAAAAAAAAATCTCATTGTAAAATCTCAAATTGCCCAGTTTGTAGTGTAGTGTAGTGATGGACTCACATAAAATGAGATTTAAATGTTTTTAAATCTGTTCTTTGCAGATGGTTTGGTGTCGTACAACGCTCCAGTGGGAGAACAGATGAACACGCCTGCCTCCCCTGTTTATGTCAATGACTCTGTCTATGATGGAGCCATCATCCACAGGTGTGTGTGTGCGTGTGTGTGTGTTTCTGTGTTTCATTAGTCCCCCCTCCTTCTGTTTTACACACCACTACATTGCTCCATCATTGCTCTCATCCTCTGTACTTTTCCCCCCACCTTGTTGTTGCCCGGTCACCATGGTGAAAGCAAAGAGACAGACGGGGTTGAGTGGGTCATGGTGGTTTACTGTTAGGCAATACCTCATGGGAATGACTGAGTCAACCGTGCTTATGAAGTTTAAAAAACCGGAATGAACCAATCAGTCTTTTGTTGACGGTGTGTGTTTGGATTATGGCGTGGTGAATAATGTCCTCCATGACACAGGCAGTCTTCTTCTCTCCGCCAGGGCAACAGTGCAGGGAAAAGAAAATGGCCTTTAATTTAATATACAGCCAACAGCACAAGTGAGGAGTCTGTGTTACAATGCTGCCACCTAGTGTTCATCCTTTAAACAGATATGCTTCTTTAATGTTGAGTGGATCTTTTCTTCTTTCACACTCTTCTTCTCTCTGTTTCTCAGTATGACGGAGGGCCTGGGCCAGCTGACTGATGGAGTGTGTGGTCTGGATGATTTTACACAGAGTCACGTCTACAATGTGTGGCCCGGTTATGACTACGTGGGCTGGAACAATGAAAGCTTTCCCAGTGGATATGTTGAAATCATGTTTGAGTTTGACCGCACACGAAACTTTACCTCCATGAAGGTGAGTGTTGCAATAATACGGGCTCATATTTTTTGTTTCTATCACGACTTATCCGTGCTAAAAGTCTCCCCATCAATCTGCACCCAGGTCCACTGCAACAACATGTTCTCACGGCACGTCAAGGCCTTTCGCCAGGTGGTGTGTTACTTCCGCTCTGAGTCCGACTGGGAGGCCTCACCACTCTCCTTCAGCCCTGTGGTGGATGAGAAAAACCCCAGCGCCCGCTTTGTCACTGTCAACCTCGCCAATCACATGGCCAGTGCCATTAAGTGCCAGTTCTACTTTGCAGATGCGTGGATGTTGTTCAGCGAGATCACCTTCCAGTCAGGTATACACCAGAGAACAGTGTGTATAATCTGTTCCTGCAGAGATTTCTGGTATAATGAAACTTTAAGGTTTATGTATTTCTGCAATTGTGTGGAAACTGCATTTAGAAACTGTAAACATTTCAGATACAGCCATGTACAACACAACACTGGCTCCACCCGAGACAGGACTACCTCCAAACACACAGCCAGGTCAGTGGTCACTCAACACAGACACACTTGGCATGCAATTCAAATACCAATATGGTATCTTTTGTTGTAAGCAGTCACAAAGTTTAAATGTATTGTGCAGGAAGAAATCAGTTCTGTTCAGATTTTCATTGTCCCACAAGATTAGCCTTGTCCAAACTGTTATGCAGAGGTCGTCTAGCTGCAGATACACACAAGGCTTGATTCATTTAATCCCCTGATCTCAGTTTTCAGTTGACGGTCGAATATGGAATTAGTTGCTACAGTTTCTGGGTTGAACTAATCGTTACATGTTGGCAATGTATATTTAGAGATCTGAAGTATTTAAGTCTGTCTACATATCATTTAGTCATTGCGGTGTCTTCCTGTAAAAAGTTGTGCAAAGCATTGTGATACAACAAATAAACATACCAACAAAGATAAATATTACAACAACAGCAATAACAATAGGCTTAATACCCATATTAAACTTACATAGATTTTAACATAGCCTGGAAGGTGAGTAGTGAATTCTCCTTCTTCTGAATGTTTATAATGAGGGAAATGTTGGATCTCTGTAAACAGGGAGCACAGTTTTCATATACCTGCCCCTGTACTCTGCTGTTCTGGATGATGAGGGGAGCACAGACTGTGACATTTAAGAGTTTTTTCTTTCAGTATTAAATGTGTGTTTAAACCAATTTCATCAAAATTCTTCCAAAAGAGCAGCAAAGTTGGGCCTTGTTAGCCTCCATAGTTGCAAAACTTGCACAACACAACAGGTTGTTGGTTTAATGAAACGTTTTGCTGCATTATAAACACGCCCAGCATGTTTTGTTCTGATTGGATGAAACAAACACCTGCAGCCAAATGGCCAACGAGAACCTTAAACATTTAAATGTACATGGAATAAATGTTACAGAAAGGGTCTGTAACGAAGAGAACCTATTTTCCTTTCACGACAGTAATCAAACATTTCCATGCTCCTGATATTGGAGGAGGAGATTTCTAGCGGCAGATGCTTTAACTTGTCATGGCAGGAAAAGCACAGGTGGAACTAGTAGCATTAATTAATTGGCTTTCTTCCATTTAGGTGTGCCAGCATGCAGAATTACATAGATTTGGCACACTTACACCGAACGAGGCCATTATTAATGTTATCCGTTACACCTGTTTGGCAGATCACACCATGGTTTGTTCTGCTTTTGCAACAAAATCCTGTAAATCTTTGTTTTTTTGTAAATCGGGCACAGTGCACTGTGATCACACACATACACATGCGTGCCGACAGCGCAAGTCTTCATCTTTAGCAAGTGTCTCTCCCTGCTCCCTCTGCAGAAGATGATCCCACGCATAAAGTAGACGACAGCAACACCCGTATTCTGATTGGTTGTTTAGTGGCCATCATCTTCATCCTTGTGGCTATCATCGTCATCATCTTGTGGAGGCAGGTCTGGCAGAAGATGCTGGAAAAGGTGAGCTCATGTTCTTTTCCTCTGAGATGATTCCAGCAGGTGGTCAGATCTGTTCCCTCACCCCCACCCCCACCCACCATCCTTTATTCCAGGCCTCTCGCCGGATGCTGGATGATGATCTAACCGCTAGTTTGTCAATACAGAGTGAGACGTTCGCCTACAACCACAACCAGTCAAGTACAACCAGTGAGCAAGAGTCTAGTTCCACCTATGAACGTATCTTCCCCCTCGGTCCAGACTACCAAGAGCCTTCGCGCCTTATATGCAAGCTACCAGAGTTTTCTCAGAGCTTGGAGGAGCCTGGTATGTTGACATACACATCTGCCTACATATACACATCTGTTACTAATCAGACTTGTTACTGGGAATCCTGGTTACAGTTTCTGGTTTTGTTTTCCAGCTTCGTCAAGCACAGCCGCTTCTAAATCCACCACAACCACTGTGGCACAAGATGGCGTCCCTCACTACGCAGAGGCAGATATTGTAAACCTGCAAGGTGTGACTGGAAGCAACACATACGCCATCCCAGCAGTAACTATGGACCTACTGTCAGGGAAGGATGTTGTGGTGGAGGAGTTCCCACGAAAGCTGCTCACGTTCAAGGAGAAGCTGGGAGAAGGCCAGTTTGGAGAGGTGTGTGCTCAGCTTCACCAGCTTCACCTACAGCTACACGTAGCTGTAGGTGAAGCAGTTAAAAAGCAGTAAAAGCAGTTAAAGTTCAGGGCAAGTTCTGAATGTTGTATTCCTCCTCTCCTCTCCTCTCTCCCCGGCTTTCTCTTCCCTCCAGGTGCACCTGTGTGAAGCAGATGGGATGCAGGAGTTCATGAACAAAGAGTTTTTGTTTGACATCCCTGAGGATCAGCCAGTTCTAGTGGCTGTGAAGATGCTCCGTTCAGATGCCAATAAAAATGCAAGGTATCAACACAAAATGCTCAACGGATCTGCACCAAACACATCATTTTTAGCTTGAAACTTGAAGTACATCTTCAAATGAAAACGGCAATGGAGCAGGATTTAGTAGGATTTGGTGGCATCTAGGGGTGAGTTTGCAGATTGCGACCAACTGAATAGCCCTCCATCTTACTTACACTTACATGCATGTAGGAGAAGCTACAGTGGCTGCAAAATAGGCAAAACGCTCACTCTAAAGTCAGTGTCTGGTTTGTCCTGTCTGAGCTACTGTAGAAACATATGTGCAACAAAGTGGAGTCCATAAGAAGAGCTCACTCTGGACAGATGAAAGGCATATGATTATACACAATTGAAAATGCCTGTCAAGATCCCCCTAAATCCTGCACAGTGGACCTTTTAGTTTGTTTGATTCTTACTTCTTCTCTTTGATTTGGTAGGAATGACTTCTTGAAAGAGATAAAGATCATGTCACGTTTGAAGGACCCCAACATCATTCGCCTGCTCGCCGTCTCCATCTACAGCGACCCTCTCTGTATGATCACAGAGTATATGGAGAATGGAGATCTCAATCAGTTCCTGTCCCGCCATGAACCTGAGGGACAGCTCGCTCTGCTCAGCAATGCGCCCACTGTCAGGTGAGTGAAACAAACAAGGAAGAGACAGCTGTATATGTCTATTGCTGTTTCTTTCTGTTCCCAGGACATCACCCCACACTGTCTTCCTTCTCTTTCCTCTCCAGCTTCAGTAATCTGTGTTACATGGCCACTCAGATAGCATCAGGGATGAAGTACCTCTCCTCTCTTAATTTTGTTCATCGAGATTTGGCCACGCGGAATTGCCTGGTGGGCAAAAACTACACAATAAAGATAGCTGACTTTGGCATGAGCAGAAACCTGTACAGTGGTGACTACTACCGCATCCAGGGCAGAGCAGTACTGCCGATACGCTGGATGTCATGGGAGAGCATCCTGCTGGTAAGGATTGTTCATTGACAAACAATTTGACTTTAATTATCCAGAAACATGTTTGCATGTGTTCATCACTGTTTTCTTGTGCAGGGTAAGTTCACCACAGCAAGTGACGTGTGGGCCTTTGGGGTGACCCTGTGGGAGATATTAAACTTCTGCAAGGAGCAGCCCTACTCCCAGCTCACTGACGAGCAGGTGATAGAAAACACAGGGGAGTTTTTCAGGGACCAGAAAAGACAGGTGAGTGTTGACATCAAATAATTTCATCCACATATAAAAACCTGTGAATCTTTGGTTTCAGTTCTCACCTCCTGTCATGCAGATCTACCTGCCTCAGCCTGTGCTGTGTCCAGACTCGCTCTACAAGATCATGCTGAGCTGCTGGAGGAGGAACACAAAGGAGCGGCCCTCCTTCCAGGAAATACATAGAGCCCTTCTGGAATAATAGCCCTAAACTGGGCCAGTGTTTAAGACAATGATTTCCAGTCTGCTCACCTCTGGAAGAAACATGTATGACAAGAGTAGACCATGATTCAGACGCAAGCCAGGTTTAAGCTATCTTGTTTCAGTAGAGGAACAGGGTGAGGCCACCTATGAGCTCCAAGCTACAATTTGGGGAAAACTATTTTCTGGACTTCCACACTACAAGATGGACTACCAGAGACTTTTGGCGTGTGTCAGTTTGAGTTTAACTAACAACAATTACAAGAATGATTAATAGACACAAAGGTATTCTTAGGAAAATCTACTCTGCGTTATGCCACCATTAACAAACCCTATAAACACAACACACAGAAATGGGATTAAGGTTTGGTTGTGACACATGTTGAGGAAGCCAAAGTTAAATGTAGCAAGTGACATTCGGCACTTTTTAAAATGTATTTTAATTTTCTTTCTTTTTTATTATTTTTTTTAAAATATGAGTTCAAATTTCCCACGTTACAGTGTTCTGACAACAAACTTTCTCTTGTTTTCTTTTGGAAGACTGCTTGAATGTAGAAGGATGCGGCAGAGCATCACTGTCCCATTTCATTGTATTTCAAGTGTTTCATCTCAGTTTCTCACACAAACTCCACACATTTAGAATAACAAGGAAATTGTTAAACAACTCGGTCTTTCTCATCTCCCTGCAGTGTTCCTACAGTGATTTGAACCTGAAATGTATATGACTGTTTATTTTCAATAGATAAGTTTAAATCTCAAATAGCAATATTTTGTATTAATATTTATATGTTCATATGTGTTTGTTTTGTTTATGTTTTGTTGATATATTTGTGGAGTAATGCTCTTTAATTTTTTGTTTATAATGTTTGATTTCATTTTTGATAGCCTTCCTGCTCACATTTTGGATCTAAAACCTGCTTCAGAGTAGTTTTATGTGTGTTTGTCACTGTTAATGTCTTGCATTGATCAGCAGCATGCTCTTTGATAGTTGACCAGATGTTGCAAGATGTTCATCTGGCGTGCAGACAGTGTTTTGGCAATGTGCTTTGCCGGTTCAACAGTAAGTGTTTACAGTCAGCATCATTGGGGTGATGTTACTGAGTCTGGTATGGGTGTTTGACAAGTTTATGCATATCTGCTTATAGATTGTCTCAGATGACAATGTAGTTGTTTTGCCTTTGAAATCAGGAATGTAAAGAAAATGGGAATATTCAGCCTAAATAATGTGCTTCATTGGAAGGAGTGACTGCTTTAGATTACTCTATATCAGCTCATGAAAACTAACACAGCTAATGACTCATCTACAGTTATGAGCAGTCAGCTTGTCTTTTCTTTTATTGGTGTATGCTGGATTATTTCTTCCTGTTTTCCAGCATAATTCTGTGTATAACTCTCTGATTGCTTTAACTTCATACTGCATATCACAGTTTCAGCCTCTTTAGCTTTATTTACAGCCTCCATCCTCTTATCAGCAGCCTTTAACCCCACTAGACCACGTATATAGACAACATTCATGTCTGATCTAACGCAGAGTTGAGTCATCCTTGTCTTTCTGTTATTTGCAAGCAAGCAAAGAAAGTTTAATATGATAAGTGGTTTGATGACACATATGGGTATTTGTGAAGTGTGTGTTGATTCACATTGGATAAAAGAAACCCCTGACAACTGTCATGATCATCGTTTACTACATATTTGATACTCATATGTTTGTTTTCCAGTCAGAAAGTTTTTATATACATTGTACACAAAATACAAATAAACGTTAAAAAGGGAATTGTATCTCTTTGAGAGCTCCTGCTTTATTCAGAAGTGCTTAACATTTGATACTGTGTGGGCCGTCCTTCAAACTGATCCGACTGGTTTTAGGATCTTATTGGTTGAGTGTCACTGAGGTGTCCAATCGCAACAAGGAGGCAGGGAAAAGATTATGACTCACAGGGCTGGAGGGCTGCACATGGACACCAGACTTGATGCATTCAAGAGCACTTGGAAGGAACTTTTGTAAGTTTGTAAGGGATCCCATTTGAAGTTTGTTTCCGGTCTGGACCAGAAAACATGAATAAAGTGGTTTTGGTGACAGGAGCAAATAGGTAATGGCAGTTTTATTGTTTTTATATTGAACTTCAAAAGCAAAGCATAAAGTAAGAGACCTGCCTTCATGATCTTTAATGAAACAATAAGATATAATGTCCAACAGGTCATATATGTACATGAAGTAAACAGATATGTACAGCATCTACATGAATATTGTAAATGTCCATATATGCAGCGCGGCTAGATTAATGCTTCATAATTATGATGAAACATTTTAACTTTACAGTCATTTCTAATATGTAGATACAGTGGATGTTATAGCTTCACAGGGTTATTGATACTGTGATTGATTTTACTGTTTAACAGAGTGATGGTGAGTAGAAAAGCTGTTCTCATGTTTTGTTTTGGCGTGCATTGCTAAGTTACATCAAATGTGTGTTTCCCTGCAGTGGCATTGGCCTGGCGCTTTGTGAGCGTCTCCTCTCACAGGACACAGAGGGTCTCCAGCTGTGTCTGGCCTGCAGGAACATGCGCCGGGCTCAGGCTGCGCGCTCTGCCCTCCTTGTCTCTCACCCCACAGCCCAAGTTGCCCTGCTGCAGATGGACACCAGCAGTATCTCCTCAGTCATTGCTGCTGCACAAGAGGTCAAACTCAGGTGAGAGGATTGACTCACAGCAGCACTAAATACACATCAATACAGAGCAGGTTATGTTCTACACACCTTACAGAGGTGAACATGTGTGACTTTGGCTGTCTGCTGCAGGTATAACCGGCTCAACTATCTCTACCTGAACGCAGGCATCATGCCAAACCCACAGTTTGATGCAAAGGTTTTCTTCAAAGGGCTCTTCTCCTGGTACCTTTTTTAAATTTTACATGCTCACATGCAGCATCTATTGTCCCCATTGTGTGTTAGAAACACCCACCTCCTGAAGATACTCCAAGCTGCTGAGCTCATGTCAAACATTTATGAGCCAGGCTGCCTTTCTAGAGCTTACATTTCTATGACTTCTTCATTACAGCCATATCATCACCATGTTTGCAACTGGTGAGGGGATTCTGACGCAGAGGGACAGTGTCACCCCCGATGGCCTGCAGGAAATCTTCACAACCAACCTCTTTGGTCATTTCCTACTTGTGAGTGACTTGTACTTTCGCCATTGAATCATGTATTGTATGGTCTGATCCAACTATGCTTCTTTCAGTTTTCTGCAGAGAGAGTAATTCTTCTCAGATGTTTACCCTTGATGAAACAAATAGCCCAGAGGCGACACCAGATCTGTCTGTCACTTAGCAACAATGCTCATTAAAAATTAATGGGATGTGGTGCTCTTGCCATAAGGTCACTGCGGATAGTTTTCTGGTACTGTGATTCTGCATACAGGTCTGATGTGTATTAAGTTGCAATAACAGAGAAAATTTGTCATAGTTTCTATTTAAACTTAAAGAATTAGAAAAATCCATTTTTGCTGCTGTGTCCCCACAACATTTGGTGAGGGCAAAACTCTTTTTAGACAGCACGAGTTCAAGTGACACCTAATAGTTTTTGGCAAAGTCTTCTTGAAAAGGTTAATAAAGTTTTGCATAATTTAATCTTCCAGAAAGTTAAACTGACATGTTAAGATGTTGCTGTCTTCTGCGATCCAGATCAGGGAGCTGGAACCAGTTCTGTGTCATGGAGGCCAGACCTCACAGGTGATCTGGACCTCATCCAGTAATGCTCACCGCTCGGCTTTTAACTCTGAAGACGTACAGCACCAAAGAGGCACCCAGCCTTACAGCTCCTCCAAATACGCCTCAGACTTGCTCAGCCTGGCGCTAAACAAACGTTACAATAAACAGGTCAATACTCACACACCTTACCTACCCATGCTAGCAATGCAAACTTTTTCTAGGATGTTGACAACTGTGATCC
This sequence comes from Datnioides undecimradiatus, assembly GCA_008933995.1. Taxonomy (NCBI): domain Eukaryota; kingdom Metazoa; phylum Chordata; class Actinopteri; order Lobotiformes; family Datnioididae; genus Datnioides; species Datnioides undecimradiatus. Next base: position 18,370,874 of record WARS01000029.1, read on the forward strand.
TGCTCTTATTGTGACTTTTAGGGTTTGTACTCATCCGTCATTTGTCCTGGTTTTGTGATGACCAATCTGACCTATGGCATCTTGCCGTCCTTCCCAGCATTCCTCTGGACCTTGCTTATGCCTCTGTTTTGGTTTGTGAGTGTGAATAATTGATACACATTTGTTTTCAACTGCTCAACTTGTCTTTGTGCTGTGTTGATGTAAGTAGAATACCAAACTAAAATCATTTGTTTGTATATGAAAATGTCTGTCTTTCTTTACTTCAGATAAGAGTATTCACCAATACTTTCACCCTGACTGCTTATAATGGAGCTGAGGCCCTGGTAGGTAATACATGTTGTCGAATTTCCACACATAGTTTGCAAAATAATGTAATGCATGCTGCTCTTTCTTGCAGGTCTGGCTATTTAAGCAAAAGCCTGAATCACTGGACCCTCAAGCTAAGTACCACAGCTTAACTTCGTGGCTGGGTAACAACTATACACAACCGCGTAAGGTACAGCAAAGGAACATTATGCATTCAAATGAAGTTTAAGTTGTAAAATAGCTCATGCATGAATTCTGTATCCTTTGCTCCACTTTGCAGATGGACATTGATTTGGAAACATCGGAGGCTTTGTATGAAAAATTACTGCAACTAGAAAGTGAAGTGAGGAAGAAACTTAAGGAAAGGCAAAAATAATCCCAGCACTGTTCACAGTCGTCCTGCGGGATCTGCAGGATCACCTTGGTGCATACTGGGATGGATATTTTATCCCTGACTTGCAGATCACAAGGGAGCAGGCTGCACTCTGCCCATCAGACCGGACAAAAATAACACTTCTCTGTTTGACACTGCAACAGCACAAACAAATAAGTTAGAGTGACACTATATTGTATGGATATAAGTTTGACTTCCTGATTACATGTTTGTTATCAGTATCAATAAAATGACATTTAAAGGAAAAAAGATTCTGTTGTACTGAGTTGTATCTGGAAAACAGACAACAAAAAAAACCCCAAAGCAATGCCTGTTTTCATCCACTTTATCCAACTTCTTTTGACTCCGTAAAGTATGATATAGTTTTGCTGCAGACACGGATGGTAGGCGAGGTCACCTCACTGTTATGCGGTCCAGGATTGACTTTTTCCAATTGGGTTGCTAATTCCTTGATCACGGCAAAATGCATTGCAGTCAGACAGCAGACTGTCAGTATCATCCCAGAAGTTAATGTAAGTTGTCTGTGTGAGCCCCTCTGCTGTGTACGGCGGTGCCGGCAGACGCGTACAGGCGCACCTGACGTTCTGCTCTGGAAGATGTGGCCCGCACACGCAGAGGTCGTCCCCGTATTCCGCTGCTTGTTTCCCGGTGCCGCACTCCTCCTCTTCTGCTCCGCTCAGTTTCGGGTTGCAAAAAGCCCACACCATCCCGCAGAAATAAACGAAAAACGTGCCCATGACCATAACCATGAGCGCATAGGACTCTATCATAGCTTTAGTGACTGGAGATGTCATCTTCGGATGCGCGGATAATCGCTCCCAAAGTCTGCTCAGTAGGGAGTTTCCAGTGCGTCTGGCATCATCCCGTGGGCTGGACCACTTCAGCTCCACTCAGATCAGTAACGTGAATGAGTGCTTTTGTTTCTACCCCTGCACTTTAACTAATTACTCCATGTTTGTTTGTAATTACTGACTATTAGTCAAACATGGAGTGGAATAAACTCATTGTCATGTTTCCTAAAAATAAAAAGAACATTAGAGAGAAGCACCGGACACTCTCCAGACGTCACATTAGCAGATCAAGTCAAATGCAGACGTTTTGTGACTCCATGCGCATAAGGTGCCTTGTGGCTTCTGTTTGACAACCTTTACGCCAGAGAGCTTCTCTAAGAATAAGTCAAGCTACCTCAGTGTCCTCTTTTAAAACAATTTCAAGAATACTAGGAATGGAAATCTAAATATTATTTATTTAGACCAATTTGTTCCATTCATTAGCATTTATCTGATTGTATATCTTGACTGAATTAACCTCCCTCTAATTGAAATTATGTTTTCTATTCATGTCTGCAAGTACTTAATGAGCTTTTCTTTTAAAAATGCAAACGGTGTACTGAAAAAGTTTATGAGCAGTGAATAAAAACATATAATGAAACCCCTGAATTAAATTTAAATATTTAAGGATGAATCTTCCCATGCAAAGTGTGGAGAAGTCTTTAGACTTTCAAATCCAGTCAGTGAAAAACCTTGCAGCCAAATCACATTTGTGTATTTTCTACCAACTCTGAACTGTAAAAATCCCTCTTCGTAATTAGACCTTCAGTGTCCATTTGTCTCCTAAACAATCACACAGGTCAGCACTGCCTAAGAAGCCCATCAGCTGTCAGGGTTTTTACTTTCCTTATAAGGCCAAACTCTTGCAACCCCAACTCCTAAAATATCCTCATGAATCAATAACACTTTCAAGCATGGGTTCAGCACCTTTTTGTTGAGAATCACATTTGAATAGAGAAGGATTTAACCAGTGGCTCAAAAACTTGAATTTCAATACACCAACAAAACAATGACATTCATCTTTATTTAAACTGTAAAAATATGTAAAACAGACTTGTGTGTCTCAGATGTAAAAAGGTAATTGTTCATAATCATTCTGAGGCATTAAGAAACCACAACTATTATATATTTAAATAAAGCACCATGGTTTATTTATGTCTTGATAATATAGCCTACATTTTTGTATTCATTTGAAAACTTTCCTAAATATCGTAACCAATCCTTAAAAAATACTTTTCAATTATTTATCCTTGTGTGTAATAAAGAAACAGAAAAAAATACTGGGATGCCTTTGTCCTTGTCTATATGTTCATTTTTGTGTTTATAATCAAGAGTAAACCTAGATCACATCCTCTCTCCAGACCACAAACCTCCACTAGCCAGGACTGTGACCTGTGGGCCACCAAGTTCCCCCCATTTGGATAGTTCTTGATTTACACTAGCAATAATGAACAGTATAAACAGGCATATGAAGGTCAAAACATAACTTTCCTCCAAACTGTCATACCTTTGGACAAATGTTTGAATCCACAAACAAACTGTAACACTGTGGCAGAGAAATGCCCTACCACCAGGCTATGAAGCCGTAGCTTTTCATTTAAAATCGCCATGTTTCTCCGTTGTGTACGGAATTACATTTGCTATGCATCAAGTTTTAGAAGTAGTGCTATCGAGCTGCGTATCTAAATATTAGCTGTTAAATATTTCCACAATTCCACAAATTCCACGTTTGCATGGGTTTAAAGCGTGCACGTGCCTGAATATTTGTTCTGCGCCACATTAAGTGAGCAGACAGGTTGGTGTCAGTGAGTTTGTAACTCTTTTATGAAGATTTTGTCAATAATTAGCCTCATAAACTAACCTGGGATATAGCTACATGTTAGCAGACAGATGCACCTGCCATCTCCTTTAAAGGTTTCGGGGTATAAAACAGTGGCGACGGAGTAGCTGAACCCTCTTTAATATGAAAATAAGTATCATCAAGAGCTCTGTTATTTGATCTGGGGAGGTTTGAGTAGCTAATACAAGAGCTCGGAGTGTATAGGAGAAAACCCATGCTTGGCTTTTCTGTGGCTAGCAACACTGGCGAGAGAGTGGCATTGTGGGTAGTGTAGTTTTTCATTGGTCTGATACGTACCCAAGATAATGGCGTCTCATTTCCAAAGAAACTACGTGACCCACAAGCGCCACCTCCGAGGTCCCGGATGTCTATCGCGCCGGAAGAGAAGAAGGTCCTTTTCCCAGCCATCTTGTGGCTTCATCTAGCGAAGTGTTCGCACCAAGCCTCATAGAATCGGAGGAAAATCCTGCTGAAGGGGCGCCATCATGCCCGGACAAATGCAAGAAGGTTTTGGCTGTGCCATAACCAATCGGTTCGACCAGTTATTTGACGACGAGTCGGATCCGTTTGAGCTGCTTAAGCAAGCCGAAGTGAAGAAGAAGGAGGCTCCTACTCCCGGTGCCGCCAAGACTGTAGCCCAGGCTGCCAAGCAGGCGAAAAAGGAGTCTCAAAAAGACAGAAAGGCCCCACTGGCTGATAAGAAGGAGGAGACCCAGGCCCCCGTCCCACTTAAGAAAGATGGTAAGTTCGGTTTCTGTGTTTTTTAGGTCTTAATCGAGCTGCAGCACAAAGATGTTGAGGCTAACGGGCTAAGTTGCCTGTATAACTTACAAGCTAGCAACGGTTCATAAGCCCCCGTGACATGAGGTCCGCGTGGCCGCTTTTGTGCTCCTGCTGGCTGTCAGTTACTGGAACGATGACATTTAAACAAACGTGTAAAGCGGGTGGAATTTGCATGGCTTAACGATTTGGCGATAAACAGTTTGCAGGCCAATTTGTTTTGGCTTGTCCCCCTCCTCCTCGGCCTTGTAGAACAGGCACAACCCGAAAGCCCGGCCAGGTAGAGAGAGGGTGGCCTCAAGGTGTTTAAATGTTGCTTCTGTCAACTTGTGACTTTTGCAAAGAGACTTTTGGGACACTTTTCCTCGAATCGGCCAAAAGTATTGCATGCCAGTATCGTAATTTTAAAAACGTGTTGAAATAAATTTAGAAGGTTTGTTTTAAATCCAACACGTGTGAAAAGTACTGTTAAGAGAAGTAAGTACGTCCACTTCATCGTGGTGGGTTAACAGGTGGATTGGTGAGACTTTAATAGCAGCGCGGCTCTCTCGGTGATGAACCTCGTGGTTGCAGTGTGGGGCGTGTTGAAGCACAACCTCCAAACTGCCACTTCCCATTGGCGCACAATACATGATCAGTGTACATGTGATCATCCTGCCTTCAGGCATTTACACTCCAATTCCTGTTTTACTCCAGATCATCTATGTAGACTGTCTAACATTTGTAGGAATTGAAGAGTTCTTTGTAACTCTGCAGTGCATAATTTAGCTTTACAATATGCAGAATTAAAGCATTCTATTACACAGGCTTCTTCAGAGGCAGTTTAGTAGGCCAATATCATGCAAGTCAGCCAAGTGTGCTAATATCTGTTGGCTTGAGAGAAGATGAGACAGGTGCGCTGACTATGGTGCACACAGCTGCTGCTGTGTCGTGGAGGGTGTCTATTTTGGTAGCTGGTGAGTTGGGCAATGGGTGTGACTTGTGTCACACTGGGACAGTGGCACTCAACCATGTGCCACGGAGGGCTAAACACTATGAAGTCTTAAATTTCGAATCACAGTGACTTGTTGATTTGACTGATCAGCACACTTTCAGAGTTGCAGAATGATAACTTATCATGCTGTAATCTTCATTTTGTTTTATAATGTAAGATAAGTCACCTCGTTACTGTCATTACTTTGTAAAAAATAAAACATTACACAGTATTTATTAAATGGATCATACCAGATTGATGATACACATTAATTTGAATTGTTTGTTCCCTTTAAACAGAACAGTCACCTCCTCTTCTCTCTCTTGTCCTGGGGCTCAACAGCAGGTCCTGATCTATCACTGCTATTGGTCCTCTAATCCTCTTGTTGTGGTCAATCCTAGGTGCCGGCATGAGGAGAATGGGCCGCAAGCCGGAGGGCGATGGCTACAGACCCCAGGGCAGCCAGGGAGAGGGGCGCCCCCCCACAGACAGGCGGCCTGCAGATAGGCGGCCCCCACGCCGCTTTGAGCGGCCTGCTGGTGATACTGGGGAGAAGCCCGAGGGAGGCGAGTTCTCAGTTGAGAAGTGAGTCCAGTTTCTAATTTGCAGATATTATAACCAAACAGCAGCCAGGTATGAAAAGAGTAGAGTAAACCCTCTTAGACAGTATTATACATTTTTAGCAGGGTGTTTTCTAGCTCCGCATAAGGCAAAGGCAGTACTCCGTATCGGGTGGGGTAGGTTCAGCAACTGTTAAAGGCGTTGTTAACAGTGATAAGACTGAGTATGATAGTTTTGCTCAGACTGCTATGGACCCAGGCAATGTTTTACATCATCAATTTACTTATTTAAAATAAGTAAAGTTAACATCAAAATGTAGATACAGACCTTTAAACATCAGTCTAATAATGTAAAGACATTTAAACGATCATTATAAGGAACTCAAAGGAACCCATTGAATTCAGATTGCTGAATGTCATTCTGACATGGTCTTACTGTCCATTTTGTCACTTAAATAAAAAGCAAATGACATAACTGCAGTGTTTGTAAAATAAGGCCTGTGTATTGCCCACTTTAGATGTAAGCCTTTGATAGGCAGAGAAACCCCTGCTCTGACAGGGATTTAACTGTGTTCTTTGTCCCTCAGACCCGTCGGTGATAGGCCGATGAGAGGACGTGGCGGTGGCAGAGGAGGCCGTGGAGGCAGAGGGCGCGGCATGGGCCGCAGCGATGGCTTTGATTCCCGAGGAAAACGCGAATTCGATAGACACAGTGGCAGTGACCGGTCGTAAGTACTCTTTCAGTGCTTCATATCCCTGTTTAGATGAAATATTACGCATTCACAGCAGGTGCAATGTATGTGCCATGATCCTGGCTAAAGCAAATGTTGTTTCAGTAGTCTGAAAGGTGAGGAGAAGCGTGGTGGAAGTGGATCTCACAACTGGGGCACCGTCAAGGATGAACTAAAGTAAGTACTAATGCAGTATAATGCAACAGCCCTGTAATGAATATTCTGTTTTTAGACGTGTGTTGAATTAACAGTATTGGGGGTGTAGTTTGTGGCGCTGTTGAAAAGCAATACTTAGACCACATCAGACCACACAAAACTAAAGTCTTGTATAAAATAATCAATGGAAAACATGATTTGAGAATTGAATATGTAATACATTTCTATATATATGTAGATATACAATTATATATAGATGAAGAGTTTTCTTGCGTGGCTCCCTGCTGCTGTAGCTAACATTCATATGGGCATGAACCATAGTTATAATTTACAGTGGTTTTCCCTCATCCCTTTTAGTCAAACAATCCAAAATATTCTGTGTTTCTTTTTCATAGCGAGCTTGACCAATCAAACATCACTGAAGAAAACCCTGAAGGAGAGGAGCATCCACCTGCTGACTCTGAGAACAAGTAAGCTTGTGATTTTTGTCTTACTTCCTAACAACAATAAATTGAGTCGGTTTTTGTTTCACTCACAACTTTTACATTTGTTAGGGTTGCATAGCAGCTAGTGCCTCTAATCGAAAACACTAAATATAAATCAACCCTGGTTTATGTTGTATATTAACGTCACACTCCTGTGTTTGTGTGTGTTGAAGGGAGAATGAGGTTGAGGAAGTGAAGGATGAAGGCCCTAAGGAGATGACTCTGGATGAATGGAAGGCCATGCAGGACAAGGAGCGGACCAAAGTGGAGTTCAACATCCGCAAGGTCAACGAGGGAGAGGATTGGAGCAAAGGATTTGTGTTGCACAAGTCCAAGGCCGAGGTGAGTCAAAACCTCTTTCTTGTTCTGAACACATCCAGTTCTGGGGATGACTTTGACAAGCTGTGACAGGTTGACTGAGTGGACTAATATTTGAAGTCATTTCTTGGTGTCAGCTCAAATTACACTGTAGTTCTTTTATTTTAAAGCGATATAACAAGATAAATGTACACAGACAGGAAACCACCCTAACAACCCATTAATTAAAAGGAAAACCCCATCACTTTTCCCTTCAGTTTCAGTGAGTAAACTGCAGAGGCGTCTGTCTGCACAGATCAGATGTACAGGTATTGCATCCGTTTCCTGTGCAGCAGAGTGGGGGAGGTTTACACAAAAATGCAAATGCTGCACATCAAAAGGTCTGCGACACGAGACCAAGTGGCAGTAGTTTTTGCCTCAGTTAAAATGAATAATTTTGTTCTCTAACAGTATGACAGATGACATGCATAGACTTTTTTTAAAAAAATTCAACCAATAAACTAATTAAGATGCCGTTTAAACCAAAAGTAACCCATTCAGTTTTTTGTATCTCTATGCAGTAAATTTTTAAATCTCACCTCTTTTCAACATTTAGTAAGATCGAGGCAGTTAATTGAGAAAATCCTTTGGCTCAGTATGTTATGTTAAATTTTGTATTTTACCTTTCTGCACCACAGGATAAGAAAACTGATGTGATCGACACTGAGGGGGATGACTCCAAGGTAAAGTCTCTACTGTTGTTCAGAATCTAACCTCAAATCAAAAATTTAATTAAATCATAAAATGCATGAAGGTCATTAATGGCTTTTCAAACCTCTTTTGTCTAATACAGTTGGAGGATGCGCATCACTTCCGGAAGCCAGCCAACGACATCACGTCCCAGCTGGAGATCAACTTTGGAGACCTGGGCCGTCCAGGCCGTGGACGTGGTGGACCACGTGGTGGCAGGGGCGGTCGTGGCCGTGGTGCTGCTGAAGCCTCTAGGCCGGTCCGCGCAGGAAGGACTGACAAGGTAGACTTTTAAATTAGTTTGCTACACACCATCTAATGTCTCTTCCTTCCTGCCCATCTAACCTGTCATTCTTCAGTGGCACATGTTTGAATATCTTCTAATTCCTACCAATATTTGCTTTTCCTCACAGTCTTCTGCATCTGTGCCCAATGTGGACGACCCAGAGGCCTTCCCAGCCCTGGCTTAAGCCCTGGCTGCTGTCCCTCAGGCCCACAGGAGCCACTTAAGCACCTCCACTATGAGGCTTGCATGTTCCTGGATCCTTCAGCAAAGTGAAATGATGGAGAAAGAGTGTCATTAACTGTGGCACTTGACGTGAGGACTGAGTTTTACCCAATAAAAACAAAACAAAGATGGAAAAAAACAGAAATTAACAAAAAAAAACAAAAAAAGAAAAGGACTTCTTGCTACTCTGGAGCAACTTATTGGTAGAGGTTTTGTACTTGGAAACAAAGTAGCAGGGATGTTTTCATACAGTATTTTTTTCAGAGGTTATGCATTGTCCATTGATAAATTTTTGTAATTGCTGCTTGAAAATATGCATTTCGAAATGTAAGCATAACGAGAGTGTGTTTAGCTTGGTGTGAGCCATTGCTTACTCGCTTTGAAATAGGCACTGTGGAGCTCCAACCCAAGCTCATAAGCTCTGCCGCACCAGGTCTTTCTGATGAAGTACGAGCTTCACTCATTGAGATTTACAGATTTTTTTCTTTAGCACTGGGGTATTGTTTTATATTTTATACAGGAGGTCTATTCTTCTATGATCTTCGGCCTGTAAATCTTGACTATTTTCATAAATTCTTTCAGAGACTGTATTTCACATGGTGCAAATAGGACGCGTCTTGATCTTTGATCAAAGGCTGCTGTCTAGATTTGAATGCATAGATGAAATGGCGCCTAAATCTGTATTAACGTTCTTTTTTGTACTGAAATGTTCTAAAGGAGGAACATTAGGTCATTTTGGAGGAACACGCTGGTGATTACTCAACTAAATTTGCATCGATCCTGAGACATTTGTCAGGTGGATTCATTTGAATAGTTATTCCATGTGTTTCTGTCTTTGGGGTGCTACACACCATCTAATGTCTCTTCCTTCCTGCCCATTTCATCTTTGATTACCAGCCATGTGCAAAATAATCAATGCCTTTTAGTTTTTACTTTAAAGAGTGATCTGCAGAGAAGTGTCTTAACACCGCTGAGATGTGGCCGTAGCCCTCTGGAAGCCCTCAGACCTTCTCCGGCTGTTTACACTCCACTCAAGCATCCTTCCACAGATGTAAACTCGGCCCAGCTTCGGTTTGTTTCTGCAGTCTGTTCTGTGCTGATATTTTCCTCCACTGTTGACTTGCCCTGTCGCTTCCACAGTGGCAGCACTGCATAATTGCTCTGAAAGAAATACAGTTGTTCATTGAGTGGAACAACTGAAGTGCTCTACAAATGTGTGAATTCCAGCCCTGCTATTAGAGACCTCTGTCGGTAAATAAAGATGGTCGATAAATTTTTTGCATTGTCAATTTTTTTTTTCATTCCCCCTGCGTAGGTTAAAAGAATGTGCATATGTCAGGTACTTTCTCAGTTTACTTTGGTATACAAACGCATAATCCCAGACCAGATTTACGTATGTGCTGTTTAAGGTGAGCTTAGCATTCTGCATGCACCTTCATGTTGAGATGGTGTGTGTGTATATATGAATGAGAGAGTGCTCACAGGTGCAGAGGATACAATAACTTTATTTGCAGTGACATCAAACATGATTGATTGACCCTCCTCCATTCAGGCTGTACAACCAAAACCAAGACCTTAAAGTGATCCCCAAATACTGATAGTGAATTAGAGAGGTTCCTGCTCAAAACCACCCTGAACTGTTTCCAGTTTGTGAAAATGTAAAGAATAAGCAAACATGGATTTTTAGACATCTCAGTTTTTCAGCCTGCCAGCAGCCTGGCTCCAGGGGTGAATGTGTTGGTTGGTTTGCCTTTCTGGCCAGATTGAAAAATCCTCAACAACTGTTGACACAAAATCTTTGCACAGACCTTCATGAGCAATAGAGAATAAATTGTGACTTGTCTTCAAAGCTACTGAGTGGAAATGTCACTAAAGTTTGGACATGTAATGTTTAACTGCACAATGACTTAGATAAACTTTGGTGACAAGCCCTGTCGTTATGGCAACACTTAAGTTTAAACATTTCAGTTTAAAAACTAGTGACATCTCCATCAGTCTTTTCTGTACTTTGTGTTGAGAGCTAATTGGCAAACGTGAACACATCAAACTATGTTGGTGAACATACTTGGAACCATTAGCATGCAGCTGTTAGCTTTTAGCTCAAAGCATTGTCCCTAAGTAGAGACTTGCAGAGCTGCTGGCTTGGCTGTAGACACAGTTGCTATGGATTGATCATAATTCCGACCATCAGCACAAAAATGACAAACCGTCCGTTCATCATGCAGCGTTACTTACTGCATGCACCAACGTTTCCCCTGAACTAAGCTTGAGGTAGCATAGATGTATTTAAAGGCACAGTCAATACACAGGATGGTCAACAATGCTAGGATACAATAGAGTATGCATTTTTGCTAAGTCACAATAGCGAAAGCACACCTGTAAATAATAATACTGTCAGAATGATGATATACCATCATACTGTCATGACTTACTGGGACTCTCATTATCAACACCTGTGCTTTTTTTCTACCCTGACATGTCAAAATGGTGTGAAATCAATGTTGTTAGCATCTGGATGCCCCATTACAACTTATAGAAACAAAATGTCATACAACTCTGTCTTGACGCCTGTACTGTGTTCATTTTGGTATTAGTGTGTCCAGTGCTGCTCTGAAGAGAAGACAATGGTAATGCATGAAATTAAAACAAAAGCCCCCTTTTGGTCCAAGGTTATTGCTGCATAATTACTCTGAGGGACTTCAGCAAAAGATTTGTTTTCATTATAGTTCTGCTTTCATTTGAGCACGGAGGTAGTTCACGGACATCTCTGTGAGATACTTGAAAGAAAAACGCTGAAAAAGAGGAAAAGAAGACTCCAGTCACCACCTACAGTCATTGTGTCGTTTCTCTTTCTCTAGAAATTGTGAAATAAGTTATTGCAGTCGATTTTGACCGCATCCAGAGTCAACTTCCCTCCAAACTCCAGTGGGTCTAGGATGATATTGTGACTGGGGAAGAAATCCAGCATTTCTGCAAACTCTCCTTCATCGTCGTCCTCCTGATCCTCCTCATCCATATTTCCCAGCTCGTGCGAGGAGATGTAGTCAACTGTCTTGTTTGTGTCCATGGAGCTCTCTGTCTGTTTGGAGCTGTCTGAGTCGTGGGAGAAGCTCTTGATGTAAGTGGTCGGAGGGTAGAGCACTGGTTCCGTCCGGCTGAGGTTGGTTTGAAGCTTTGTGGAGATGCCTGTAGGTGTGTGGATGTCACTGCTCAGCTGGGGCAGCTCCTCGACATCCACCAGGATGGGCTCTTCTTCTTCCCCAGTCAGACTAGGCTCCAGCTGGAGGTTCATCTTGCCCTGTGTTGATGAAAAACAGAAATACTGGGTTTAACTGTGAACAGGTAGCTGCAATTTACAGTTTGTATTTTGTATTTTTACGCGAATACCTTCTCCTGGGTACACTCTTTAGCCCATTTGCTGTTTGCAGGATCTGGCACGTCATTGAGCATGAGGCACTGGAGAAACACCCAAAGTCTGTGGGGGAATGTGGAAAACTACTGAACAATATGGCACAAAAAACATGACAATACAAGGGTCAAATATGTTACATTATATTGTTAGATTATTATAATATTTTTTTATATGGAGTTCATGTACCTCCGCTTTACTGCTGAAATCTGGTACAGGCACATCAGCAACGACAGGATCACAGAGAGGAATACACACACCAGGAGGAGGGAGAGTTGTGTCTCCTCTGCAACAGTGAAACAGTGAGATGTAAGATTGTGCAGTTGTTTAGCTTCTCTGGTACAGTTAGTTAAAAAAAAGAACTTATCCCCTCCGTTGCTTTTAGGAAAATTGGTAGTTTTGAAGGCAAAGTGGGACTGTGTATGTTTAAGTGAACTTAAATGTGCATATTTCCATTAAACCCTATAAAACCATTTGTATCATATTTGCTACTTGAGTTTCTGATACCTCTATCTTATCAACAAGATCAATACTTTCCTTAAAAACCTGTTGCTATATGACCTGACACATGTATTCTGCCCTCTAAAACTTTTTTATTCTTCCCCTCAAAAACACCCAATGTATCAATAGTGATACAAAAAAAATATCATGAACAAAATGATATGGCAAATATTTGAGGGGGATTTGGTTAAAAGGTGTAATAAACATCTCAACAAGCTGACAAGCTGATGTCATTGCATAACGTATTGGATCAGTTATATAGTAGTTCTGCTGCAGTGTTACAGAGAGGTTTAACAAATGTAACCATTGTTTTTTTTTTCTTCTGGTGTGAAATGAATAGTTGGACATTAGTAACTAGGTCATTGAGATTAGTTTAGCATATAGACCTGAAACAGAGGGAAACGGTTCAACAAAGCACCTGTAAAGCTCTCTTAATACACATTTTATTAACACTTGTTTGTTTAATTTGCACAAACATCCAGTTGTGTAAAAGCCACAGCTGGAGATATGTGCAGGACTGCTATAGGTTCATATTTACTGCACAAACGTAAGACATACTGTATGAACATATCAATCTCCTCATCCAACTCTTGGCAAAGAGAATAAGCATATTTTATGAACTAGATACTTGGAAAGATGCTTACGCTGGATGAAGAACTTGAGCTTGCCACCATTAGGGCCTTCTCCTTTTGCATTCGAAGCAGTCATCCACAGGCTGTAGACACCTGGAGGCAAGTCTTTGATGATATGTTCCCTCTGTGATGCTGGTATCGGGGCTGAAACACACATTTAGTCACACAGAGTTTTAAGGGAAAGTTACTCATCACTACAGTGTACACAGAGATGTTTCAGTGAGATAAAACCACCTTAGATAAACAGTTCTTACAGCTCTTCAAGTCTCCACTGCTGTTCTGTAAATAGATCATATATCTGGTAATGCAACCACAACGGTGAATCCGGGGAATCTTCTTCCAGGTCACTTTCACTTCATTTCCCTCAACCTTCTCTAGGACTGATGGACCAGCTGTCGGAACTGCAAACAACCAAATAAAACACAGCTCAACCACATGGATCGTAAATGAATTGTTTTCAACAGTTGAATACATTTTCTATTCGTTAAATGATGAATTATTGAAATGGTTGGTTAGTTGTTCTAATACCTTACCTGAACCCCCTGTGGTGACACCTGTAAATCCTGTCCTACTCACTGAGTTCTCATCATAAACAACACACACTGCTCCCTCGTAGCACTCATCTTGTCTTAAATCTGCAAAGAAAGATGTACGACATTGAACCCCAGATATAAACACAACGCAGGTGCATAATTTCACCTGTATTTACCATCGCCCTCACTTGTGATCACAGCACGATTGTCATCCCTGCCCAATCTGACCCATTTGAGTTCCTCCAGCTTGTGACCCTCCGGGTACCACTCTACTACAAAGGCCACATGTCGCAGTGCAGTTTCAGGCTTCTTCCACGAGATGGTGACACTGTGGTTGTTTGTAGTTATTTGCAAATCCTCTAGGGGCTTGTCTGAAAGGGGAGGTGCATGTATGAATACTTGAGATCCTCCATTTACTACAACAAATCTCAGAAAAACAGGCAAAGTCTGGCTTCATGAAGCTAACAACATAATTAAATGATTTACTCAGACAAAACTTTTTTTTTTTTTTTTTACCTTTCCTGTGACGTGTTGTAATTGTGGCAGGAGGAGAGAGTCCCTTGGAGTTGCAAGCCCACAATGTCACTTCACAGTCAGCACAGAACGGGACCAAATAATTCCTGGCATCAGCACTGGTGTTCGTGCTAAAGTTCCAATTGGAGTTTGGGCTGTGAACTCTGACTTTGTACTCTGTTATTTTCCCTCTAGTGATGGAAATGTTTGTCTCCTGCTGTCAAAGAAATGTTTAAATTATTGAGCTGGCAAGCTTTAATTGCATTTGTTGAAAGAGAAGATGCAAGACATGCAAGACACATCATTTCTGTTCAGCTCCTCTTTTCTGGTAAACTGAAACTGCAACACGTTGCCAGGTTTCAGTTAACTCTCACTGTCTTTATGTGACATTAAATGACTGTAGGTGTGTGTGCGTGCGTGTGTGTGTGTGTGTGTGTCTGTGGTAGCGAGTGAGGATGTGTACCTGTGTGTATGAGCCTGTCACCGCAGAAGTGGTCAAGCAGTGACCTTTAATTTGTGCAGAACGTGGCAGGAAGATCAGAAGGTGTTACTATGGCTACAATCCCACACACCCACACAGACACAAGGTGAGAGGGGGGACGTGGAGACTTCAAACTTTCAGACTCATGAAACTGCACTGCAGTGTTACACGTTTTATACCCACACAATCATTCACAAATTGTACTATTGTAATGCTCTCGCCCCAGAAAAACAAACAATCCTTGGAAGGACTTTTTGATAAGTTTTAAAATTTACCTTCCAATAAATTTGCAGGGTTTTGAAGTCAGTGTTGGGTTCAGCGTACCATACATCCATCTCTTTGGCAGGAGCTAAAACAACACATTTCCAAAACAGAACAGAGAACATGTTTATAGATAGATAGATAGATAGATTTATAGATAGATAAAGTTCTTCTAAGTTATTCTTTTATCAGTCTGTGTTGTAACTCTTTGAAATCTTTAAAAAAGGGACCAACATCCAGTCTGCAGCTCTGTAACAGTTTCCTATGTGAGCTTAAGTCAAACTACAATGAATAACACTTCCAAGGAACCTTGTGCTGTTTGAATCAATGCACACATCCACAGCTGATTTAAAACATACAACAATATATACAATAAACACATAAAGTCAAAGGATGCTTGCGAAACAACCACGTCAGCATCTTGTTTTCTTTTTGTTGCTAAGGTTACTTTGAAGTTGCATGGTAAACCACTTGCATGCCCAATAACACTTCCCTATTGGTGAGTTCAGCCTTTTTAATGCAAGAGGCTGCAAATTTCATTTTACTATATTGTGACCACAGACATATATAATTAATTATTGTCTGTATTTTGTGTTTTGACCCAGAAATACTAGTGTTTACACTTAAGCCCAACTGTCTTTAGCAGCTTGAAAGAATGACAGCTCTGTAACAGTTTCTAATAAATATATATTTATCAGCTTGATGTTTCATGAGTTTACCTCCTTTTTTAAATTGCTAACAAATATACATTTGAACTGATGGCACCTGTGATATACCATTGGATGTTAACATGTTTTATCTTTGAAGGTTACCCTTTAAAATCTATTTGGATTTCTGTTCTTGGAGTTTAAACACTGTTCATAACAAGGCCAAACAGGCAGTTAGATCTATTGACCCTAACTATAACATGGCACTAATGGCATCATCATCATCAAATCTGCATACCCAGTTTGCAGCAAAGAGAGGTATTTCTTTAATACTATAATGTTGGAAAATGGTATTTTAGGTAAATAATGAAATCTTTTTACAATTACTTCTATTTGTATGTCTGTTATTACAAATAGGGCCTGTCTGTGAGGCACTAAAATTTCAACAAGAGTTACAATTTCGCATCAATCATAGCTGCACATGAAGTTAATTGTTAATTGTGGTTGATTGTGGCTTCCTTTAGCATGTTTCAGATCTTGGTGGATCTTTTTTCATACTGTCCTGGATGAAACCTGAGGCTGAACGCAGGGTCAGAAATCAGTCTAGCTGTGGGCGATGGTACCATCGAGTTTGATCAAGTGTAATTAATGTATTCCATATGTTTAAATGACAAACAAAAAGTTTAACAAAAAGTGCCTCTTAGGCAATTTTTGCTGTGACCTCTGCTGCTGGTGGCTGTGTGTGGAAAGTTTATGTCAATGCTGCACATTCATACTGCATATATATCTATTTAGAGACCTGCATATCTTCACACCATCAGTATTATAGAGTCACAGCAAGTTTTCCCATGAAACATTAGTGTCTTCTTCCACCATGTTGTTTTTCTTTACTAGGGCTGTTTGACTGATACATACTAAGACTGAACAGTTTTATTCTAAGCTCAGGAGCAAAAATCATTCATTCATGACGTGTGCACAATATGCACAGAGGCTGACTAACACACAACCCAATAAGACCTCTTTCAGTGGCTTATGGGTATCCTGAAGGTAGTCAGTGGTGAGCTGATAGCTGCACGGAAAAACACAAAGGAAATTACTCACATTACTCCATTATCTGATAACATGAAGAGATAAATTGCCACAGAGATACTGTAAATACTCCATTCATATAGATTTGCTCAAAGACAGAGAGACTTTCATTCAGGAAGTGCAAAAGTAAGCAAGCTAAAGTTAGCAAGTTAAAGAGAGCAGCAGGTTAATTCAGTGCATTTACCCTCCTCTTGAGTCTGGCTGGAAACACTTGTGCTCCACTGACTCCACAGGCCGGTGCTGAATTTGGATCTGGTTCTGAAATGATACAGCCTGTAGGGCTCCAGAGAGGAGATAGACAAAACCTCTGCCGAACTCATCTGCACACCCTGTAATCAAAATCAAAAGTATTTCTCATCTTGTTTTAATTCATGTAAACACACTCATCTGTGCTCCCAACTGATACTTCCACAGAGATTTCTGCCATTTATGGTTAGTAGAGTATAAAAGGTCAAATTTCAGTATGTTTTTGAGAATTGTGCAACGCTTTAAGTTCGCCTCCTTGACATCAACCTGACATTTATATCTGCCTTTGGGTTTGAATCAGCAGATCTTGCAGTGACTATATATAAAGGTTTTATAAAGGTTTTAAGTAACCTTCTGCAGTATCTCTTGCAGCACCTCATTAAAAGTCCCCAAATCTTCTGCAGATATCCAAACAGTTAAAACTTCTTACCAGCTCTGGATAAGATGTCCACGCCTGATCTCCTGTTCTGTATTGGATCTGTAGGTGTTGAGTCCTCACAGACTGATTCACATGCATGATGCACTCTCGAGAAGAGCACTTGGGTTGGCTAAGGTTAGGAGTCGATGGCATCGCTGTTCAGACAAATTAAAAACAAAAGTCTTGAGCAACTGTCAAAAGACAGGCGACAAAATGCATAAAAATGAGACTCTGACGTTGTCTTGGCCACAAAAGCAGCAGCTGAAAAGACAGGAATCCATTGCATCAGTGCCAGCCATCAGAGTTAGTCATCACCTATCATAAACTTCAAGCTTAGGGCATAAAAGGACACATCTCACTGCAAAGCTGTTTTCAAGTCCCAGTCACAGTGTCATTTTGATGCTTTACAAACAACTGGGCAATGTCTTCACATATAAAACACACCCAACTTCTTAAACGCAAGCTGCAGTGCTCTTACCAATGTCACTGAGTGTGTAGTTGATGCTGTCAGATACTGCAGAGCCAAGTGGATTTTTGGTTTGGACCCACACAGTGATCAGTTGGACAGAGCTAGCCATACTGAAACTAGCTTTTGGAAACACAGTTCCCTCACTGGGGACTGAAAACGTCACTGGTTTATCTGTGTGGTTTCCAGATACAGCGCTCACCCTGAAACACACCAAGCCAAGTTTCATCTGACCATTGATACAAATAATATGATATCAGAGAGTAGATTCAAGAAGTGGGATATTTTGTTGAGTTCTCACCACAGGACGGTAGTATGTCTCAGGTAAGTGTCCCGTCCTCGGTTCCAAGTGCAGAACACATTTCCACCTTTATTATTTTTGACCGTATAATTGCATGAAATGTTTTTAGCATGATCCGGTGGGTCTGATGGACAAAGAAGACAAAGAACTGAATGTAACACAAACAGAACATAAATCTAAGGCTCAGTCTAGAACAAGACTTTTAAAAAGCATTCAAAACTGCAGCAATGCATTGATGGTGTGTGAGTTGTCAATCCAGCACATAATTGTAGGAGTATTCCAATTGGAAACATATTAATTATCATAAATGTTGTATCCTCAAAAAAATACAAATATTCATCTTCATCATCATATTTGTCCTTTCGGGTACAATTATTTGTACTTATATTGTTGTGAATATGTTTGATGTTTGGGAACTAGCATGTTGTGTGCGTCACACAAGACCCCATAGCTGTGGTCAGAATAAGCAGCTTCTCACAACTAGCTTTGACACTTAGCTTCGCCCAGTCAGCAACATGTGAAAAGTGTTCTGAGTATAGAAGAGAAAGCAGAACCAAGAGTTGATGTTTCCTACAGCTCTCCTCGAACAGTAGCTTGAAAACTTACAGTGTTGCTTTAAGTTATGAAAGTCTTGCATGTCAGCACTTTAAAACCATCCTGCGGGATTACTGTGTACATTCATTTTCTGAATGAGAATTATGCATAAGTCAATAATAAATCACTATTTAAGCCCATGCTGATCTCACACTCTGGTGTCAATTATTCCTCCCGTGGCATCAAAGGTTAAGTCAATTCAAAAAAGACATTCACGTCTGTGCGTGCAAAAACTTTTCGGTGGGATAAATGTGTCAGAAGGTGACGCACGCCTGCTCTACTCACATCCAGCTGCAATGTCCAGGCCACAGGAGTCCCGAGCAGGAGGGCAGGCGCACTTGCAGCTGTAGGTTTGGCTTTCAGTTATGTTTACCACCTTAAAATGTATAGTTGTTGAATTAAATTCTCTATGCCTCTGTTGTGTGGGCTGATGGCCGCTGTACATGGATCTCTTGCAGTTGCACTTAAAGGTGCAGAACACCTCAAAACTTGAGTATCGCTGCACCACAGGTCCAGCGCTGGACCAGATGACACAGGGTTTCTCACCTAAAAGTAGAAATGATGACTGACAGACTGCACGTCCAGTTCATCTAGTTATGTGCAAGACCTGATTAACACATGATCCTAATAGCAGATGCATTTAACAAACCTCATTGAGAATATTACATAATAACTACAGCAAGAGATCAGAGAAACAGCCTATACGAAATTAGATATAGGTAATATAAGTCACTAATTGCAAACGTTGACAAACCAAAACCTGGAAACACGTTTTCCTAGAGAGGAATTTCTGTATCAAACTTTTCCAAACCGATATGAAGCAAAACAAACATTAAAATGCACCTTACATGGCAACCGAAGTGTTAAATATATGTCCACACGGAAGTCTGCTTACCTGTGCAAAGCTGCACGGCCAGCACAGTGACGATAGTGAAGATGGACCATGTCTGGAACATCGTCGCCATGAGTCTACTGTAACTGCCTTCATAAATGTCTCTTACATCTCTTACATGAGCTGCTAGTTTACCTTAAAGCAGAAAAAAATACACATGCACTGAGGTCAGTTTTTTTGGATACAACAAGGGATAGTGATACTGCTCAAAAAGGGAACTTTATGAGATTCCCACTTGGCTGCTGTCACTAATATGATGCCATTTATAGTTTAACAGTAAGAAATGATGTTTACAACTCGAGCAGAGCTTTGTAGTAAATTGTGAGCTACGGCGACGCGGCTGCATGCAGTCAACAACGGCGGTGACAACAAAAACACAGATACTCACAAAGATATGACATCCCGGCGTCATAATAACCTCTGTTCCCTTGCGAGGCTTTCGAAACTGTGTCCGTAATGATATAGCTCCCAAAACATGTTTTTTTTTTAGAGCATTGGATCGACACTGTGTTGAGGTGGCAGCCTCAGACTCCGTGTTGACTGACTGCCGCCTGTGGTGAGATGTGACTCAGTCATCAGTGAAGCAAGACGCACACATAGAGGCTGTGAACACGTAGGCTACTGATCATTGACCTTTCCAGCGAACATAGTGCATTGCGCAATGGCAAAATATTATTCGCAGTAATATTCTAATTAAAAGTTCAGATTAAAATTAGCGTTCATTAGAACCATTTTGCACTTTTATATCCTCCTAATAGAAACTATCCTACTTTATATATATATGTATACACACACGTCTTCTACAATTGCACCTATTCCATATTCTCACATGATGTCTACAGATTCATTTTAGATGACCTCTTGGAGAAGTTGCAACAGCACAACAACCACTCAGATTAATTTTCATCATCACTTTTTCCACACAGCCCAGAGACTGTCCCTCCCTCATTTCATACCATATCCCCAGGTGGTGCAAGGGGGGGGACTTTCCCCCATAGCCGCACCACATTTCAGCTTAAACATTGGGCTCAGGATTAGAACAGTAACTACAGTTTTACACAGAATGGATAAGTGATGATTTTAAAGATTTGTTACAGTTCAAGTCTGCCAGTGAAGGAGAGGACTTTCCTGAAATTGTGATTATGAGTGAGGAAGTGAGACAACTCACAGGAAGTCCTAAAAAAACGGTGCTAAGCTGCAGGTGGTGCATGTATGAGTAAAACCTGAGGTTCAGGAGCACATTGCCATACCACACACTGAGCCATTCTCTGTAACAGGGAAACCCCCAACAGACTTTTGTCTGGTTGTATTTTGGAATAATTTCACACTACAGTAGATCACAAAAGACGGCTAATATTAGAAACACACAGAGATCACAGGCTGATATTAAAAAACTTAAAGCAGTTCAGACAGAACAGCTGACTAGATAATATCTGAAGTATCTAGTCTGTAGTATCTCCTATCTAGATATTATACTGCATGGGGCTTTAGATGGGTCAACAAGTTGTAACTGGCTTTATTAATAGATAATGAATTTAATTAATTAATAAATCTGGTTACCCAGTTTTGGAAAAATCTATTTGGATGGTATATCTTAGTTGCAAGATACGAGCTAGTCTTCTTTACATTGCCATAGTCATATGGCCATAACTTAGTCTATGTTCCAGAACATGTGGAAAATGGCTGCACTACAAGACCACAATTAATTTATTAATATCTTAAATTTACACTTATAGCTGCAGACTTGATTCATAATTACAGTGAAAAAAATGTAAATATTGACAAATACTGCAGACCTGGTGAGTCAGACACTCACATGTTAGCTAACTGGTAACACCACCATGCTAACCTGTTGTTGTTTAGCAGGAATGATTATCACGTTAACTGTTTAGCCTGTTAGTTTAGCCTGTTAGCATGCTAACATTAGCTCAGTAATAAAGTAAAGCTTAGGCTCTTAAAACTATATAAGGCCAAAGTTTTGGGCAAATAAAAATTTTAACCTGATGGTGACAGTAGAGCGAAAAGTCAGGGACCATCTAATATATTTAAGTTAATCTTGAGAAAAACATGAATGTGTGTACCAGCAGCAATCCATCCAATAGTTATCAAGACATTTAATTTATTTAAAAGCTCGGGGAACTACGAATGTCTGCCCAAGATTTTGGGTATGTGAAATGTCTGACCTCCTGTTGGTGCTAAATGGAAATATATTAGATCACCAGAGTCAGTAGGATTCATCCTCTGGAGATGATGAACATCTGTCTCAAGTTTCAATACATTAAAGAGATCCAATAGCTGTGGAGACATTTCAGTCTGGGACAAAGTGTTAGATTGATTAGCAGATATAAATGGATATATGTAATCGAAAAGGACCTTACAGCAACCTCAAGCATCAATAAATGATTTATTTAAAAGGTGCAATATATGAGATTAAGCGCCAATATATTTGCTCAATAAATTTAAGGGAAAAAAACAAAGCTGCATCTAGACACAGGACTCATGAGACTGAGAGTTTGACAGTTTGACAGAGTGTGGTTGGGGTGCTTTGCTTTACTTTTGAGAGGCTGTCATATTGTCCATTTTCTATAGGCCACCTCGTCACATATAACACCTTTACCATTAACAAAAGAATTAGTTACTTTATTAAGTAGCTGATGTCTCTAGAAAAAGTAGTGCTAACATCCCTATAGTGAGGAATCAAACTCAATATAAACATTTCTAATCCATTTATTAACTTGTTTTTTATCAGAGCTCATTATAGTGACAGATAATCTGAAGTATGAGGCTCTCTGATTACACAAAGTCACTGAGGTCAAGTGATGGTTGAATAATGCTTTATCGAAAATCAGTTTAGTAGTGCAGGTTGTCCAGTTTGTGCCATTCCTGTCGTCCCTGCTATGTCTGTGTGCTGCAGGGTGTCAGTGCTGCTGACAGCAGCCACCTGAGGGAAATAACCACCAACCTCAACTGTGTATTGAGATAAAGTGTCTTCTGTGCCGTCAGACGTTGTTTCAACCTGTTGTTGTAAATCCAGCAATTGACAGTCTGTCTCCATCTTCTTCTCAGTCTCCCTCAACCCCAGTAGGACATCTCCATGTAAAACACATGATGATTCAGGTGTTTTAGGCCGTAAGAGGCTGCTGAAAGGGCTGAGAGTCAATCCTAGAGGTGAATCAGAGAAGTCCACCTCCACAGTGGACAGAAAGCCTCCCACTAATCCTTCAAATACACTTGAACAAATGTCATTCTCCCCATTTGTTGGTGCATCTCTTTGCTCTTCCTCTTCCTCCATCTCGAACTCCTCCTCTTCTTCTAGCGCCAACATACCAATCTGGGGTTTGTAGCTGATGTGTTCCAGCTGACTGTCAACAAGCATTGTCCCAGAATCAAGATCTGACATTAGCAAAGGTGTCTCCACTGTGGACAGCCCTGATCCAGTCTGGGATATTTCAGCATGAACGTTTGGGTACACATCATCCCTCTCCTCCTGGGTGATTAAACTGATTGGGGACAGTGGAGGATCATTGTAGGTGGATGAGAGCAGAGGTTCATCTCCGTTTTGCTGGAGACAAGAAAACAAAAATCAAAGTTAGATTTAAAGCAAGGAATACAGAGCAGGAAAAACAATCACCATATCCCCGGTGTTCACATGCAGCAGCTCACATGCTGTTTGCATGTTGTCAGAATGAAAGCAGGAAGTAACAACTGACATCACTTCCTACTCCAGCCCTGACTAGTAACCCTCTTGAAACTGCATTGTTTTTAGAAGATTACTTAGTTGGTTTAAAATGGTTGTGAAGTAATTTGTCTCTTTTAAGACATATCCTGGATCCTTGCAGTTGTTGCATGCATGTCAACACAGTTAGCATCATTAGCTTGCTTTAATTACCTCCAGTAGTTTGATGGCAAAACTGTTTCCTGGTTTTGGTAAGTTTTCATGAAACCATGCAGGTCCCCAGGAGATACATTTCTGTTTTATTCTGCAATAAAAAAAAGACAATTAGGTTTTAAATGGCAGAGCATTTTTCCAGTTTTGATAATAATACTTTATCAGAGTTTAGAAAACATTGTTATTCTCCTACTGTCTTTCACTATCATAGAGTCATATTGCATGAAGCACACACTCAGTATCACCACAGATAAAACCACCAATAGGACTGGGGTGCTCTGTCCACATGTATTTCTAGTGATAGTTTTTAAGTTTCTGTTCATGTCAGTCCTGTGGCTTTTTGTTTTCATGCTCCTGTTGTGGTGTGGCATTTCATGAAATCAGCCACAGTGGCATCCATCCTGGTTACAAGTAAAATAAAACCTATGTGTACTCGAAAATCATTTGACTGAGAAAAAAAAAACCTGTTGTGTGTCCTCAGAATATTTTCACTATTATTCGATTGTGTGTCACGTCTGTTATCGTGAGTTTTGTTTTCCACAAAAAGGAGAATTAATGTTTAATAATACCTTTCCCTCACACAGCTCCAGCACATCAGGTTGACTATGATCACCATTAAGAAGGTAATGATGAAAACAATCCCAATCACCAGGCCATCTAGGGGAGACAAGGAGGGGGAGACACAACAGTTTAGTAGAGTATCTGTCAGAGAGTTAAGAAAACAAAAGCCTCTTTAATCTTCCTACTTTAAGCTTTCTTGTCCCGAATAAACATGGAGGGGAATTACAGATAACAGATCAATGCCTTTACAGTCAGGCTTAACAGAATGATGTTTGTACAGGAGACTGACATTCAGAGCTTGCAGGCTGAGACAAAATCCGGTTTCCTCTCTCCCCTTCTCCTGCTGAAGTGGACGCAGTCATCTGCAGAGCCAGAGCCCCTTCAGGACAGTGCAGCCACATCTGTCTTGGGTCCGCACCAGACACCGTCACTGCAGTTATGGTCAGCATCAAAATAAGTTAGTTTAGTTATTCAAGATTTAAAATGTTCAACCAGGCAAAAATAATAACTGCCTTAATTCAATAAGGTAGCATTCTTTAATCACGTCGTTATAATGTTTTAAAGATATCATGTCAGCACAATCTTTCTACAAACAGACAGACAGGCACACAGACATATAAACACCTGCTGAAGTACTGCAGACTGTCCCTGTGGCAGTTCATGCAGTCGGTGTTCAATAGGTGTCTACAGGACATTTTGCCATGATGACACACACACACACACACACACACAGGCACTGATATATTATACATTAATTTTGATCTCAACTACCTACCTGTAAAGTTCAGTGACTGTGTCATGCACAGTTGTTACGCCATTACGGCAACAAAATCAGGACTTTTAGGGCTCGTCAAGAATGAACCTTCCATTATGAATGAGAAGCTCTGAAACTCCCCAGGAACAACTGCAATAATCTGTCCACAGGCCAAATTTTCAGTTTCCCGTGATTGTATGATGTGATCTAAAGCCACAGTGCAGCTTCTGAATTGACTTTATGACTGCTTAAAAACTCCGGTGCTGTTCTGTGCACACTAATCCTGTTGCAGACTTCATGAATCATGTTTTAGCTACTTTGTATGTTTTTGTCCATCACTTGATATTCAGACTATCAATTACATTTGGAGATGTAAGTAACTATAAAAAAGATCAGAATAAGAAAACACATTCAATTAATTTTAAATGAAAGCTCAGATGAAACAAATTAATGAAAACACAACATGTCACATGAGGAAGAGTGCGGTCTCCAATGCCATTACTCTTAAGTTCCAGAAATAGTGTAGAACACAGACTGGTTAGAAACCTTATAGTTGCATGTGTGCATGTAGCCACATGGCTTCCTGTTTGTGATCAAAGCAATTCTAGAAAACTCTATGATTCACCGAGGACACTGAGAAAATGATGACAGCTGGTGTTTGAAACATTTGCTCAATAGTGAACATCCTCAGTTAAACAGTATTGCCAAATACATTCAAACAGACAGCTAGGCTCATCAAGAGGCTCATACAACACAAAACTCAGGCCTTCTGAGACAAAACTAACACACGCTTAAAGCCTGATTTTTATCATTCAGTGTTAAAACATCATTGCTGCCTCATTGGCACAATTGTCATTGTTGGATATATTTTCTGTTTCAATAATCAAATAATTATACAAATAAATAAATAAAACAAGCAAGCATCAGTTTAACAATTATCACCGCATTACTGGAAGTATGAGGTGAAAAACCCTTTTGATGCATAGACGTTTTGTGGGAGGGGAGTATCAATGGGATGCTGGTTGCACACTTTCCATTATGTAACAGTGGCCTGTGCTGAAACATAATATGCATACTACTGCATTTACAATTTCCCACATGAGTGCATGCACATGAGCTTGCTAGAAATCCTTAGCCTCAGCAAGGTAAAGTACACACATGCAAACACGGATACACCACATGGTTAAAAGAAAAGCATAAAAAAGTTGTCTTGATGTAAAAGAACAGGAAACAACTCACTGCATGTTTCCTCCAAGTTCACCTGAATTATAGTATCAGTTCACCTCCAGTGGTATCCAACCAAGCAAATAGTTTTGGTCTTATCACAGGATAAATCAGCTTTACAATATCTGTGTCTGACAGTGGAGGTACACAGGATTTTGTTTGTGGTGTTAACATCATTAAAAAAACTGGATTAAGAAATGCAGAAAGTTATATATAAGTTATGTTTTAAGAACTGCGTCCTGTTTACAAATAGGTCTGCAACTACTAGTTACTCTAATTATTGCTGATTTCCTCTTGATAAATTGTTTGGCATGCTTTTCACAGTGCCCTAAAGGGCATTGTCCACAGTGAGATACAGAAATATTCCATTTTCATCGACATCGACATCAAATCATAAACCAAAAAAGCAGCTAATCCTTGCAACGTGAAAACCCTGAAACCAGTTAATTAGGCTGTTTTTGCAATAATAAAATATAACTTGAACAGTTATTAAAGTAACTCATGATTAATGTTCTGTCACATGCTGCATTCAGATCTTTAAGACAAACAAAAAAGACAGATGTCAGCTGCTCACCGTTGAGTTCGGTGCTGCTGGACTCCAGCATCTGGAGATAGATGGTGTAGTTTGTGATGAAGCCTTTCTGCTGGTTTACTGGCAGCTCGTCCCACTGGATCAAGATCTGTCTTGCCTCGTGGACCAGTACTGTTATGTTGGGACCAGTCAATGGCTCTGAAACACAGAGAGAATGGTTATTGTTCATTGACTATATAAACATTTCATAAACATTAAAACTTAAGACAGCAGGAGGGAACTCTGGGACATGTGAATCTTACTCTGTTCTTTAGAGTAGACTAGATTGGATGATGGAGCACTAAGGCCTCTGGTGGTCACAGCATATAAAGAAATATTGTACCTCACACCTGCAGCCAGACCTGAAACAGTACAGAAAAATTAAACACCATGAATTCACTATATTTCTACATAACATATGTATCATATTAATCACAAATCATCAACAGTTATTAAAATGTATTTTTAAAAAAGGCACAAACTGGTGTAAATCACAAACTGTCCACAAGAGGGGAGTGCTTGACTTTCAGTTGACACCATTGTGACTGTTGTTTTGTGCCATGTTGTGGTTAAACATACAGCAAACATTTAATGGTGATGTAATGGTAAATGGTTTATACCTATGATGGATGTGCTGTTTTGCTCTTTAGTCAGTTTTTGCCACTGCAGCTCTGTCACAGGTACACTTGTCCACTCTAACATGTAGTGCAGCAGCACTCCTCCTGGTGTCAGCAAGTGTTTGTTCCCTGGCCACAGCCAGGAAACTAGCACAGCGCTGCCATTAGCTGCAGGGGCCAGCCCTCTCAAAACTGGTCCAGGATCACCTAAACAGTTTGTCATAAGGAAAGGATTGCATGCTTTTAGACTTTTCTTCTTTTTTCTTTACATATTTTGCTATGTTTTATCATCTGCTTCTATTAAATTTGTACCTGAGTGTCTGAGTGGCACATCTACTGGTGGAGATACCCCATACGAGGTGACAGCACTGACGCTTACTGTCTGGACCTCTGCAGGTACCTCAATTGGATACTGGCTCAAAGAAGCAGGACAGGTGTATTCCTGTTTCTGGTCATTACCCACAATTATCTTGTACAGTTGCACTTCACCGTTGTAATCTTCTAGAGATGGAGGCTGGGGGAAGAAGTTCATCCATCTTTTAAAGTTTTTTGTTTCAACATCATCCACTAAATAAGCTTTAGAGGAATATTTTAGCAGTTTGGGAAATAGGGTTATAAAGATAGGAAACAGATGGAAACAGCTTGGCTCAGTTCAAAAGAAACAAAATGCACCTACCAGCATCTCTTAAATTCATTAACTTAAGGAGAATCAATCTTTTCATCTAACTTTAAGCAAAAAAAGCAAATAAGCGTATTTAATATTCCTTCAGTCGATGAATAGTAAATGTTTTCTGCATCAGTTCTTCAGAATAAACTATTCCTGGTATTTGTTGCATGGGCAGTATCAAGATAAAAGCCAGTGCAAGTGAAACTCTTTGACACAATACCTTCCATAAAACTGTCACCATCTGCAACCGACTCATTCCCTCGCTGCTTAACATCCTCCAAACGTGTAACGGCTGAGATGGACCTGAAGATAGGTTGCAGGGTTTCTATGAGTGATGACAAATTCTCACATTATCTCAGTCACATTGCACATTATCAGATGAAGAGGAACCACTGCGTGCTTGCCTTTTCCAGGGCTCCGCCCCCAAACAGATGAGCTCCATTTACTGCAGAATGACCTTTTGCTGTTGGTTGAACTGGGCGTGCTGGTATCCGCCAGTCCTGATGTGGAGTCACATGTCCTCATCTGGAACTCATATTCAGTCAAAGGCTTCAGGCCGTCCAATTGAATCAGACCCTGACTACGCTCTGTTCCTGTTCCCACTTCCTAAAAACGTCAAACTATTAGGTCATGTGCACAATAGATGATTACATAGTAATACAAAGTACATAAATACATAGTAATATGGAATAAAGTAGTCATAAGATCACTTTACCCAGGAGCCTTTATGTTTGCGGAGCCTGACATAAGCTTTAAGATGCTCTGAGGATTTAGCTGCTTCCCATCGCAACATGGCAGCTATGGAGCTATCCCCAAATGTTATCTGCATAATATGAGGGGTCTCTGGTATCACTGCAAAAACAACAAAAGGACATAGAAGAAGAACTGATCTGATTGTTCTCAAAAACAATTAACAAAACAGTTGTTAATGATTCAGTAATGATTTGGAAAGTCCAGGCTGCTGCAGCAAAGGTTCAACGAAAGGTCTGTGAAGCTGGGGTGAGTATTCGATATTACAAAGAACAGAGAAACGCTCTGCTGATACCAAAGTCAGATTAGTTAAACTGTGACCAACAACAACAAATTATAGGATGACTCATTTCTTAGCTGCAACGTGTTTATGTAGATAAACATGCTCATTTATAAAGATAACAGAGTGCTTACTTATATCCTTTAGACAGAGGATGAATGGATCCGACTGCACTGCTCCAAAGTGGTTGTAAGCAGTGATAATCAACTGGTATTTAGTGTTTTCTTCTATCATGGCTCGTGGGATTGTGATTTCTTCAGCGCCCTGGATGTGTTCCAACAGAATCTGGGTTCTACTTTCTCTGATAATAAAACGTATGTTAAAAATAAGGTTTGCTGTTGTCAAATATATGTATTGGCCTGTAAGAAAGCAAGGGGACAGTTTAATTTGCACTTTGAGTAACACCATACCTGCTGACTGTAATGTTGTAGGCAGTAGGGAGGTGTGTTTCCTGTCCTCTTACCCAGGAACAGCTTATACAGCGTGAACTCCTTGTTGTTTCACAGATGATATTTTCAGGTTTATCAGGAGGGACTATAAGGGGAGAGGATGAAAAAGAAAACAGAAAAACATAAAAAAAAGAAAGAAAGAAAGAAGTTTTTGCAAAAAAAATTTTGGCCTCATTGACAAAAAGTGTGCTTTTATTTTTTTCCCATAGACAGCAATGGGAGCTTTCTGGCTTTTTGGATATTTTATATTTTTGAATATGTTCATGCATCCATTTTACTATGCCAGCTATTCAATCTAGTGTTCACACAGTGGCAGTACTAGTGTGAATGTGGACCACAGTCATTTCAAAACTTCCACCACAACCGCAGGCCCATCTCTCTCCCATCACTCCCTGCAGACCTCAGACCTCAGATGATGCTCCTCAATTAACAAACTGAATTATAACCTGTAAACGTTTGAATTTTTATGCAAATTTTATAAATGACTGTAGAGCCAACTGTACATACGACCGCCATGTAGGTCCAGGCCACCAACAACCTCAAGCTGATCGCTCTGCCGCCTGCAGAGCACTATAGACTGTGGCACGCGGACGTTGACCAAGTTGAATATCGTCATGGTGCAGTTGACTTTCTCCCAAGTGTCCACGGCCTTACCGTTCAGCTCCAGGTACAGTCTGGACCTGCAAGACAGTAATATACAAAACAAAGTGATAGTTTTAACCCAGTTTATGAACTTCACCTAGCCTCACCACACTTTACATGCTTAATAAATAAGGTTCATAGCAGCACACTGTCCCACATCATTATCACCCGATGTATTTAGTCATATTTCTTCTATTTATACCTTGATTTACATTTGGTGACATGGCAGTACACTGTCAGGTTTGATCCTATGATGAAGAATGCAGCTGGTTCTACTGTCAGGTAGCCGAGGCCATTGAAGACTTGACAGTCAGCGGGGAGCAGGGGGTGACCTGCTCAGACAAGACAGACACATGTTTTCAAAGCAGTCCTAGGATTATGTTTGATTTTGATAGCATGATAAAAACCAGATGCTAAATGCAAATTTTTAAATCCCACATGCATCGATGCTTTTAGGCAAGTGACGCAAACTATCCTCTCTCTACCCATTTTTCCAGTTTTATTGCCATAGATAGATAGATAGATAGATAGATAGATAGGAGGTGGTGTAATAGTGTGATACTTACGCTTGATGAAAAAATTGCTAAGTGCAATAATGAACATCCAGACAGTTGAGTGCAGATTCATCTCGGCTCATCTTTCTTACTGTCGTCTGTCAGAATCCTCTCAACATGACTCAGCAGCTGTACATAAAATGTAACTTTAGTATAAAGCAGCAAATATTTATTTTATATATTTAACTTGGCTTGGGTGCAGGAGGGTTGCTAGCATGCTGGGACTCAGGCTGGAGAGTGGCAGGCTGGGATTCAGGGGTGTGGATGAAACCTTTTAGCCATGAAGGAAGATAATCCTTCAGCAAAGGCTTT
This sequence comes from Datnioides undecimradiatus, assembly GCA_008933995.1. Lineage (NCBI taxonomy): Eukaryota > Metazoa > Chordata > Actinopteri > Lobotiformes > Datnioididae > Datnioides > Datnioides undecimradiatus. The sequence continues at coordinate 18,401,737 of WARS01000029.1, forward strand.
GCTGCCACTTACTTGCGAGCCAAACTTAACGGAATGTGCTTAGAGTTTTGATAACTCATCATAATATAACAGGAAATAATAACCAATAGAACAGAACAGAAAATCCAAACCATGACAGTTGTCCTTTTAGGTGCCAGTTTGTGGCAGATAACTTTTGCAGAAGTACAGGCAGCGCTGGTCTTAGTAGCTGAGACCTCTGCACTACGTGCAAATAAAGGACATTTATATCACTTTATCTTGCTGACACAGCTGAGACCGAGATTAAAATGCAATCACGTCACATCTCAACTTTTGATCTTATAAGAGGTCTGCAAAGGAGCCTGTCATTCTCAGTTCGGTAATTATTACATCTTTTTTTGTGTACTTTTATTCTTCATCAAAGATCTCACAAACCACCAAGACAGATGATATATTCAGATAAAACTCACCAGAATTTCATGCTGCCTGTGTGCCTTTGTAGTGCCTTTAAGGTTTTGTTGTATCCAGACACAATCCGACAGGTTTTTGTCCATAGCTACATGTTCCACCGATGACTTGCTCTGAGAGAAGCATCTGACTGAAGTGATCTCTGTTGCGCAAATGAAACATCTTAAAGAGGCCAGTGACCTAGTTTGGTGGTACTTTTGGCAAATGCAGAACCTTTGAACATTAACTTCAGTACTTTGGTGCTCTACTTCAGTTACCTGTTTTTCATTACCACAGAGGTTCAGTTAACTTTAAAATTCAGTGTGTTCAGCAACTGCTCTCATTAAACATGCTGCTGTTAGCAGATAATCAAATGATTGACCTAACATGTTACATAACCTGCTGTGTGGCATCAGTTGTTACTTTGAAAAAGATGCTGACCGTAGCTTCACAGTAACCTCATTACATTTGTTTCCGTTCATTATGACATTTTTTTTTTTTTTTAAGTAAATCTAAATTTGCTGATGCCTTGTTCGGCAAGTCAGACACAGATGATTCACATTACACCAGAAAATTTTACAGTATAATTCACTGTTTTCTCTGAACAGATAATAGATATACATGTAGGTATAAGTTGGTAAAACACACTTACATGTTTAGTCACTTCACATTAAACAAAAATCAACCCATATAGTCCCTTGGTTGCTGTTGTTTTTAGTCCCCCAGAGTGCCAAAGTGAAGTGTCTTTGAGGAAAAATAAGCAGAGACAGAGACTTTCTCAAGATACTGTGTTTTTGAGATTTCCTTTCACTGGTTATTTTCCATTTCCAACTTCAAAGGCTTTGCAGGGAAAACCCAGAAGTTAGAGTAGGTGCACGTTCACATTAAGATAAAAGCGAACATGAGCTTGTGGTTTGCACATTTTCAGAACTGACATTTTCTTATAAAATGTCAGAAGTTTTAAGTTTAGCTCCAAGTGCTTCTTTTAATATGTATTGTGACAGAATTTGGTGCTCTATGTTGAATATGAAAAAAAGGCTTCAAATCACATTTTCTTAATTGTTAGAATAAAAAGAATGATGAATACCACATAAAGTAAAATAAAATCCATAGCACTGTAGGTTAATAACATTCACTGTGAATGATTTAATGAAGAGCACAAGCGGTTTTCTCTAATTTTACTGTTTTTGTCACCTGCCAAACCTCAGACTGAAACCACAGTGTGAACATGAGCACACAGCGGTCTGAAAGAGAAGCACAAACTATATCTCGGTGTTGTTTATTCACACACACACACACACGTCATGTTTGGACAAATTCAATGTGCAGTGGAAAGAAGAGTAGGAATACAGTTCCCTGTGATTATTTAAAAGCTGGAATTTTAAGAACTTAACTCATAACAATAAATGAACAAACTGATTAAATATAATTGGATTATGAAGTTTGAATCCAAATATTTTGAATACCCATGTCAAATGTGATGCGGATATATTATTATTTTTATTATTTCACTGCTAAAGCAACTGTTCTGTGATACAAATGTTCTGTAAAACAAATTTACCTGTCCTCCTTAAATCCTTAATATTTACTCATGATTGTACAATAAACAGCAACATTAAGAAAATTATGTAAAAGATATATATATACCTGAATGTCAATATAACTCATAGGTCTGTTATAAATCATCCTGTCTCTCTACTTTCCAATGGTTTGTTTTATTACTCATCGGAAAGGATGGTGAATTTGAAAGGGTTTTACAGCATGTTTTAAATCATTCATTACATTAATCATATAGACATGCCTTTTAATTGAAAAGAAGGATGATGTTAACTACATTTGAATTTAAACGGATTTTAAAGCATATTTTCAATCATTCATTACATTAATCATATAGACATGCCTTTTGATTGAAAAATAGTAAAAAATATGGATAGCAAAAAACAAAATAGCAAATATTCTTTATGAATCACAAGAAAAAGATTGAAAAGAAGAACTGTGTTGCGTAACAGAGACGGCTCGGTTTGGGACAGATCGTAGTTTATCGTGGTACAACACAGAGGCGGTACGGTTTGGGACGGCGAGTGCCTCCTAACTTGAACTCCAGACTGAGCTCCTCTCCAGCGACTCCTGAGAAGGAGAACCTCTGAAGGAGGGTGGTAAAGAAGAGGAATAACTCCATCCTGGCCAGCTGCTCACCGAGACACACACGCTTACCTAAAGATACACAACACAATAGATGAGTCATTATTAAGGGATTCACTTGGACCATTAGTGCAGCTCATGACCTGGACAATGATCCTCTTCCTGTTTTGGTAAACAGTAAGACAGGCAAGCATTTACCGTCAAGACTGCAAGAATCTTTTTTTCTTCCAGGAAGAAACAATATACTGACTCAAGGAAAAGTATTGCCCACTTCCTGACTTCTACTGTTTTTGCGCACTTAATAGTTTCAGATCTTCAAAATAAATTTAACACAAGACAAACATAACATGCAGTTTTAGTTTTAGCCTTCAAATTATCTTTCACCCAGCTGTGAAGAAACTTTGGTCCCCCTTTACTTTGCAGAATTGCTTCAATTCAGCCACTTTGTGTCATGGTTCTGAGTTGAGTTTGTTGTTTCCTGTTTTATTTTGAAAAATTGTTTCCCTGGTGTGTTTTTGTCTACTTGTTTCCTGATCTTGATTAATCCATTGATTTCACCTGTGTCTCGTTTTGCTGCCCTCCCCTGTCTATTTAAGTTATGCCATTGCCTTTGTTCTCTGTTGCTGCATTATTAAGTTAGAGTCCATGTTCTTGCCATGTTTCCATGTGTTCACGTCCCCTTGAAACCTTTTTGAGTCTGGATATCTAGTTTTTGCTTTTTTGGTTTTTGGAGTTTACTTATCACACCTTGTTTGGACTGACTTCCTGGATTTTTGACCCTGCCTGCCTTGACCATCCGTAAGCCTAAGCCCATAAAATAAACGGTTAAAAGATCTTTTTGCATCCCTGTCCCTGCCTGCGTCTGGGTCCTGCTCTCACCCCATAGCCAAGTCCTGACACTTTGAAGGGTTTTTGAGCATGAGCTGCCCAGTCAAGAACCTGCCTCAGCATCTCAGTTAGATCCAAGTCAGGACTTTATGTGACACCCTCCAAAGGGTCTGTTTCATCTGATCCAATTCAGAGTTAGACTTGCACTTGTGGTGCAGGTCATTGTCTGGCTGCATAATCCCAGTACTGTCCTGAGATACAAAGGTTCAGTAATTAAATTATAAAACACATTTATCTAGATTATCTTAAATCCAGTCTCTGATCCTCAAAAACTGTACATTCTTAATTTGTACGCAGCCAGAGGAATGAAAATTAAACAGCAAAGATAAGGAAATTATGTCCATTATGTCTATATACCTGAACGCCAGTGAAACTCATTTCTATTATGGGCTGTGTGTCCAATTTCTCTATTGTGCAATGTTGCAAGCCTCCTTATAGGATGGGAGGGACATTATCAGTGTAAGCACCAATACTAAATAAATACATCTCTAGAAAAAATCAGTAATGTTGTAAAGATTTTATTAGATATTTGAATTCAGAGATTGAATTTATAATTTTAAAAACGTCCATTGACAGAGAAGAAGAAAATCCGCATCCTAAAAAAAATTGTGGGTAGAAAAGAATAATACAGCAAGTGTTCCTTGTCTATTTCAAGATAAATTGAGAGTTGTGAAACAGAGATGGTCCGGTTCGGGGCGGCTGGTGTTTTGCCCTGGTAAGGCACAGAGACGGTAAGGGTTTGGGAGAGATAATGAAGCCTGGCTTGAACTCCAGGCTGAGCTGCTCTCCAGCGACTGCTGAGAAGGAAAACTTCTTAAGGAGGATGGTAAAGAAGAGGAATAACTCCATCCTGGCCAGCTGCTCACCGAGACATACACACTTACCTGAAGATACACGACACAACAGGGATTCTTAAAGGACTGACTTAGACCACTGATGCAGCTCAGAACGTGGATCCTGATCCTCTTCGGAAGAGCCGTCTCATGCTATATGCGGACTATGGAAATGCATAGGGCCCCTACGCCACAAGGGGGTCCCCAAAGCTGCAAGTTCAGCCTCATCTGAGGAGAATTAAAATGATCTGTCTTTATCTGTAGCTATCTCGTGTGTTTATTATATCCCTTATATTCTTACAAAAATTAATGTAGGGTATAAATAAAATAAGCTGCAATGATACGCTGTGGCTAGTGTTTTGGTCGCATAATTAAGTCAAAATCATTGGACTGCGCTGGCGCGCGGTGAGTGACGTGCGGGCCGCCGACAGGTACGATGGGAATGACTGATCACTACCCGTCATTCCCGTTAGTGAGGATATTAATGGCAAACCGCGTTATGGTATCAAAAAGAAATGATCCTAGTGGGGCAGAAAAACGCAAAAAGACGAAAACGGAGGAAGAAAAACAGTCAGAGGGTAAAGGTAAGACATTTATTCGTGATGGGGGATGGACGGGGGGAGGCGTAACGCCGAGTTTTTAGCAAGTTTGTCTGTTATTTGTACTGCTAGCTAGCTCCGCTAGCCTCGGATAAATGTTAGCTGGCTAGGATTTGTATGCTCTTAAACCCAGCTTTAGTGTTTGATTCATGAAAGTTGGCTAAAATAAAATGAACCTGTCACATGTGAACTGTGCTGTCCTGCCATGGGACAGAATGAATGAGGCGAGTGACACCAGACCCGTTTGTCAGATTATAGCAGGGAGGGTGTAGCTGTTATTGTTGTGCAGATGTATGCTATGTCATCGTCCAGTGGAAGTTGTCTGTCAGATAGTTGCCACTAAACATTACTTTAGGATTACTAATGATTAATTTATTAAGTTTAGTGTGTATTTTATAGGCCTCTAATTAGAAGTGTGCTATTGCTTTATAAATAACACTACTTCTTTTTTAAGTGACTAATGAATATTAGGCCTATTGTTGATTAATTTGGACTATTGTGGCAGTGGATCATTTATCTTCGCGTTATTACTTTAACAGGTACAATGTGTAAATAAATGCAGAAGGGACACTGTACATTATAATGTTTAATATGAAAACAGATTATGAATTTCTGTATTAGTGCAACATCACTGCAATTATAAAATAGGAATGTGTGCTTATGATCTATTTTGCTTGGTAACCTAAGGAGCTTTGTCTTTGCAGGAGGAATTCTAAAATATTTTGGAGCTCCAGGCACTGAAGCAGAGGAGTCTTCAGAACTTCCTGAAGCCCCAGGACCTTCATATTCCTCAGGACCTCGTCCTGACCAGGAAGCCCCAGGACCTTCATATTCCTCAGGACCTCGTCCTGACCAGGAAGCCCCAGGACCTTCATATTCCTCAGGACCTCGTCCTGACCAGCAAGCAGCAGGGCTGTCTTCATCTGCAAACTTACATGGTCAGCTACCCGTTTTTAGTACACCAGTAGATCCAGTTGACTGGCCATCAATTCTCTCCGATTCATTCAGGACAGATTTAGTAGGTAGAGGGCCATGTCAGATTAGCCCAGATTTCACATTTCCCAAAAAAGAAGATGGCAGAAGCTTTCATCATCAGATAAAAAAAACTTGCCAAGCTTGCCTTCTGATGACATGACTGCTCTAGAGCTTCTCACTTTCATCCACAAAAAACATTTGGAGGTACTCGGTCCCAATCTGTGGATTGCCCCGAGAATCACCTGCACTCTGCCTCTGACTGAGGCCTCAGCAGAGAGGAGCTTCTCAAAGCTGAAGCTCATCATCACCTACCTTAGGTTATCCATGGGACAGGATCACCTCACTGGTCTTGCCATAATCAGCATCAACCATGAGATGGGCAAGCAGCTTTCATATGACGACATCACTGATGACTTTGCCAGTAAAAAAGCCAGGAAGCAGACATTTTGAGGATAATGTACTGTGACTGTGACGTTAAATATATAAGTGTGATGTTGATAAGTGTGAGACTGTGATGTTAAATGTATTATTTTTAGTGCTGGTTTATTTTCATTGTTGCACTTTAAACTAGATGCTGGTTTATTGTATTTTTATTCCAGGCTTTCAAAATTTAAATGAAACATTTTTTAAAAACACTCGTTATCTGTTTTATTTATTGGCGTGTAGAGGATTGTTGTTTTCCTTGTATTATCATTTTTCATGAGTTTAACTTGCCTGAGTGGCTCAACTTAAGATGTTTAATTTTAATAGAAGAGGTTATCATTTTGCTTGTGACGTGTAATAGAGTGTGGTATCTTCGTGGATCATCTAAAGGGTTAGGAATCTCTCCATCGTAGTTTGATAAACTAGGGGCCCTCAAACAGTATCTTGCATAGGGGCTCCACAAAGCTAGAAATGGCCCTGCCTCTTCCAATGCTGGTCAACAATTAGACAGGCAAAAGATTGCTGGCAGGCAATGGTGGGCTGATAATACTCCCTCAAACTTTGCAAAGAAGTCAGTTTTTTGCAGTAATCACACTACCACCACCGTGTTCAACTGAGTGCATAATGTGTGGAATAATGTGGTATCTTCACACCAGATGTTACAGGAACCGGATCTCAGCAGTACACCGGAAATCATCTTAAAAAGCTTAGAAGACCATAATGTGTTTGTCTTAGTTTAACTTTTTGTGGTTTTAACCTTGGAACTCATGGATGCCACTTACCTTGGCTCTTCAAAACTCAGTCAGTTGGTGTTTTCCAAAAGTTTCATTCTCAAACAATTAAATGATCCTTAAGAAAGTGTATTTTGTGTTAACTCAGTTTGTCTCCATCATATATTCAATTACGTTTCAAGTTCTGAAACAACTGAATGCAACAGATATGCAAAAATTGTATGACGGTATACTGTATAACTGTATAATTGGGCTTTAGAGGGTTGTAACTATAACTAACCTGTTGAAAAAGGAAGGAAGGCCTCTCTCTTCCTGAATTTTCCATCCTGGTCCAGAAAATGTTGAGGGTTAAAGGTATATGGAGTTTCCCACATCGTCTCATCACGTAGAACTGAGTTCAGTGTAGGCAGGACAAGGGTGCCCTGAAGAAATACCGTGAATAAAAATGGTGAACCAAACATATATACAAAAGTGTGTGTGTTTATTTCTTTTAGTATTTCTTCTAGAGAGTTTCTTTCAAATGGGAAATAGGTAATCCTGACTTTTTGATTAAGACTAGGGATGATTAGTCCTGTGCTGTGACATGATCCGCTAATGTATGTGTTTGCAATTTATTTTGTGCAGTCTGTTGCAAATGAAACACACACTCTGGGGTTGGGAGAGACTGCTGATCTCACTACTTTTCATATTCTAAAAACACAAATCGTAATTATGACTTTGTTCGACTCCTAAAGAATAGCTTTTCCTTTCAGCGGATGTTTGGATTTAACCACTCTTTTGTGAACTAAGTCTAATAAACTAAAGCAAGATGTGCAGCGTCACTGTTCAACACCACCAGTCAGCTTGTCCACGTTATTTTTCATTTCAAGAGATTTGATCGGATGAGATGTTGAATCTATCAGATGAACTGACTGAATTGTCTGTTTGGTCAGTGGATTTAGATTTTAGTGTCGTTATGAAGCGCGCTCACAGGTCAAAACAAAAACAGACAGTCTGCACCTGACAATGTTTATGACTATATAACTTGCTGGTGGTAACACACAGCCACTGATGACATATAATAATCATTTTATAACATATTATTGTTAAGAAATAGAAAAAATCATTGCATTTAAGAACCCGGGCAATGCAACTTTAAAAACAAACCATAAGCAAATGGCTCACATTAAGCTTTTCACAGGAGCATCACGTACCTTCGGGATGTTGTACTTGTCGAGCGTGGTGTCCTTGCTCGTCATGCGGGCCACATTGAGAGGAACAATATTGCCCATTCTCTGGGTTTCATGGATGACTGCGTAAGTGTAGGGCATGTTTTCTCTGTCGCTCATAGATGGCAGTCTGGATGAACCGATGACAGCGTCTATCTCAGCCTGGACTTTCTCTGCATTCAGTGAAAACAGGAAACAGTGTGAGTCTGTGCAAAGCGTGCAGCAGCTGAGTGCCTCTGACCCACTGATACTATAAAGTCATGTCAGGACACTTACAGCAGGACAGGTATTACTCAAACATACCAACACACCTTGTATGTGAGGGTAGTAGATCATGTATAGCAGCCCCCAGTGTAAAGTAGTGGTCGAAGTTTCAGTTCCAGCACCAAAGAGGTCCGCAACGCAAATAGACAAATTCTTGAGATCAAAACCAGAATATTTGTCCTCTTTCTGTCAAAAACATAAAAACACATTTCCCAGCATCAGGTGACAAACTTCAAACGGGACAGACACAGTGCAGAAAATGATAAAACGCTCACCTCTCCCATCCCTGCGAGGAAGCAGTCGATGTAGTCTCTTGGTGAGGAGGGGTCGAAGTTTTCCCTGTGTTCTTTGATCCTGATGTCTAGGAAGTCGACTATCTCTTGCACCAGCTTAAATATCCTGTGGTGAGGCCCAGGCACCCAGTTCATCAGACCAGGAAATGTGTTAAAAGCCTATAAAACAGGCCCCGTATCGGCTGAGAATCAGGTCACAACTTGATCACAGGCGCACTGGTGGACATGCAGGTACAGCCTGTGCAATATAAAATATTGCATTCTCTTTGTGCTGTGTTTGGAGGTGAGTGGGTATGGGTGCTCAAAAGATGTGCTACATCTAGTCATGCTTCAGATTGCTGCTTTTAACAACTGCAGCGGTGTTGGATAAGAGACGTCAGTACACGAGTATTGTCTGTGGGAAGAATAAATATGTGAGAGTCTGTCCAATCTTGATTAAAAGCTGTTGTCACCGTCTATCTTTCCTGCTCTTTTTACAGTAGATTACTTTATTTCTCTTGTCTCTGTGTGTGTGTGTATGTGTGTGTGTATTTTGCACTGCTTCTTGGAATGGACCAATTTGATTGGCTGTGAGTTTCCTGGCCCACTATACCATTGCCCGAAGTGCAGGCTGGAAATGTTGTGTTGGATAAAAGAGTCTGTCAAAATGTCGTAATTCTAAAAAATGTGTCTGGGTCTAGATAGGAATACTTCTAGGTCTAGACCTGGGCCATGGTCCACCTATAAGTATACTTGGGGGTGAAAGTCTACTGGTTTATTATTGACTTGCAGGGTTTTGATGTAGACCACAAAATATCCCCACCTACTGGCAGAAAAAACATTCTGTAGCAGAGAGTAACTAAGTACATTTACTCATGCAGTGTAAGCACAGTCTTTTAAATCTATCCTGGTTTATATTTTTACTCCAAATTATTCGTCTGAAGGCTGTAGCAACCTTTCAGAAGAAGATTAAAAAAGATTCCCAGCTTGTAGCTATGGGAGACCCGATTTCACTTTCTAAGAGTTGTTAGGACTTCCAATAAGTTCCACTCTAAACGCTTTAGATGGTTTCATTTAAATGTTAAACTGTCAAAATAAAATAAAATAAACTCAAAAAAATTGTAAAGAGGTAAAATTATTCAATATTTAAAAAGATGAGATTTCCTTTTCCAGTTCATAATCAGATGACCCCTCAGGTTTATCTGTTGACCCTTTGGATGGACACCACCCTCTGGTTTGAACTAATAAATGTATATAAAGTAGTTAAACTAGCTCTTCCCCTGACACATTAACATTAATACTGTACTTTTTACTTTTAATACTTAAATTCAATTTTGCTGATGATACCTTTCTACTTAAGTTGGGGTTTAAAAGCAGGACTTTTACTTGTTATGGATTTTTTTTTTATATAAATTCTGTATTGGTACTTTTACTTTCATGCAGTATATAAGTACTTCCTCCACCACTGGCTGACCACCTTAATGACTTTTTATGTTTATTTTATTCAATGTCCTCTGAGATCTTTCTGAATGAATCCGGATTTTTACCAAAAGATGACTGTGTGCTTCATCTTCTTTACAAAGGAAAGCTTACCTGTGCCCACACAGTTCCCTGTAGGTGCACCACCTCATCAAAGACCCGAAGAACATGTATGTACTGTTCGTCAGTGTACTCAAAGCGACTCCCAAACACAAGGCGGCAGATGACGTTGGACACTGCGTGCCTTAAGTGCTTTTGGGGACCAAAAGGCTTGTCTAGGAAATAAAGAGAAAAATAAAGAGAAAATCTAGATTAGACAAAAGATAAAGAGTCTAGAACAAAAACACACAGGCAAAAAAGGTACTGTGATATATTGATTATGTATAATTGTTATTACAGATTATTAACAAGTTGTTATATCAGATATATATACATAAATGAAGCAGCAAAAAGGAAAGTCACATGCACAGGGTCCACTGCTCCACAATGTAGGTGCATGTTTCTGTGGGAGAAAGTTGAAGCAAAGTTGAAGCAAAGTTGAAGCAAAGTTGAAGCAAAAGTTGAGGGGGAAGAAAAGTCACATGGGCATGTGAGACACAAAACAACAAGACTGGGTTAAAACCTCATATGTAGCTGGACAGCCAATACCGCACTTTGCTGTGCACCAGCCCAAAATAATGTGTTATGTTAAAAGTAGCATACAGAAGTGTAGCTGTTTAAAGAGCATTAGCTGATTAGTTGCTTCTTGTTGAAAAAGTGGATTTGGGGTTGGTTTTTTTTGCCTTGGTGGAGGGCAAAAGCCTCAGCAAGATACTGGCCCTCCTGCTGGATGAATGGCTCCAGGGTTTTTTTTCCCAGACCAAAGTTTCTGAGTGTGTAAAGAGCAAATCTCCTCTGCTGCTTCCACGCATTGCCATTGGAATTCAGCAGACCTTTAGGACACACATTAAAAAAGAAGTTACTGGAGAAATGGGTATAACTCACAACTAATATGATGTCACACTGCTGCTAGTACTATCTGAACTGAATAGTGACTACAAAATGCACACACACACACACACACACACACACACACACACACACACACACACACACACACACACTACCTTTATTCCCAAGTGTTCTTTCTATAATTGGCAGGGTAGGACGATCTAGGAAGTCTTCTCCTCTTTGTACCAGGGCCTCCTTCACCATCTTGTAGCCATTAATGATAACAATCCTTCTACCGAAGAGACGGAGGCTGTAAATGTTTCCATATTTCTCTGAAAACTGAACACAGCAGGGAGGAGTTTTGAGTGTTTCTGGGGGGGGGGTTGAAATTTAAAAAATATTGAGTTCAAGGCTATAACACACGTGCCATTGGTCAATGAGGGGGTACTGTTTCATGTTTAACGTCTGGATTTTATGGCTGACTTTAAGAAATCAATTTAATTAACACTTTAATCATTTGCATTGTTGACACTGGTGGACAATGTTAAAAAAGAGAGAAAAAAATGCCTCCAATGGTAGCTAAAACCTGATAAATGGTCTCTACCGTGTACAAGGACAGGTGATAAAACGCCTTTTTGGATACTCCTCCAAAACACAATGAAGCAGTCTGGATGTCCTAAATATAAAGTTACAATTATCCTTTGTGCACTCCTCATATTTACTACCCTCTGGACACCCAAAAATGTACAAGCACAAAAAAACTACTATTAAATTATCATACATCAATATTTTTCTCTGCTTTTCTTTTAAACAACTTCAAACTTGCTCAAAACTAGCAAAGAATCAATCATTTTGGGGATTTTAACCCTTTAAATGCCAGTTTAATTATTTGAAATATTACATGATTTATTACAAAAAAATACTTTTCATATAATAAATAATAGGGTGATGGGGCTTTAGTGGTAATTAGGGTCTTGGATATGTCAAAGATTAGCAACAAAACTGATTTGATTGCGTTAGTATTTTTTATGTAGTGGCAGATACTCCCTCTGGACATCTTCGTGGCCAACAATGCCCCATTGACTTCCATTAAAACCACATTTTTTAATCTCACTGCCATTACAGTATAAAACCATGCGTTCTGTAATATCAGTATTTAATTTTGAAGAAAAGTAGTGATATTTGACATTTTTACTGTATTCCACCAGATTCAACTGTTTTCCCATTGTAGGACGATGCATGAAACTCTTGCCGGTCATATTATTATTATGTGACTACCAGGGGGCCCCAAGAGTGATTTGTTTGTGTGTGTGAAATAATTTTTAAATCAACATCTGATTTATCAGTGTGAACATTTATTGTGCAAACTGCAACCACTTTGAAAACATCAACAACAAAAGAGAACACAACAGAACATATCCAGGCTTCGAATATGTGATGCGTGTGTGTGTGTGTGTGTCTGAGAGAAACAGATAAATGGATTGAGAGAGGGTGTGTGTGTGTGTGTGTGTGTAGAGATTCACCTACTTACCTACTGATTAGTTGCAACAGTAAGAGGGTGTGTTGGCAATGCAGTACATTACCAAAGTGTATTGTAGTTCATAACATTTGGTGCAATGACTTGAAACTGTGGCGTTACACAACTTCTTTGGCTAAACATCCAGTTAAACATCCAGTTTTAGCCAGAGGTCAGTCAAACTGGTTGGATAAGACTTGATCCTGTGTAAATTAGGCCAAACTGTGGTTGTGTGGTTGAATTTGCTTTTTATGGATATCTGTGTTTGCAATGATCTGGTATTTTAGTTAATGATTTCCAACATTATTTCACAAGACAGAGAGATGTTTAATTATTTCAAAATGCAGAAATTGTTATCTCCATTATGGAAAAGTAATGGGTAACTTAATGCAGAGTTTTTGTCATTTGACATTTTATTTCACTGAATTGATTCTAATTCTAATCGGATATAAGGCCTTGACTAGTGGTGGAGAAGGTATTCAGAACCTTTAATTCTATAAAAGTGTTTTCAGGTAAAAGACTTGGAAAAGTCACTGGCAGAGGAAGCATCAGGAAAAGTGCAGAGAATGCATAAAAATGCCTCTGTCACTGTTATAATATCATATATATCTTTAGATTATTATTTACTTTATTATTAGCTGATTGACTGTGTGCTTTGCTTGAGAAATATCGAAATAACTAACATCTTCACAATGTTGTCTTGTCCAACCACGAATCGCTTAAAAACTAAAGATAAACCACAATAATGTGAATTTTAAGTTGCTCAAACAGAACAAATGTATAGATTAATCTTTTAAGGTTAAAGTTATAACAAAACTACATATTTTATCAACTCTTCACATGTTTTTTGTGCAAAACTTTGGATTTGTATAGAAACTAGCAGATAAATGGGGGTAATAAGCAGCTAAAGTAATTCCTTTGGATATATAATTGCGAAGAACAGTAGAAACTTTCTGTATGAAGAAAGAAAAAAACTCAGGTAAAGCAAGAGTAACTCGAATAACTTGAATAAATGTGTTTATTTATTTCCACCACTTGCCTCGACATTACCTCTGAGAGCTGCAGGTGGAATCTTGGGGCTTCTATGCGATGCAGGTCACCAATGAAAGGAAGAGACCACGGCCCAGGAGGAAAGTTTTTCGGTGCTCTGTTCTTCAAAATATCAGCCAGTAACAGAAAAACACAGAGAAATATCAAAATACTGCGGACGTCCAGCCAGTCTAGGCCGAGCACTTTGAGTATCGCCTCCATTTGGTCGCCTATTTTTTTTTTTTTTTTAACCTTATCGAGCCTACTTTGTAATCAGTGTGCACACCGTTATCAATGAGCTCGGCCAGATAAATGAGTTGGTTTACAGGCGATCAAGATTAATAAGGATATTAAATTTCCGCTTTGCTTGCACAGCTTTTCAAAATAAAAGCCCCCCCAAACACAAGCGCAAGCGTCTGCGCGTGAGTATGTGCGCTAATTTAAGTGACAATACAGTGTAGAAAAACTCTTTACAAGTAAATGTCTTGTAGTTATTGCACTTAAGTAACGGCGAATTATCAAAGCATGTTCAATTATGTCAACACAAATCAACAATCAACAATCCGCCCTACAAATCAAGCACTTACTATGTATGTGTATGCATCTTTGCATTTTTGAAATCTTATTTTGCTAACTGCATTGTTGATTCACTGGCAGATGATTTCCTCCACGTGTCCAATACATACAACATATTCAGGCTGTCAATAACTGAGAGACCTCAAGCTTGTTTATCCACCTCAGAGGTCCACCGAGGCCTCTGGTGTTATGTAACATTTCCTTGTTTGGACTTCTTTCTCCCCCGTCCAGTCTTCTCTTCTGCTCACCCCGATACTGTGAGAGACAACGCCATCCCCTCTGCAGGAGCAAACTGTGATTTTACAGAGAGTTTCTGTTTTTAAAAAACATCTTAATCATGATTTTCCAAACACTTTTCGGATATATGGACTTTACTGGCTGGCTGTTGCTCAGTTTTGTGGTGTTACTTTTGACTGATGTGGTCAGAAACTGGAGGCCTCACAGCTTTCCACCTGGACCCTGGGCTGTGCCTTTTCTGGGAAACATCTTTACAGGAGTTGACTTTAAAACAATGGACAAGGTGAGGCCAACAGCGAGGTCTGATTTTTGAAGAAGAGATCACCGGTGAAATGTTTTATATCTCGAGATAAGAAAGCTGGTTTTCTCATGATAACAGGTTAGCACTTACAACTTACAACTTAGCACTTTAAGTATTTTATACATTTTTGCCATTTGTTCTAAGAATGTTTTATCTAGAGATTTAGGGTTATGTCAATTGTGGGTAATTATTATAAGAGATATTCTCACATACTGTGGACAGCTTGTGTTATAGTCAAAACAATTCTCACTGGTGGGATGTTTAATGGTAAAATAAAGAACATGTCATTAGAGATAAATGAGCAAGATAAATAAGCAGATTGAATCACAGTCTGATGCACTGGTCAGTAATAGTTAAATTACATTTTCAGCTTAAATTGGTTGTCAGATGTCATCAGTGTATGCTGGTATGACTCTCCTGATCTCAATGTTCACAGGATTTTCTTCTCCTCATGATAACAGGTTAATTATCAACTTCATCTCTAGGTGACAAGTCTCATGTCAGTGGGATAATAAAATAATTATGGTGTGATCTTGCAATAATGGCAAAAAATAATTCATTGCAAACACAGCAGCTCTTGGCTTCCTTACTATTTGATATCAGTAGTTAGGTATTTTAATTAAGCCAAAGTTTATTAAAGTTATAAAAAGGGTTGAAGTAATTAATGAACTTAGGTACAAATGTGAGGTACTTTACTGACATATTTCCATTTTATGCAACTTTAAACTTCTACTCCTCTACATCTCTGAGACAAATATTTTACCTTTTACTCCATTTCATTTGTCTTAAACCTTTAATTACTAGTTCCTTTTCACATTACTTTATGTAAAACAATATATCCAATAATTTGGAGATTTTGGATTTCAATGTTAAACTGAAGGATGAAATGTTCCTTTAAGGGTTAAGGATATTCTCCTGCTCCTTTAGCTGGATATATTACTTAAGAGCCCTCTTCAATTAGCTGTAAAATGCATCATCACATAACTGAAAACACTTCACCAGCAACAGAGAGTGAGACAGGCTTCTGGCAGTGGTGTTTGTAAAGGGGAAGTTACTTCAAAGTTGGTCCAGTTTATGTAACTGTACACCCATTTTAAGCATTTCATCTGCCAGAAACTGCCTTTTCCTCCATGCAATATATAATCAATATACTGAATAAATACCAAACACCTTGCGGGACATTTTGTGATTTGTTCCTCAATGCAGCTCGCTCTGGAGTATGGCCCAGTGTTCAGCTTGAGGAGGGGCAGTGAGCGCGTGGTGTTTATCTCAGGATACAAGATGGTCAAAGAGGCTCTTGTGAACCAGGTGGACAGCTTTGTCGATCGGCCTGTTGTCCCTCTCTTCCACGTTGTCTTCAAGGGCCTTGGTGAGCATGAGAGAACATGAATGTATTTCACTGTATCACAACATATGGTAATCTGAAACTATATGCAGCACTCTCAACCTGTTTGCGTTGCGAACAATTGACTGACGTGCCCACAGGCATAGCCCTGAGCAATGGTTACCTGTGGAGGAAGCAGAGGAAGTTTGCCAACGCTCACCTGCGTTACTTTGGAGAAGGCCAGAAGTCCCTGGAAAAATACATCGAGGTGGAGAGCAACTTTCTCTGTGACGCTATCAGAGATGAACAAGGCGAGTGGATCATAGAGAAAAGGAAAGTATCGCTGACAACAGGCTATCATCACACCACCATTGTACAGATTGTGTGTGGAAAACAAAAACGGTGTCTCCAGGGGTCAGATCTTCACGGTATTTGATGAATTATCTGTTTCATATTCAGAATTATAAATTGCAGGTATAAAGTAAGTAGGAAAGTAGTTTTTCAAGTGACCAACAGGTAAGTGCAGGTGAAAGGACACTATTAGTTTCAGTAGCAGGCTTAAACAAACATTTGAACATTTGAAATGTGGACTTTTGACAATAAATAAATAAGAGATGGATAAAAGAAATGAGGTTAAAATGTTTGCAACATTTAAAACCCCACAAATTCAAGTTTAAAACTACTTAATCACTTTGAAGGCCTAATATTTATAAAATTGTTGTTTAAGGCTCTTTAAGGATCTGCAGACACCCTGAATAAAGTGATGTTATATTTTTAAACGGATTTATTACCAAATTAATCATATTCCCAGGAAGACCATTCAATCCCCACTACATGTTAACACATGGAGTTAGTAACATCATCTGCTCAGTTGTGTTCGGACATCGCTTTGAATACAGTGATGGAAGCTATCGCAAGATCCTGGAGTTGGATAATGAAGCCATTGTGCTCGCTGGCTCTGCTCAGACTCAGGTAATTCCTGATCCACCCCGACTAACATATTGTGATAAAGGAAACAAACAGGCTCTGTCACTGATCTCACAGTTTGTCTCGTCAATAGTTGTACGATGCCTTCCCCGGCTTGCTGCATTATCTGCCAGGACCTCATCAGACTGTCATCTCCAACTATGAGGAGATCATGGTTTTCCTGAAAAAGGAGGTAGAGAGGCACCAGGAGGAGTGGAACCCAGATGACCCTCGTGATTATATAGATGTATACCTGGCAGAGATGGAAAAGGTGAGATATTTCAATTATTTTTAGTAAAGTAAATGTGTTAGTTAATACTTCAAGTTTCAAACTCATAGTGAGTGGCCATTCATGTTGTTAGTAATCCCTGTTATTTGCCCGCTAAGAGGTCCTGATGTCTCCTGTGAAAAAGGCTGAAAAATGTCAAAAACATCTCACGCACCAGTGCTTCTGTTGTTTTATTGTTTCATCAGTTTAGTGTCAAAAACTCTTTAATACGTATTTTATAGCTCATTGATCATGCCATGAATCAGAGTCATGTCTAAAACGAGCAAGGCCAGATTA
Source organism: Datnioides undecimradiatus (assembly GCA_008933995.1). NCBI lineage: Eukaryota > Metazoa > Chordata > Actinopteri > Lobotiformes > Datnioididae > Datnioides > Datnioides undecimradiatus. The sequence goes on from WARS01000029.1 coordinate 18,419,400, forward strand.
CGTGGAGTTCTGGGGTCGTGTTTAAAAGGTATTTTTCCATGTAAATGGTTTGTAAAACAATTAGCAGCAGTACTGACACACCAACCTCTCCAGCAGAGGCAGTCCCTCCTGCCTGGTCTGCTGCTGGTCCTCCCCCTCTTCCTCTGTAGCACCTCTTCAAATATGGTGTGTCTCTGGGCTAGACAGAACAGGCAGAGTGGACAGGCTGGGTGTTCACAGAGCATGCTGTGCCTTTACACGCACTGAGCACTTGTTCGCTTTGTTGTCCCACAGAAGGAGAGTACCCCTGAGAAGAGCAGCTGCAGGCTGGTCACGAGGCACTGTGACAGCCAAAGAGGTTGGGGTGCTTACTAAGGAAGTCAAAGTTCACAATCTGCTGCATCACCACCAGCCACAAACCAGCCATGAGAAAATATCAGACACAACCAGATTATCCAGTCTTTATGCTTGATTCAAACTTCAAATTTAACATTTCCTATTATTTAAAACTCTGCCTGCAGCATTCTGCTTGCTCTCTGTGATGTTTCAACCAAAACATGGGGACCAGTTCTATTTTGTGAACATGCAATGGCATTTTGAGAATTCAAGGTGGTAAAATGTAACCTCAATATATTTGCCAGCGCTTTTTATTTAACAAAGTCCACAACAGTAATGAAAAACTAGGCCACGAGAGCATGGCTCAGTTTACAGCTTTATACAATAAGTGTGTCCTGCCGATGTACTCACAGAAAAAGGAGGATCCACAAGCTGGCTTCAACGTTGAGACCCTGCTGGTTTGCACCCTGGACCTGATCGAGGCTGGTACAGAAACAACGGCCACCACTTTACGCTGGGCCCTTGTGTACATGTTGCATTACCCAGAGATACAGGGTTAGTCCCTAATCAGTCACCCTGCGCACAGAGGCACTTGTAGATGGCTTAGTACTATTTCATGTTCAATGAGCTGCCTGTTGTAGCTGCAACTATGCTTCCCCTTTCAGGGAAAGTCCAGGCAGAGATAGACAGAGTGATCGGACAGTCTCGCCAGCCCAACCTGACCGACAGACCCAACCTGCCCTACACTGACGCAGTCATCCATGAGATCCAAAGGATGGCAAATATTGCTCCTTTGGGATTCCCCAAAATGGCCAGTAAAGACACCACACTAGGAGAGTACTTCATACCTAAGGTAAAGGACTATTACCAGGTGCGGGCAGGGATGACTATTAAGCTATAAAATGTGTAAAGTACTTCCACACAGCTGATTTTAACATCTCATGCGTCTTTTTCCAGGGCACAGCCATTAGTACAATGCTTGGGTCTGTGCTGTATGATAAGAATGAGTGGGCAACCCCAGATATTCTCAATCCTGAGCATTTCCTGGATTCAAAGGGCCAGTTTTGCAAAAGAGATGCCTTCTTACCATTTTCAGCAGGTTTTTTTGTTTTCCTCTACTCTCAGTAATACTATTCAGCCTATGAGAACCGCCTCCAACACAGTATGAGTGAGGGATTTGCTAACCTGAAGCTATTGTTATCCTTTTCCTCACAGGTAAACGCATGTGTTTAGGGGAGCACCTGGCCAGAATGGAGCTATTCCTTTTCTTCACATGTCTCCTGCAACGTTTTACCTTCTCTCCAGTTCCTGGAGAGATGCCCAGTTTGAAGGGTGTCCTAGGCTTTACCCATTCCCCTGAGGAGTTCAGGGTGATTGCTGTGCCACGCTGACTTTCCTTCATGTTTCTCATCCCAGCCAAAGGCAAAGCATCAGCATGGCATGTCGATGATCTCCTGTATTTTTGCCTGCAAATAAGTGTGGCTGTGTTAAATCAAATCAGATTAACATCTCTTCGACTTTAGAAGTGTTTTACACCACCATTACGTAGATTTTTAGGATATTGAATTAGGTAAAAACACCTGTGTGACAGCAGCTTTAAAGAATATTAGCAAATAACATGTCACTGTTACAGTTAATTTACAGTTTGCTGTGCAACTATTATTATTATTGAAAATCCTTAAACAGACAAACCAGAAAAATGATTGCTCTACAATATACTTGTGCAAGTTTAATATCTGTCACTGGTCTGACAAGGTTTTATCAAATAGAGCTCAGACAATTTAACAGCAGGGTCATTAACTTGTGACATTTATAAACTGCTGATTCATCATGTTACATAATGTAATGAGCGAATAACACTGACTCTGTCTTGATCACGTTATATTAAGTTTTCATGTGTTTCATTATCATGATCATGATATCTGGTGTGATAAACCCACATTACCTAACCACACAGAACCGGCAAGCAAATCAAAGCTCAGTGCAGATACAGCTCTATTAAACTCTATATCCAGCACTGATTAAGTAAAAGAGGCTAAATATTTGTGTAGTATCTTTGGGAATCTTGTGCTTTTTCACTAAAGTAAGATATAAAAATTATGAAAACATTTAAAAGTAGCTTTTTTTCTTTTGTTGCTACTAAATGTGAAGTATAATCTCTTGTATGTATATTAATGTGTATCTTCATTTAAGACATACCTGGGTCTTTTTCACAGATTTACCACCAAGACAAGGTATCATGAAACTATTTAACATGACAACTATGAAATGAAAATGAAACTATGATTTTGCATTTAACTGACATAGGAGTCATCATTTTATCCATCAGTTCTGTTAAACCAAGGTTTAATTCTGTGCTTTAATCAATAAGTGATTTTAGTCACATCCCAGAGGTGTTTGTGTGCAAAACTTGAATGATTGGGGTTTCGATGACGAGAGTTAGGAAATGTTTGTCATATTTCTTAATCATTAAAAAAAAAAAAACCTCTAACAAACAAAAGTGATTGTAACATAATAAAATTTGAAAAATACACTTCTGCTTATCTGCTTAATGAGCATGATGCTAAATTTCTAAGTCATGTTGCAAAAGATACCTAAAAACATTAAACTTACATTTCAATTATTAGAGAGACTAAGACTTTGAATTGAATTATTTTTTGGACAACATTCATATTCCCAGATTTCAGAAGCAATCAAAGGAGAATTAGAGGAAGATGTAACTTTAGTGGAATTATCTATAGCCATTGACAGTATCAAAGGAGGGAAAACCCCTGGGCCGAATGGGATACCCATTGAGGTTTACAAAATGTCCAAACATAGACTGATGCTACCACTATTAGAAAGGTTTAAGGAATCTTTTTATAATGGAATCTTTTCAACATCCCTAAGAGGAGCACTTTGCTACCAAAACCGGGCAAACCAAATAATAAGTGCCCAATTAGTCTTTTAAATGTAGGAGGCTTGAGAAAAGATCAGAATGGTTTTGTCCAAGGTAGGCAAGGTTTCCATAATGTTTGGAGACTTCTAAATATACTATATGAGAAAAAAGGAACAGCAGATACAGCATTACTGTCATTAGATTTGTCATAGAGTAGAATGGCCCTATTTATTTGAGATCCTTACATGCTTTGGTTTTGGAGAAAACTTAAATAAATGGATAAAACTACTCTAAACAGAACAATATGCTGAAAGTATGACTAACTGTAATATTTCCAAAACCATTAAGATACAAAGAGGATGCAGACAAGGAGATCCCTTATCTCCTCTGCTGTTTATTTTGGCTATAGAACCACTGGCAATAGCTGTAAGAACACATCAAAACACAACAGGTATTTCAATTGGACAACAGGATCACCATCTGGCTCTATTTGCGGATGATGTAATAATATCTCTTAAAAATATTTTAAAAAATCTATTCCCGAATTATTAGAACTCATTAATGTGTTTGGAAGAATCTCAGGCTAAACAAATCTAAATCATCAATAATGTTCCTAAATCAATCAGAAAGCAAAAGTCCTAATGAAATAGCCACTCAATTTAAAATTGTAAGCAGCAATTATGAACCATTAATGCAAGAAATCTCTGGATATTACTGGATAGGTGGACACCTATACCAATTTCACTAATTGGCAAAATAAACGTCCTTAAGATGAACATACTGCCTAAACTATTATATTTGTTTCAAAACTCCTCTCCAGGAAACATAGACAGGGGATTTAAATCTTGAACTACAAAGGGCCTGGGAAAAATAGGAGATTTTTACAACCTGCAAAAGGTGCTGATGACATTTGAAGAAATAGTTGACCCCTTAATCACTTCTTTAAACACCTGCAGCTGAGAAGCTTCATCAGAACACAACAAAATCAAACACTATGCATTCCCTCAGTGACCACCATAGGAAAGCTAACGACCATGAATTGCTTAGAGAGGGGCTTAATTCCCAAAGTATGTGTAAGTGCCTGGTATGGATGTACAGAGACATCTGCGGAGAGACTGGAGGCATGAAGAGAGGACCTACATGAAGACATTTCAATGGAAGAGTGGGAGCAGGCATGTACTAAAGCACAACTGAGAACTACTAATACCCATCTGAAATTACTGCAATATAACTGGTTGATGCAAACGTATATAACTCCAGAAAAACTCAACAGATATAATAGAGCCATAACTGATATATGTACCAAATGTGAGAAGGAAAAGAGTACACTTCTCTATACAAAAAAACATCAACAACCTAATTTCAGCCAGTTTTGGTGGCTTGTTTTGAAATGTTTGTTCAATACATGCAATTGTGTTTACTTTGTTAAGTTGTGAAGACAATAAAAAGAATGTTACTATAAAAAAAGGAGACTAAGACTCCTCCTTTGCTTTTCATTCATGTTCAACAGACCGTAGGACCAGTTAGACACCTTTTATTCACTCTGCACTTTGTTGTGTTAACTTAATTCTGTTTACTCTACAAGAACACAATCAAAGGTCACTGGAAGATGGAAGGGGGGCCTACATATATTTTGTGCTGTAGGGCTGAGCTGAGATTGCCTTTGCTCTTGAGTGATTGCCGTATAATTTGCTGTAGTCAGGTGAAATAGATTTATTAATGTGTTGTTAGCAAAGCATATTGTTAATCTAAAACTATTACCTCAGATTGTGAGAGCTTGTTTGTCAAAGGTAAAGTAGGTGTGTCGTTGGCTGCTTATGTAAGAACACAGTCATGTCCCCTTTGTACAGACTCGGAAATACTAATTAGTTCTATGGACCATGAAGGGGTAAAGCATAAGCAAGTACCATAAAACCACAGCGAGTCTGATCTTCCTCCAGCTGCTTGTTCAACACTCTTAACAATGTGGCTTTATAATTTTTTGCTGGGTTTTGACCTCAAGGGGCTTTTCTTGTTTATTTTTATTTTTATCCTAATAGCAGACTTCCTCAAAAACAGGAATCCTCCAAATTTTCCTCCAGGACCGTTTCCTCTTCCAATCGTGGGGAGTATCTTCAGTATGGACAAAAAACATCCACACATTTATTTTACCAAGGTAAAGTGTAATACAGGGGATGTTTCACTGTACATGTTTTAAGGATTAAATGCCATTGCTAAAATCTTTTATCAATATGTTTTAGTTTAAAATTTTATTTTTTATTTTGCATTTGTAATGGTGAACTTTATTGAGACTTTCTTATACACTTAACTTAGACACTTTAATAATTTCAAAATCCTTTAAAGACACTAGTACAATCAGGATAGTGGCATATGAGGACAATATAATTTGTGAACTACAGTGAACTAAAAATGGCAGCCATATTGATTATTACTATTGAATCAACTTGACAATGTAGATTAAACTTTAAGTTCACACTTTAGTACTTTAAGTACACACTATGTACTTTAGGCAAGGTGCATTTGCATGTTAATCACAAATTTGAAAGATTGTCATGTATTTCATAAAGACTAATGGCACATACTGACATCTGGTGGTCAAATTGTAAACACAAATGGAAAGCCTGACCTCTGGTGAAATAATCCTGCTGTGGCTGCTTGATGTACTTGTGCAGCTAGCTGACATCTATGGGAACGTGTTCAGCGTCCGACTCGGTGGTGAAAAGCTGGTGTTTGCATCAGGGTACAAGATGGTGAAGGAGGCCATTGTCACACAAGCTGAAAACTTTGTGGATCGACCGTACAATGCAATCACGGACAGGTTTTACTCAGGAACCACAGGTGTACAAATTGCTCTGATGTCTTTTGTCTCTTGTCTGTGCAAGAAATTAGTTCCTGAGGTGTTTTCTCTGCATGCTCATGTCTAGGTGGTCTTTTCATGAGCAATGGTGAAATCTGGAAAAGACAGCGACGCTTTGCCTTGTCTACCTTACGCAGCTTCGGCCTGGGCAAAAGCACCATGGAGCAGAATATCTGCGAGGAGATCCGACACCTGCAGGAGGAGATAGAGAAAGAGAAAGGTGGTGCATGACAAGGACAAAATGAGTTTATAATCAGTTCTTCAGCATTTGTGTGTTTTAACTGTGACCTTGTTTCTTCCAGGTGACCCATTCGACCCAGCAGGCTTCTTCAACAACGCTGTGTCCAACATCATTTGCCAGCTGGTGATGGGAAAACGGTTTGGCTACAATGACCACAAATTCAAGCTCATGCTGAAGTATCTGTCAGAGGTTCTTTGGCTGGAGGGCTCCATATGGGGTCTGGTAAGTCCCTGATATCCATGTAGTTAAATCATGCAGAGACGCAGCAGTCTTCTGGGATTGTGGATTAACGTTTCATAAGTCTCATCTGCTGCTTTCCTCTGAGTAGCTGTACCAGTCCTTCCCTTCAGTGATGAAGCACTTGCCGGGTCCTCACAACAAAATGTTCAGCCACTTCATCACCATCCAAAACTTCATGAATGAGGAGGTGCAGAGACACAAGAAGGACTTGGACCACAACAATCCGCGGGACTACATTGATGCTTTCATCATTGAAATGGAGAACGTATGTGAACAACTGCATTGCCACCACTTCCTGTTGATCTTCCAGCCTTTCACTGCTCTCTCCATTCACAACTGTCTCCTCTCTACATTTCTGAATAGCACAAAGAGCATGAGCTGGGCTTCACTGAGACCAATGTGGCTCTCTGCTCTATGGATCTCTTCCTGGCTGGAACGGAGACAACCTCCACCACTTTGCTGTGGGCTCTGGTTTTCCTCATCAAATACCCTGAGATCCAAGGTAGGCGAGATTGCATGGGTCCTACACTGAGCATACTGTGAAACAAGAGAGGAAACATGTCTAAATGGGCCTACATTCATGTAATATCTCAGTATATTTAATCAAGTATGCACCTAAATACAATTTTGAGTCGGTTAATCATTGCAAAAATGGTTCTCTTACATTAATGCATACATAATTCAGAATTATTCATAACATATGTAATATATTATAATTTCAATGTCATAATATTAATAAAAACAATAAACAACATAATGATCAAATCACTGACTCCCAAAGTATTAAAAATATTCATAACGTAGAAAAATGGTTCACATATTTCTACATTATGAGTATTTTAATACTTTTGATATTGACTGAGCTCATGATAATACTTCTCTGCTTTTGTGTCAAAGACTTTTACTTGCAACAAAGGATTTTTCCAGTGCGGTGTTTTAACTTGATAAAAGGATGTCAATACCCCTTCCAAACACAATGTCTTTTGATTTATTGGTTTTTTCAGTTTACTGTAGTTTGCCCAAAGTGATTATTGGCATTTGAAGTCGGACCTCATGTTGGGAAGTTAGTAGAAACATCTTTGAGGTAGCTGAGCAGTTAAATCTTTCACATCAATATAATCACACTTATTTGCAAACACGTTTTGGAGCTAATCATTAAAAGAGCGATTCACATATTTTTCAACAACAATGCCTTTTCCTTCAATTTTCTGGTATTTCTAGACAAAGTCCAGGCAGAGATAGACCGAGTCATCGGACAGACTCGCCTGCCCACCATGGCTGACAGACCCAACCTGCCCTACACTGACGCCGTCATCCACGAGATCCAGAGGATGGGAAACATCGTTCCTCTAAATGGACTCAGAATGGCCGCCAAGGACACGACGCTGGGTGGTTACTTCATACCCAAGGTGCATTTACTGCACAGTCAGTTTAATAACATTGTCTTTTAAAAGTGAATAAGGAATGAAAAACTTGTTTTGTGTCGGATCTCAGGATGCCGCTTATTGTTTTTTTTACTAGGGTACATCCATATTGCCAAACCTGACCTCTGTGCTGTTCGACAAGAACGAATGGGAGACTCCAGACAGCTTCAACCCAGGACACTTCCTAGACGCTGAGGGAAAGTTTGTGAAGAAAGAGGCTTTCCTGCCTTTCTCTGCAGGTAAACCACATTCACCTCAGTCTTAAGCACAAGCTGAGCCAGGACACCAAGTGTCATCCCGAGCACTTAAACCTCTTTGGTTGTGTGTTTGCGTGTGTCTGTGTTTTGTGGCCTGTCAGGAAAACGTGTGTGTCTCGGAGAAGGTCTCGCCAAGATGGAGCTGTTCCTGTTCTTGGTTAGTCTGCTACAGAGGTTCTCGTTCTCCGTTCCTGATGGAGTGGAGCTGAGCACAGAGGGAATTACTGGGACTACGCGTGTACCGCACCCCTTCAAGGTTTACACCAAGGCTCGCTGAATCACACAACATCTCACTGAACCACTGCATGTTCAACCAACATGTAGCAGACCATAGCAATATGCTATTGGGGGGAAACCTGTTTTTGCTTTTTAGTTTCAACCTTTTGCTGTTGTTTGATTGTCTCATGTACTGCGGATGGGTTTATTCTCTTTGCCTGTACTTTTTAATTTTAGGTGATGGTTATTTTTACAAATAAAATCTTGAAAGTTATTACAGGTAACCACGGGTAACCATTTCATACACATTCTTTAATCGTACATGTTTTTTGACAGTAAACATCATTGCTATTGTCATTTGTAACCCCTTAATTAATCATAATAAACTCAAAAAACCAATTAATCCTTTCATTGCATCTGTTACTGATTAATTTATAATCTATTGATTTGTGTCACAAACCTGGTTCATAAACATAAACACATTAATAGCTGTAGACTCACTTACAAGCCACTGGAAGTAGCAAATAATTTGCAAATGAACATTATTACTATTTCATCTGTTTAACCTTGATCTTCATTGTCCTACTACACATTAACATCTCAAACCAACTGTATGAAAAAGAAAAAAAGTTTTACTAGGCGCTAGTAAATCCTGAATAGTGGTTCAGGATTGACAGCAGACAGCAACACGTTGCACAACATAAGTAATGTTACACCATATTTTTACAGGTTTGTCTGATTTCCTGCAAAGTTAATTTTATGTAAAAGTTCATAATAGCATAACTTGCTATTACTTAGAATAATGATAAACTGATAGACGTGTGGTCTTCAGACTACAGCGTTGTGTTGTTTGTCGGTTGTAATTAATACATTTTAGGTTCCTTTTCTCCTCTTTCCTAACGCAAAATGTGCCTCATCTGACAGCTTGTCATAGCAGGAAATGGATGGGTGCAATAGATAAGATTAAAAATGACTGCATTCACTTTATGTGGGGTAGTTGCAGGGTCATGGTGTTGTGTGCATGCTGGCTCAAGTGACAATTGACATCATGCACACATTTAGCTTTAACTGTGCGTCTTGTGATATAACAAGATAAAATGTCTGCTGTAAATACTGTCAGATCAATATCATGTTTGTGTTTCTAAAAGGTCTGCAATGACAGAAATGTCATCTCAGTAAGAATCATCTCACTTTTATCACAGATCTACATATTTTATGTGACGTACTAGCTACAGAAAGGTGAGAAATTACATAAAATGTTAAGACTTCTGATGTTTATGGCTTGAAGATGTCCATTTTGTTATGATGTGCAAATTTGGGTCAGCTTATTCTTAAACTGTGTCTGGTGAACAGGGGGCTGTGCCCACTCTCACACACAGATCATTATATCTACATAAGCTGTGAGTCAGCAGAGTGCCATCCCAACTCTTAACTAGAAGCTGACGATGGAGCAAGTGATCCTCATCAGTCTCTTGCTCTCCTCTGCTTCACAATGTGGCTGTGTGATTTGTCTCTACGGCTTGATCTCAGGCTGTTGCTGCTTTTTGTTTTTGCCGTCCTGCTCGTAGTGTATTTTCTGAACAAAAAGGACCCACCCAACTTTCCACCAGGACCACCGGCTCTCCCTCTTTTGGGAAACGTCTTCAGCATTGAAGCAAAACAGCCTCACATTTATCTAACCAAGGTAAGATTAGAGGATCATATCTTTATATATCACATTCTGTCATAACTTCAGTTATTCTATAATAATTATGTTATTGTAGCATTCAGTGCCCAAACAAAGGGAAATTACATTTAAGACTCTGCTCCAACTGAATATTTAACAATTTATGGTAGACAACAATGCTGAAAACCTGCTGATGACAAGTCCCATATTCTGTGTCTTATCAGAGTCACATGCTGGACAACAGGCTATTTATTGTCTGCTCCTGCATCCACAGCTGGCTGATGTTTACGGGAATGTGTTCTGCATACGTCTGGGAAGACACAAAACGGTGTTTGTGTCTGGGTGGAGGATGGTAAAGGAAGCCATAGTGACACAGGCCGACAACTTTGTGGACCGGCCTTACAGCCCGATGGTGACCAGGATTTATTCCGGGAACTCTGGTGAATTACACTCAGGCGCATATAAACAGTGCATTAGTGTTAAAGAAGTCAACCTGCCTGATTTCTCTGTTCCTGTTCCTCTCTGTCGCTCTCTTAGCGGGTCTTTTCTTCAGTAATGGGAGCGTGTGGAGGAGACAGCGACGTTTCGCCATGGCCATGTTGCGCACCTTTGGTCTTGCCAAGAGCTCCATGGAACAGAGCATCTGTGAAGAGAGCCAACATCTGCAGGAGGCGATGGATAAGGAGAAAGGTCTGCAAGTAAAGACAACCGACCATAAAGTAAATACACACAAACAAACACAGCGTACAGTGAATTAAGACATTTATTCTGTTCAGGTGAGCCGTTTGACCCTGTGCCACTTCTAAACAAGGCTGTGGCCAACATCATCTGCCAGATAGTGTTTGGGAGACGGTTTGACTACAGCGACCATGGCTTCCAGAGCATGCTGAAGAATCTGATCGAGCTGGCATACCTGGAAGGCTCCGTATGGGCTCTGGTGAGACGCTCAGACAGAACAACCAACCTGAAGGGCCTGCGTCAGATTCATAACATGGATCTGAACATTATGAGCTTTAATTGGATCTTAACAACAAGTCCTGTTTCCTCCCCAAAACAGCTATACGATGCATTCCCAGCGCTGATGAAGCACCTGCCGGGGCCTCACAATGGCATCTTCAGCAACTCCAAATGTCTGGAGGCATCTATCAGGAGAGAGATAGAGAGGCACAAGTTGGATCTGGACCCCAGCAACCCTCGAGATTATATCGACACCTTCCTGACAGAAGAGAGAGTATGATGTTTGCATGTTGACTAATCTAGACTACCAGTTTTAGAGGTGGAAAAACTAAGACTCTCAATATGAGGGCCGACATATTTAATTTTTGAGCTGGTATGAGATTAGACCTTTTTATGAAGATGTCCACTGACATGATGACGCAGATACTCAGAAGGCTCCTTCTGAAACTTTGTTTATTAAAGACACATTTTGTTAAGTGTCTGTTAAAAATCTTTGTAGTATATCACAAGGTGCCATCACATTGTTGTGGGACTGTGTCTGCTGTTCCTGAACGCAGCACGGCCCAATAACAAGCAGGAGCTGCCAGCTATGACTGTTGTGAGTTAGTATATCAAGGTTACGTCAGGGGGGCTTAATCCATGACTTGGACTGTGCATGACTGAGCTTTGGTTCTCCATCATGGCGCAGCGAGCGCACAGGATATTCCTGACTGAACCAACTTAATTTCTCTTCTACAAAATGAAATTTAAGTTGAAGGATCACTACTTTGATGCATACTTTACAAAACTATATAAAATGACTTGCAGATTTGCTATATAGGGGACTTTTAAGGGGTTGGTGGCAGAATGAGCAATGTGTTTTGTTTTTTATAGACACACCTCAATAGCAACCTTAATAATATCAGCCAGGCTCTAATACTGACTATACATTGATCCCTTTGCTCTGCCTGACAGCACAACAAAAACAGTCAGCTGGGTTTTGACGAAGAAAACCTGGTCCTGTGCTGTCTGGATCTGTTTCTGGCTGGTAGTGAAACCACATCAAAGACCCTGCAGTGGGGCCTCATCTACCTCATCAGGGACTCTCATATCCAGGGTGAGTGTTCAGATAAGAAACACATGAAGAATCGCATATTTTTCAACAACAATGCTTTTTCCTTCAATTTTCTGGTATTTCTAGACAAAGTCCAGGCAGAGATAGACCGAGTCATCGGACAGACTCGCCTGCCCACCATGGCTGACAGACCCAACCTGCCCTACACTGACGCCGTCATCCACGAGATCCAGAGGATGGGAAACATCATTCCTCTAAATGGACTCAGAATGGCCGCCAAGGACACGACGCTGGGTGGTTACTTCATACCCAAGGTGCATCTACCGCTCATCAGCAGCAACAGGACAGTCAAAACTGACAGATGTGTCTCGTACCATCTGTCAGCGTGGGCACAGCCAGTTAATATTCATAGCCACATGTTTTGTATTCCTTATTTGATCTATTTAAATGTGGAATTTAAATGTGTGTAAGTGACACATTTTACTTCACTAAAATCTAATTATAATACCTCTAATAAGATAATACTTTAATGATCACACAGTGGGGAAATTTACTAATCATTCATGACGAAACAACAAATTTCCCCTTTGTGGGATGAACAGAGGATTATCTCAACACTCAATTCATGTCATTATGATGACAATAACCTCTCTGCCCCCTCTGACCTTCTCTGCATTGATGGTTAGGAGGCTTGCTTTCATGAAATGGAAATATTTCTCACCCTACTTTCAAAAGTATGGATCAAGGATGTACTGGATTGTGTCAAGTTAGAGAAAATATGACTCTCCACTCTCCAACCTTGGAAAGCATGTAAATTCTTGACACTGGTGGTCAAAAATGTATTTTTCTATAAATACATCGAAAACAATTAGAAACAAATAGATGAGAAATGAAACATAATTGATTTTTTTGAGGGTACAAAGATTTTTTTTTTTTTACCCACGAGCTAAAAAACTCTTTACTGAGTCAGTACCCACTTGTTAAATGTTAACATGCACTATCCCTCCCTGCATCTCTCTCACTCTTTTGTTTAAAAACACCATATCAAGTGTTGTCTCTGTGTGCAGGGAACCTCTGTGATGCCCAACCTGACTTCCGTGCTGTTCGATAAAACTGAATGGGAAACTCCGGACACCTTTAACCCTGAACACTTCCTGGATGCTGAGGGAAAGTTCATGAGGAGAGACGCATTTTTACCGTTCTCTGCAGGTTAACTTTCACTTCTAACTCGTGACTCTGAGTTTGATTAGTGTCACAAAAGTAAATAATTTAAATATTGAGCAATATTTTCAATTGCACTTACCTTTGTTTCCCCAGGGAAACGTGCATGTCTGGGTGAAGGCCTGGCGAGAATGGAGCTGTTCCTGTTTTTTGTCGGTTTGTTTCAGAAATTTCGCTTTTCCACTCTGGATGGTGTTGAGCTGAGTACAGAAGGAATCACCGGAGCCACACGAACGCCGCGTCCCTTTAAGATCTATGCCAGGGCACGCTGAACCCTGCAGCCCCCCCTCCTCCCCAAATAAAATATTATACATCTTTAAACCCGTACTGATGTTTTTGTTACTGTTATTGCTTTTATCAACACTGACACTGTTATGTAACCAGAAAGAGCAGCAAACAGCTCATCAATCGTGCCTCCCATTTCCTGCTTGTATCTATATAACACGTGATCTCCGTGTGACTATTGTCTACTTTAAGAATGACAGAAAGGTCGGACAGCACTCTCCTTTTTGTCTTTTTTATGTTGCCGTCAGTATGTAAATAGCTGCTGTATCGTCACATGTGAAAGCACAGATGACGTGGGATCACCTGTGAATAAACACCTGGCAGTCAAATGATTTGTGGACAGAGTTGCAACCTAAACAGGATGATTTAAAGCTTTGGTTTAGCTCAGACCTCCATGTTTTCCATCTTCGCACCCAAGCTGAGATTGATGCAACTGCACATTTAGAAAAAAGAATTTATTTATTCACAAGAAAGACCAAAGGATTTAAAATGTTTAACTCCTTAAAATCCTGAAAAATCCCTAATGCCTTCTTCAATTTTCTTCACGTATACACAAACATACAACACTACACATGTAGATAATGTGCTGTGCCACGTTTGATCGTACTTCTGATTTTTCATATAAATGACACATCTTTTAAGCTACAAGAATCATCCACAGCAAACAAAAAAAAGCGCTTTGACACACATCTATCGCTCGCAAATGGCAAAACCATCATGACAAAATGCCTCTTTAGTGTTATTGCAAACATACAGAGTGACAAGGCAATCAACAGCCAGTTCGTGTTGTGAAACCAGTGCAGTTTAACTTCAGACCCCATAATTGATGGACAGCCAATAGCTCACATCATCAAAGATAACACCTGCTTCTCTACAGCGCCCTTCACTCTGAACCACCGACACTAAATCAGCCTGAAAACAAGTCCATGATTAAAATACAATATCGACTACAGTAATTAAAATCCTCGAGTTACAATTTGCAGATATCGTTAGAAAGCTTAACCTGGTTCTGACATTTGGATCAGAAGCTGGTGTTCAAATCATGTTTACATTACAGCTGTGCGACGTCAGAGTTAACAGACTTGATTACTCATTAACGGAGATATTCAGAGAACAGAAAGGCCTGCCAGTTTTCATTTAGAGCATGCTGCCAGCGAGGAAGTCATATCACACTTTAGGAGTATAGAAAACATCATAAATATACTAGTCCTGGATTTGTTGCTGCAGCACCTCTGAGGCTGATTCTTCTTAATGTGAGGATTAATAAGGATTTTCACAGTTTTATATGATGGGCCTGTTCCATTTTAATTTAAAAAAAAAAAAAAAAAAAAAGTAAGTGACCGATGTTTGATGCGTGAAAGCAGTTGGTGGCCAGCACCAAATATAGCTCATTTTCTATATAGATCATTTCCTCAGGGAAAACATCAGCGTGCAGGACTTCAGTACCCTCTTCACTGCATAGTATGATGGTACAGTTTTCCAGACATCAACAATCATCTGAAGTTACATTTAGGTGGCTTTAGCATTCAAGTCCCCCCACCCTTTTTAAAATCGCATTCATATTATGGGCTCTGATTCTGAATAAAATAGTTAAGCATTCATTTACATTTCTCTCATTCCTGATCACAGCATGGCAGGACATGAGAGAGTGAAGGCTGAATTGATTATTATAAGTATTCAGCTGCAGTCTGCAGTAGGTAAAGCAAACAGGACAGAAGGGAAATATACTCTGAGTTGGGACAAAGCGTGCTAGTTTAGCCACTGAGGTGAACGCAGGTTCTACACAAAGGTCAGCCTGTAGCCAGTGTTATGTTTGACGGTATGCGGGATGACCTATAGGGTTGTGTTGGATAAGTAAGTGCTCATCGATCCCAATCAGCTCATCTGTGACCCCTCCCCAAGCGCTGAGAGCAAATGTGGTCACTTTTAAGGTCACTTGAGTGTTCACTGCTGGGAAGGAGTGAAGGAGGGTACTTTTCCCCATAACTGAATAAAGGTGGGTGTTTAGGACATGGTCTATTTAGAGGAAGTGGCAGGCACGCTGATAGAAAGAGCCCGGCGTGGGGCGTTTGACACTTGCCGCTGCTGGGACAAGAAGGACTGGGCGGGGGACACCACGGAGGAGTTGCAGCCGCCGAGACGAGATTCAATTGCCAACTTCTGAAAGTTCAGACTCTAAAGGTGAAGACACATAACGCTGGGTGTCGATGAGGTCATAACAGAAGGGATGAAAATCAGGTAACTCAGTGTGATTTCATTTTACCTTGTTGTACCATGCTGTGACAATCAGCTTCTCCTCGTATTCTCTCAGCCTGGCCTGCTCACACTGACGCTACAGAGGCAAAATCAAGCAAACATGAGTAACGTGAAAACCAGTCATGTTCAAACCCTTATGTTCAAGCAGTTTTACCTCCAGGTTGAGGATCTGCTTGTCCCGATCCGCCAACTGGTTCCTCAGAGACTGGATCTCGGCGGTGGCTGGATTTAACTTGGGATCCAGTGCTCGGATCACCTACAAGCAGAAAGTATTCCTGAAAATGTGTTTTCGAGTTGGAATAAAAAGTGAAATTAAAAAATAGAAATGATTATCACTCACATTTCGAGCTTTCTCCAGGTACATTTTGTACCTCTCCTCCATTGCCCTCATGTCATCATCCTTCTTCTTGAGAGCAGCCATCAGCTCATCCACCTTCAAGGCTTAGAGGCAAGGAAGCAATGATGAGGTCTCACTTCAGTCATATTGTGCTTTTGTGCACTGATGCACGTTGCGTATTGCGCACAAGGTTACACTGTCCACTCCTGAAGTCACAGTAGTTGCATCCTATTGACACAAACAGACTGACTGAAGACATGAGACTTACAAGTTTGAGTGTTATCAGGCTGAAGGTCCGCCAGCAGCTCTTTCTTCTTCATGATTTCGTCCTGAGCCTCGTTCAGCTGGACCCTGAGGACACAAACGCTGTTTCTTTACCTCCCTCTACTGAGAAACACAGATATTCATTGTACATCTCTTAACTTCAATCCAAAAACTGACCCACAATTCACACTTACATGTGCGCGTCAAGTTTCCGCTTCAGGTTTGACTGGAATAAATAAAATACAAGTTTAAAGCTGCTACAAGATCACATTAGCAAGACAAACAAACTATAAAAATGCTCTAAATCAGTTTAACATTTTGACTGAAAACACAAACCAACATAATGCCATGCCAGCACAAAGCCTGAGCAGCCTAATAAGATTAACCGTGTGGGACGTTTTCCCTCTCTTGGTGCCAGTGCTCCTGGCGTACTCACATCATCAGGTTTGGCCGCCTGACTCTGCAGAGCCTTCTGAAGGTCCTCGACCTGCTGCTGCAGCTCGCTGATCCGCTCTCGACTCAGTCTGCAAATTGATCGTGGTGAAGAGGACAGAGAAATAAACAGAAAAGGCATTTTACAAAGACATAAAAAAACAAAATATACAAAATACACATTTTTTACTCAAACTGGGGGGGGGGGTCTGAACACACCAATATTGTTTTGGCTGGGGGTGTAGTATAAACATAGCAGTAAACGTAGCAGTAAATGTAAATTGTAGGTTAGCTTGTCCACAAGTAAACATTGCTGAACTGAGTTCATTTGCCTTGCGTATCAGCTGCTCGGTAAAAGTAAAAGAGGAAGTTAGCATCGGCTTTGCTTACAGACCACCTGACCACGAAGCTTGTGCTACCCCATTAGGAAGGTCTTATTATATAAATGTATATTCAGTACTAACGGTGTCAGACACTGTCTGTGTGTGGTTATATAGATTGTGAGAGAGGTCTCAGTGGTCGCTGACTGGCAGCCAACTCTCATGCACGCTCAAACACACCCGCTATTAAAACATAGAGCAGAGAGACTCATAAGAACAGACACAGAGGGACTGCTGACATCATTCTCTGCTCCCGTCACCTTTACTCCAGTGTGTATTTACATAAACAAATAGTTATTTGCTGACATCTATTAAGGCTGAATGTTGTATACTGTACCTTTAAAAAAAAAGGCTTTAACAAATACAAAACATGACAGAGCTGAAAGGTATCGGTAGTAGCAGCAGCAGATGACAGCAGGGAAAAAGAAGCTGCATCCCGTCCGTCTGTTGCTGACTTACAGAGAGAGACATTAGCTCCGTTCACCTGTTCTCAGTGTCCAGTTCGCTGCGTGTCTTGTGTGCTTCCTCCAGCTGCGTCTGCAGTGCAGCGATCTTCTCCCTGTCATACTCCTCCTGCTGCACTCTGAGCATCTTGTTCTCGTGCTGCAGCCTGATGAACTTCTCTCTGAGCAATCACACATGCAAAAGCATTGTTTACATAATGGGGCAGAACGTAAACAAAGTCAACACTGCTAAAAGCATTTTCGTCTATTACCTGTACTCAATGGGTATTAATTCAGCTGCCAGGTTATCATGGCTGGGACTGCCAGAAGGAAGCATGCCTAAAAAAAAAAAAAAAATGTACATGTGCACTTCAGAATAACAGAGTGTCAGAGCAGTGCCATTACTGTCAGACTTGACCATCCAGTCAGGTACCTGCTTGGGAGAGCTGGTGCTGTTGAGCCTGAGTGCAGCGCAGCTCTTCGTTTATCTCCTTCAGAGACTCTCTCTCGATGATGATTCTCTATAGGAGCAGGAAGAGATGTTAAACACAAAGCATTTCACTTGTGTGCTTAATATACATATATATAAATATCATTTTGACACTTTTGAAAAGCTGACACACCTCTTTCTCTTTTATCACAGTCTCGTGTTTTTCCTCTAACTTCTTCATCTCAAAGGCCAGGTTGTCTGCTCGCCTGGTCTCCTCAGACAACTTCCTGTGCAGCTCCTGGACCTGACAAATAGCATGAAAACACATATTAACAAACAGAACAACAACAAGTGGCACTAAACATTAAATGCCATCTATTTTTCTAATAAATCATTTCAAGCTGTGTTCAATTTCCCACCATGCTTTGCATATCACTTACCTGTCTCTTGTATGTCTCGAGCTGTGCACGGGCAGCGTTGGCCTTGCGCAGTTCTTCTTCCAAGCTAACAGTGTTGTGCATGTACGTCATGTTATTCTCCTCCAGCAGCTTCATCTGCCTCTTCAGGTCACCGAGATTCTCCAGCTTACGTTTGTATGTTTCCACTGAGGCCTCGAGCATCACCACCCGATCTGAGCAGCTCCTACAGAATATGAATAATTATTAAGTACAGGTATATCAATGAATGGCTGCACGTGTGAAGAATTATGGCTTTTTTCACACTAATTTACAGTGTAGTGCAAATTAGTGAAATATTAGAAATATTAGATTACGTGTGGAGTCGTTTTCTATTTGTTTGCAAAAGCATGTAAGCAAGCAAGCAAGCAGAGAGCTGAAAATAACATCAGCCACTTTTACTGATTAGCACACACTCAAAAAGACAAGAGGAACTAATCACAAGCTGACCGTCCCTCTCCACCTAAGATCGCTCTCATCAGAGGGCAACAAAAGACGTCTGTATGTTACTCTGTAAAGAAAGAAAGTACTGGAGACTTCTGCGTATGAAAAATAAGTAAATGTGCCAAGTAACTAAAATAAATGACAAGCTCTGTGAGTTCATGCAAAATAAACATTTACCTAAGTAATGTTCAGTTAGATATTTAGAGAGATGCAACAATGTTTGAAAAAAATAAAAAATAAAGTGTCCAGTAGCAGTGACATCAATGTCAGAAGGCAGGGGATAAAAGAAGATTTTGTAAACAAGATTTTAAACCCGTCCTATCCCGTCATGATGCCTGACATGCATCATGCAAAATGTTTTTCCTGTTGGGTTGATTTGCCTGCACATTTTGTTTCAAGCTCTCATCATATGATCGTTGCTTCGATACGTCGCACAAAGTCAGTTTCAAAAAATAAGGAGCCAGTTCAAAAGTGTCCATACAGTGAAGAGCAAAGGTCTGAGACTCTTTCCACTTGAATGAGAAAGTAAAAGGGGATCTCAGACCTTTTGGCTGTCGGGGAACATGACCTCAAAAAGCTGGCTTGTGTTTTCACATGACTTGCAGGATTAATGAGAATTAGCCACCTCAAAAGACCAAAATGCTCTCTGCTAGCCCTCGGTTAGGGCTTTGTTTTATGGGCTCGAAATGGTCCCTTGTTTGATGGTGGATAAAAGTGAAGCAGTGCAACTGACAGCAGGTGTCACGTTGGTCATAGAGGGTAAACAGAGTGATGAAAGGGTTGATTCGTTCTCCACAGCAGCCTGGTGCTTTGCCCCTTCAGCACTGAAATGTTGAGTGTTTGGCCATTTAGTCCACACTTTGTTGTGCCAGTCTCAAGCCATGCTTTACACTCGTCCATGTGAAGATCCACATTGTTAAATGTGCATTTTCCTGGCACTGTATCAAAGAACACACTGCAACTAGGGTCAGAGTCTGATGTTTCCCCATATGGAGGAAAGCATAACATCATGTGCCGCGATTAACTTGCAATAAACATTACAGAACTGTTTAACCAATATAGATTTCTCTCATTTGCTCTCATCTGAACCATGAATACCCCATCATACACGTATTTGTAAAGCACATTTCCAAAACTTCCCGATTTCTTTTTCCAAAACTTCACTAGGCCTGCTTACAAATTACACCAAATCCAGATTTGATTTGGCAAACCTTGCTTACTTGTTTTTGTGGTCTGTGCTAAAATAAAAGTGCACCTCCACAGACGGACACAAACCTCAAAACATCCAGTTCATCTTTGAGAGCACGAGATTCTTCTGCCAGGCTGGTGAGCTCGTCATTACGGTGCTGAACCTCAATCAGTTGCTTCTCCAACTCTTCACAGTGGATCCGGTAATCATCCTTAGCCGCCTCCAGCCTGTAAGGCGGGGGTAAACACAATTACGCAGGCTTTTACAACCACACTGAAGTCGCTGCAGAATACTGAAGCACAAAATGACAAACCTGAAGTTCTCCTCCTGTAGTGACTCTAACTGTTGCTGCAGCTGGCTGTGTTTTCTCCCTGAGGGTGTGCTTGGGTCGTCAAATGTGTCCAGCTGATTGGCCCGGTCTGTCAGGACGTCATTCTCAGCCAATAAGCTGTTCCTTTCCTCTTGAAGAACAGTCACCTGTCCGGGCACGTTAAGATTTTAGACCCACCGTCTCAAATGATACAACAACAACAAAAAAAAAGAAAATTTGCCATAGAGGCGAGGAGAAAGTGTGTTAGATCTCTGTTTGGTCAATTATTTCATGCAAAGCAGCAAAGTCACATCTGAGCATCAGTAGACACACCCCTTCCATTACAGAGAACTGTCTTCCTCTCCCAGCCATTAAAGCAAACAGTGCAGTTAATCCATGCTGGAAGCCGGGCACAGTGTGCTTTAAGCAAACATGTTAATACACGGTTAGTTTGTTTTACTTCTCGCCCACCATTTCCCTCCACGTGTGACTTTTTACCCCTGACAGACATGTGGCTATTAGTCCCAGATTAGCTTCTCATTGTCTTAAAGTCTTGCAGATAAACAGTCTAAAAACTGGAAGGAACAACCTGTTGGATCAGTGTCCAACACTTCAGCGTGGGCTACGTGGTTGAATTAATTTCATAATAACAAGATTTTTCTGATCTCAATATGGCAAACTTTTCACTGTAATTCAAAACAAACACTTTTCACATGAGTAAAATAACAGTAGCTCAGTTAATAATTTGGTTGCCTTCATATTCAGATTGTTACTTTTAAATTAAACGACACAATCCTGTAAAATGGCATAAACATATGATCATCTTCATAACAAGAATTAAACCAAAGGTCTTTGACAAATAATGCTAAATTATTGCCAGGTTCCTTCTTTAACTCCACCTATAAACTGCACTGTAAGTCTTACATTGAACAATTGACAAAATAACGACATAAAGAGGACAAAAAGGTCACGGTCTGAGTGACTAACTGGAATAATACTGCGAGATACCAAAAAAAAAAAAAAAAACACACACAAATTGCACAACAAAATCCTGATTGAGCCGTCTGTTAGCCAAGTTAGAGTAAACATCCGAGCAGCCGGTTTAGATGGGTTAAGCTTTGCCGAATGGTCAGCCATGTTGGACTTACCTCGCCGCGACGACAGATGAGTAAGACTGGTAACAGAACAAATCAATCTGTCAAGAGTCCAGTTGAACAGTTGGTCAGTGCCTGTGCTAAACTGAGTCTGCCTGCACGGTGGTAAGTGAGGCCCACCAGCAGCGGCAGAGCATGGGCTGGCTGCCACAGTGGGACCAGCAGAGCCCAGACTGTGAGCCCAGTCTTTCTGCCACAGCAGCTCCAGACAATAGAGCATTACAACGAATTATACAACTCCTGTTTATACTGTACCACAGGCATGTGTGTGTGTGCAGACACGGAGATCTGAATATCAGCAAACTTTCAGAGGACACTGAAGCTGGACAGCTGCAAGTGAATCATGTTAATGTATAGATTTCTGTAGATATTCTCAAGTATGTGTGTGTGTAAGCTCTGTATTCACCTGTATGTCCAGCTCTTGACAGCGTTGGGCTAACGCTTCCTTCTCTGCTATAAGTTCAGTCAAGTCCTCTAGGGCTTTTTTCAGCTGGACACATGAAAGAAAAGCACAGTTAACAAACAGAGACGTTCATGAAACTGGTCTGACACCACTCATCAGTTGATGCCCAGAGTGCTGCACCGTGCAGTGAGTGTCAATATTAGAGACGTTCTCTGTACTGCACATCAGTAAAATGGTAATGTTAACTTTAACTCCAACCGTGTGTGTTAGACTGTCACTTACACACGGTAGATTAAAGACGAACGGATGTGTTAACAAATTGCCTAATTAACAATAATTTAATCATTTTTCATCATCAGTGTGCTACGTACTGGCTCTCAAAAGGTGTAAGGTTTAAGCTTTATTGTCATTCAACCATGAACAACACGAAAGAACGAAGACATAATAGACAATAGACTAGAAAAACAACTTAATCATGCAAACTGCAATTGAAAACAATCATTAAAATGCATTAATATGCACAGTTGATGGATTTTATTCCTTTTAGAGAGGTTTAAGTTGTATTTGCAATAAAATCATACAGTTTTAATATACATTAGGATTTCATTTGTTTGGTTAAGAGACTTTCACAGCAGAAACTACCAGCTTCCTACTTTTATAGAGGTTCTCCCACTTGGGAGTCTCTGCCGTAATAATACCGACCTGCTGTTCCAAGTCCCCTGACGGTTCTGCTCCAAACGGGGCCATGGTCTCTTTACTCATGAGCTGTGGAGGAAAAATGCCGATGGATTTATGGATTACACAGATTCATCATTACAAATGCAAAGCAAGTGATGTGCAATACAATCCCAACCTGCATAGACAACATCTGTGCAGCTGCTTCAAATCCCGTTGAGATAAGATAAAGTTGCTCAAAACGGTGCCACTGACTGCCAACATTCTCTGGATGCTTTTAATATTTCTAATCTATGCGAGTCGGGCACTTTATGTATTTTTGAATGGACTGACCTCCTGGATGGCTGTCATGACGACGTGCTGCACAGACTCCTCCAAGGTCATGATGATCTGAATGTATTCTGCCGATGAAAAAATAAAAAGGTATTCATCAACGACACACATCGACTGCATCGTTCATTATTTTTCAGCATTTGTGTCCCACAGCCAAATGTAACACTGCCGTCATTGATTTCCCAGCTCGCAGCCTGATGGGCTTTGCCTTTGTGAGCCGCTTGGCAGGGCAGTAATTAAACATTACTTGACTGAGGCTATCTGGATTTTGATGGAGCAATTGCCCTTTTATTTACACTGTAAAGCACATATATAACATAGGCATTTGAGGATCTGTTTGTGTCTAATTGAGTGCATCACAGAAGCAGCCACATACCTTGTTTGCGCTCACATCTGACAGCACAGCCCAGTGTAAGCTGCAGCAGCCTCCCCAGCTCCACAGGGTCTGAATGCTCTGCTACCAGGGCCAGATCTGGCAAGGGGAAGTCTGAGATTTCCTGAGCTAAGACCTGATGGTGCAGAGACAGAGAGGACAGACGAGTGACACTGAACTGATTTCAAAAGCTCAGCCTGTAAACATCTTTGGTGGCAGAGTTTTGCTGAAACTAAGAGGACTAATGAATGAACTATTTTAAGCATGTGTCGATTCAGCGAGCTTGAGCTCAGCTTGTTTTGCTCTAGAGTGCACAGCAGGCTCCTGGGGCTTTTCACTACGTAAACAGCACATACTTCAACTCCCACAAGAACAATGCAATACTCAGAGTCCAATTCCCTTATGTAGAATTTGCTTCACCCAATTACCTGACAAATGCATAGCCTCAAGGAAGAGAAGTGTGTGTACATGGCCACAACCTACCTCATTATAATAGTCAAGCACCATCTGAAGGATCTTCTTCAGGTTGTTCATCTAAGAATGCACACAAGATTAGAAAACGTCAGGAACTCTGACCAAGAAAACAAACAAACAACAGAGATTCCTCTCAAACATAATTTATGTTCATGCAGTTAAAAAATGATGCTGTTACACATGTACACAAGTGACAAAAGGCCTTTTTCACAGTGGACATTTTGACCTCTCACAGTCTAAAAAGTGAAGAACATTGCTGGTAGCTCTTTTTTTGTGGTCCATTTGTTGTTTAGATCTACAGTTAACACAGATGTTTAACTGGTTGTCGAATCAAAAACCCTTGAGGGATGTCATTTGGAAAAAGGCTTCCTCGAAGGTTCCCTGTGTTTCCTTGCTTACGGCTCCTTGTCACTCCTCTGAAGAAATAAGAGACTTAAGATGTTCTTCAGGATATCGCGGACCACAACAACTTCTCATCAAGCAGGGATAGAGGAAATATGTCAAAATGTCTTCTGTGGAAAAAGGTCTAATGGGGAGGAAGAAAACAGCAACAAACAGAAATACAGAAACAGAAAACAGTGTCACAGCCAAACAGAGGGAGAGAGAATGGCATGCATGTCTTTCTAATCACCTTTCTGTTACATATAGCTGACATATTTAGACAAACATACATGTACACATTTCACCAGAGGAGTCAGAGCGCAGGGTCAGAATGCAGGCTCAGCAATTCTGGGGCAGGCAGGAGGGTCAGTGTCAAGGACAGTTTCAGCAGGGTTAAAGCAAACAGAGGATTTAGCACACGGGAAGGGGGGGCCAGCAAAATATGAAGAGAGAGAGGACAGAGAGGAAACGGGGAAGACAGCACTGCTCTGTACCTTCAGTCTCCAGTTGTCCTCCACATCTGTTTTGATACGACCGAGCCATCCATCAGTGAACCAAGCTGGGTCTCTGCAGCACACACACAACATACACGGGCACACAGAGAGGAACAACAGTTCACCTACATGTGATTTATCAATTAACTGTGAGCCATTCAAGGTCAAACTCTTTTAGATAATATCTAAACCCTTATTTGCATGAGCTAGTTATTTCATACAGTATCCAAGATGATATTATAATGATCTCTACAATACAGGAGTGTTCTTTCTTTGCATCATCCGATAGATTTTGTGTTCAAGCCTCTTAGGGCAGTTACTTGCTGCAGAGTAACACACAAAGTGTTTTATTCGAGATAATATTTACATTGTGATTACTTCACTTTGTTATAAAGAAACGTATAAAAAGACAAACTATCCGAACAGTAACCTCATCGGTTTTCATGTGCATTATTTGAGCCAAACCAGACTGGCTGTAAATAAATGATGGATCTACAGAGTAGGCAGATCTGGACAACCTGGATGCTGTATTCCTGTGTGTACGTGCGTGCGTGCGTGCATGCATGCATTCTCACATTTGATGCAGCGCCTGTGATATTGCCGCTCCAGTAGTCAGGTCCCCTACTGTTCTGCAGGGTGCAGCAGTGTTGAATGTCTGCAGCTGTGAGGCAGAAGACATAGCATCATCACAAGGACTGGGAGACAATAAAAGGAGTGTGAAATAAGGCGATCACCAACCAAGCTTTCACTTAAGAGTTTCTCTAAAATACTGTAGATGTGCCAAGATGTTTGGCCAGCATCCCAGGCTGCTACGAATGAAGAATAAGTAAAGGAGAGAGGACATAACAGAGGACAGGGATGCACTGATGGATGGATAGCTGAATGGCAGGTTGAACTGCAAAGAGACAAAGGCTTCCAGCTTCAAGTGTGGATGTAAATAATTTAAGTAGCAGTCATGGTGTAAGGTAACCTCTCCTGGGAAAACATCAGTCCCCCGTAAACAAGAGCTAGGCCGCTGTGTACTATGCACACCCTAAAATCTAGTATTAAATCCCAAAGTTTAAAAGTTACGAGTGACTTTTGGTGGGGACATTTACTCAAGTTATGTACTTACATTCAGTTTCAAAGTACTTGTACTTTACTTAGGTATTTCCATTTGAATGTACTTTATATCTACGTAGCTGCAACATTAGTTAAACTTAAACATGAATACATCACTAATAATATATTAATATTGCAATATGTTATTGACAGTTTATTTATAGTTTTTCCAAACAATTCTTGTGACCGCAACATCCCAAGAACACTTAGAGGAAACAAATGACTCAAGGATGAACTGATTAGATCTTGGTGTTCAGAGGTTAAAAGGTCAAGGTTGCTGTGTCTACACAAAACACGGTTTGTAGCCCCTGTGAACATGAACATCTGGATAGAAGGTCCACAGTGAAAAAATAAACATTTTGGTCTAATTATGTGAACTTTTCACACAGATGTCCAAAACGTGAAATGAGGAAATTAAAGCATTTTATAATACATTATTTAGGTCTAGACGTGGATCAACTTGACTGGCTGGCTGAGGGACACAAATAAGGCTGTTTCTGAAAGGAGTGACTAAGCACCAGTACGCTATATTTGGATGTCAATAAGTAGGTATGAACTTTAGCTACATAAGGCAGTACGTTTACTTCTAATTGAGTATCTTTACACCTTGTTATTACTACTTTTACTACAGAACGGTGACTCTCGACGGGACACAAAGGTTTGTTGGCATGAAGCCCTCATCCTCCAGGTTTCTCAGTGATACTGTTGTTCAGCAAGGTAATTGATGTGACTTAGATACACCCGCAGGATTCAGATGTCATCAGATCTAATTAGCAAACCGCTCAGCCTGTTACTGACCCAAGGCGAACCAGAAAAACGTGGATCCACACCCATTAAAACAGGTGCAGCAACGCCGGCGGTGTGTCAGGTAAATGAGGGTAAAAATGTGCAGGTGTCAAGTTACGTTGAATCAGTCCACAAATATCTATTGGTTAATGAGATTAGCACGCTTAATATGGCGAGAATCGACTAAACTGGAGGAGACTGTTGCCTGTGAATCTTCACAGTGTTAACTTTATAGGTATTAGCCTGCAGTGCCAGCTCCCTGCTCCTCACCTAGCTCCATATCGTGCCGGTGGACTCACGACGTCCCTGTAGAGACTGTGACATGAGTAACAGCTGCGGATTAAGCTAATCTCCGTGACAGCGATGCTATACAGTTAGCTAGCTATTAAACTAACTGACGACCATCCGCCCTCCTTGTTATTTTCTCTCAGCTGGTAGAGTATTTTCGCTGACACCCCCACCCCCCCCACCACCACCACCAACAAACAGGTAAACGAAAAAAACCTTCGTGGTTTCCTTGTGGCCGGCGACGCAATCGCGTACAAAAACTCACCCATATTATGAGGCTCTCGGTTAGAGCCGCTTTGCTTTCGTCCATTTGTTCGTTTTTAGCTTAAAGCTAAAATATTTTCCACCTGCCAGCAAAGCTCTTCCGCTCCTTCCCTCTGCATTTGACCTCACCTGCTGCCAAGAGGTAAATCTTTAACGACAAGTGCGTACAAAGGAGGGCCACAGACAGCGATAGCGGCAAGGATAGAGCGTAAGATATACGAGAATGGCGCAGCTACTTAGTTCCTTGACGTTTACTCGCGTGCAGACCCAGGTTGGAGCGAAGTGAGAAGAGGTATCCAATCAGTGACGAGATAGTTAAAGATTGACGGGCGGTAAACCGCGCTGTAGCCAATCAGAGAGCGCCATCTGCAAGTTCGTACGCCCCCATTATTTGGGCAAAATCAAAACATTTCTGCCATCAACGCACTAACAATAATACAAAATGATAATTATAATAACATGAATTCTAATTATAATAGTAATTAAACTGATGTTTTATTAATAACCATTATCATTAAGACAATTTGCATTAATTCATGAAAGAAAAAAAACTTTTGGTGCGTTGTAGCACTCAATCTGCTGTGAAACCGTTCAATGAGACTTGAATCTTCCTGGTGACGTTGCCATCCATCATCCAATATATTCATTCCATATTTTTTGAGTACTTGTTCAACCAAATAAAATATTAATTGCAGTTAATGTGACACTGCTGTAAATTGCTACACAACCTATGTCGACACGATAGCAGAGAGGTGATCCTGCACAGCCAGCTTTGCAGGGAGAGCCACTGAAAGCTTGTCAGCTCGCCAGCTATCCACAGACTGTAAATCATTTCTCATGAAGACAATAAATTCCCTCAAGTTATCCATTTATATATCTCACGTGAAGGAGCGTGTGTAATTGAAATTCAAAGTTCAGTGTGTTGCTAATGCTCACTGCTGGTCATAGACAATAAACCAACACGTATTCATTATGCCCTCTGAGCCACAACATGGAAAATTACAAACACAGACGAAAAATATCACGTGCGTACGCGGCCTTATTTTTGAATTTGGTTGCTTTTGGTTTAACAAATGCCATCTTACACTTCCCTCTAGGTGATGACTGAGCACAGTAAAATCAGTGTGCGCGTGTATGACCTGAGACTAAACTTTCTGTGCTGCAGGAGCGTCTTCTGTCCTGAGTTTAACTATCAGTCGACGCGGACCGCTGTTTTATCGCCTGATCTTTGCCACTTTGAGACCCTGACCCTTAGTGACTGATGGCTGCTATTTTTAGATGACCTGAATCACACTGACTCCCTCTCTCTTCAGGTCCTATCTGAGGCGAGGGGCCTGTGCAAATATTTGCGAGGATATTCAATATTAGATATATAATATATAATAAGATTCTTCAACACGGGATTGTATTTAAGAATCCATAAGTCACTTGTCTTAAGCTGAGGTGCCACCTTACAACTGTTAGAGTAAATGACAGTGACATCCACATGAATTTCACAACCGGTTATGGTAAAAGCAGAATTACATGAGGTGGGGCTGTGGCCAGAGTAAACTTTGAGTAAATGATTGGCGAGTTCAGATCTAGTCTACTTCAACTCAGCGTAGGAGGGATCTCATCTATCTTTGAACTTGTGGGAAGTCGTGTGACCCAAATAGTTTGCTTCTGACTGAAGGTAGGTGGGTTTTTTTTGTTGTTTTTTTAATTTTTAATTTAACGATTTGACTATTTTTATTGTTTAAGTTGATCACAGTCCAATGTACTGTTTCACAATCATGTTCTTTTGGTGTCGCGCGGCTGCCAACAAACCACTACGTTACTGATCTGACTGCATTACCGTTTCAGGAAGGCTCAAGCACCAGCTGATATTGGAGGGCGTAGTTGATCATTAACACGCAGCTCTAATTTATTTTGAACAGTGATGCTGTCCGGCAGCACTTCACTTCCTTCTTGGAGACAGTGACTACTTGTCCGCTGCTGTTTCTATACAGCTCAAATATGCACCCCTGCCACAGCTCTCAGTCCAGGTGAGTCCCATTTCATTACTTTTGGTAGTATTAGCAGGTATGTGTTTGTATTCGTAGGGCACAAGTGGGGCTGTGTGTTGTAATTTTACTTATAAAGATCCTTTGTCGATTGAGTTTATTATATACCCGGAAGAGTGCGTTTGTTCTCATACTACTGTGTCTGAAAATAATCCATTAGACAGGAAACCATGTAATAATATCTGTTGTATTGTTTTTAATCACTATAATTAATATGTCCATAAAATATGAAGATGAACATGTTTTTATGCAGCACAAACCATGAATAGTCTATCATGTGAAATATGTGCATATGTGACTTAATTTTATAAGATTACTGTGACGGCTGCAAATGTAATTTGATGAAAATGTTGAGTATTCATATGATGACTTATTATTACAAAGATCATACAAGAGTAAAACTGATTTCCTGAAGTCCCTGGCGGATGCAATATGCCACGTAGCCTGCAGCAGCTGATCTGTCAAAACTGCTGTGGTCAGAGCGTCAGCATCTGCTACCCGCAAACACACAAGTGGCGAGTCCAGCTAACAAATCAGTTAGTTTTGTGTCAGTATCTCCTTACTGGCAGATCTGCGTTATTTAAGGCGTGTTTATCATTGTCGCCTTGTCGTGTCACGTTGCAGACCGGACCGTCTCTTCTCTGAAAGCCCAGCGGGTCACGGTCACCTCGGGTCGGCTTCAGCGTGTCCGAGCTGCCGCAAGGTGGTTTCACACACTCACACACAAAGTCTGCGCAGATATGAAGTTGATGATTGTTGCATACTGTAACAACAGAAGCACACAGGCAGTAAATGATATTAATACTGTGAATCACTCCTGTGTCGATTATTAACATCTTTATTGCTTTTGCTATGGTCACAGTCTAATGGAGACAGCTGTTGCCAAACAAATGATAATAACCTCACTGTTTATATGTATGCTTCCACTCCTCATCAAGAGTGCCCCAGAGATTG
Source organism: Datnioides undecimradiatus (assembly GCA_008933995.1). NCBI lineage: Eukaryota > Metazoa > Chordata > Actinopteri > Lobotiformes > Datnioididae > Datnioides > Datnioides undecimradiatus. The sequence goes on from WARS01000029.1 coordinate 18,449,673, forward strand.
GATGCCACTGGTCTTTTAACATTTGTCTCTCACTTTTCCTGATCCTTGAAGGAATCCACCCAGTCTTGTGCATCCACATCAGGCCGAGACTGGCACTGTCCAGTCTGCCTGCAGACGGCCAACTTCCCAGTCCAGACCAACTGTGGCCATTTGTTCTGCGGTACGAGATTCAACTCAGACACACACAAACTGAACAGTTTTTCCCGATTAACAGTATCAAGGCAGATGAATTTTGATGTTTCATCTGTGCATTTCTTCCCTGACACTGGATTAATTTGTTTTTCCTTCACTCTCACACGTGCACACCTGTTACATCATGTCCTGACTGTTAATTCACTCCTTTCATTCATTGGCTGATCAGTGTAGCATCAGTGTGCTGCAGCTGTGCTTTTCGAGCCTTGGGGCCTGTCTGTTTCGGCTTTCAATAATTAACTGTTGCCATGGTTTTCTAACTCTGCCTCTCAGCTGACATCTTTACTATTCCTCACAAAGGTGTGCAGTTACATAACACATTTGGTCGCGAGTCACCAAAAACAAGTAGCCAATTAGTTTTTCACAGAAGTGCAGAGGTGAGGACATCTGATCATGATGTTTTCATCATTGTATTACTATCTTCAGCAACAAATAAGATGGCTACACTGACCTTTTTGTACGTCCAACCTTAACTGTGGCTTTGACCTTGAATCTTTTGAAACTCAGGAGTCTTTGCAGTGACACGTGGTAGTATGAGTCAGAGGTTTGCTTCTTCCAGGAAGCTGGGCAATCACACCCCCAAAATAATAAATGTGGTAAGACCCATTTCACATGAAACAGAGGCTATTTTAGATCAAACTTGAGAAGAAGAAAAAAAATGCGTGTGACTTCTTCGCAGCTCAGTGACGCTAAGCATGTTCAGTTCTAACTTTGAGATAATCTGAGATAATTACTGGATGCAGAAAAAGAAATATCGCAAAGCTGTGAGAGTTTCACAGTTCAAGGCTGCTCTAGTAACTTGTAACATAGAGACTGACAGAGTATTTATACTTGACACTTGTTACAGTAAAGAAGCAGCACCACTTGACCTCTGCGGTTTTGGGTCGTGACTTAGGAAGGAGTCAAAATCTGTTTTTATTCCGAATGAGTGCAAACGGAGAGGCAGCCATCACATCGGTCTAGTTCACAAGTTACACAAGTATTCACAAGAGAAAAGGCTTCTGTCATGTTTTAAACGTACCACACGTTTACGTCACAGATGCACAGCTGTTTAACCTCGAAACTATCTGCCGCAGATTACAAAGGTATTTTTATTCCGGCACACACTTGCTGTCACCTTTACCTCAACATGCTGCAGACACTCTATCTGCCCCACTCACCTGTGTTTTACCCCGGGCCTTTTATGCCAAGAGCCTTTTTAACCCTTGATCACCCAGATGCATCAGTTTGTTATCGTTAACTGTGATACAATCCTTCACTACATGCCTGCACCAGAGTTTCATCACAGTTTAGCCAGTTTTATGGTATAAAGTGTTTGGTGAAAATGTGTTTTTGATTCTACAGCTCCGTGTCTGATCGCCTACTGGAGACATGGGTCCTGGTTGGATGCAATCAGCTGCCCACTCTGCAGACAGAAGGTACAGAGTGCATGACCAGATGAAGTCTAAACTGTTCCAAAAGAGTGTGAGCACAGAGTAAAGATGTTTCTGATTTTCCAGGTCAGCGTGCTGTGTAATCTATTCAACGAGAGTCGATCAGATCGTCAGTCAAAGGAGGTTCTTGGGGAAATCACAGACTACAACAAACGTTATTCAGGAGCCCCGCGGAGGGTCAGTACTCTTAACATTCAGACATCACATCATAGAGCACATGCATACTTCTTTTAATTAAATCGAATCTCTATATTTTCACAGTAGTTCTTCTGATAATAGGTTTGGTAACAGGAATACCACTTATGCAACCTCAAGGATTTATTGTCCTGAGTGCTGGTGTCAGACAATAGAGGTGTCCGGCTAACACACCTCCCATTGACACACATAGCTGCCCCACCTTGGATGAGCATTTTCTTTCTATTGAAGACGATTTTTATCTGATCCATCCAGGTGACAGACTACCTGTATGACGCGCCACTTCTCCTGCAGCTACTGGGCCGAGGCCTGGGCACCATGGGAGGACTTGTGTGGCTGTTTTTGTTCCGAGTGGCCTTGTGCTGCGTGGGGACCGTGGTGTCCATCTCCTGCACTACTCTGGACCCAGTCTCCTCGGCTGCCAACTCCCTGGAATCAGACCCATCCATCTCTGGACTGCTGGGGGCACTGGATGACCTAGTGGTGGTCATCCTCCTCCTCATCTGTGTTATCAACATCAACCAGCAAATGGCACCAGAGAGAAGAAGGCACTCTGCAAATGCTACAACCTCACAAGGAGTAATGGAGAGATCACTGTAGACAGTGTGTCAGTACGAGCTGTTTGATGAGGCCTTTCATGGGATTTCTTGCGTCTGGCTGTAGCTTGTTTTATTAGTGGATGCAAGAATATTAACAAGCAACAGGGGTGATGTTAACGATGTCTGAGGCTTTCGGACTGTGGACTCCAGGCCTGTGTGTCAAGTGTTTACAGAGCCTTTGCAAGAGCGATATCTAAAATACAATTTCAGCGCAGTGAGCGCTGTGGCCACAAATCTTTACTTTCCGGAGGCCAAGAGTGTTTAGCAAGGAGCTTTTTAATCCATATCCAACAGGCAAAAGCTTATACAACTTATATTATTAGCTAATGGCTTTACATTTCAATTATAAAGCATATTTCTTAGCAGCTTAACCCCAAAGAAAACTGGGCACTGTATCATTTATACTCCTAACTGGGCAGCAATTTTTCACTATGTTAAGCTGCCATGTCAGTACTGTAATAATGACATCTATGTAAATACTTTATTGTATGAATGTCACTTTTTATGTGTAAAATAAAGAATATTTATTGTATTATGTGACAATTCTTTATTAAAACACACACACATTTTATGTTTTACTCATTTTTTTATTAGCAAATTGCTTTTTTTTTTTTTTTTACTTTTCAGCAGAGCATCGTTGATGTCAGCTGATCTTATTGATGCAAAACTGAGTGCCAGTATGAAATCTACAGCACGTGAGTCAACAATATTCCTCTGTAAGTTATAAAGTATAACAGCAAGTATTAGTAATAATACAAAAAAGTACCACCTAAGGTACAAAGGTGAATGAAACAGGACTTTTTGTTGGGTTGTGAGTCAACTGAGATAGAGACAATAATACTATTTAGGGAGCATCAGAAATGTAAACAGAGGAGCATCACTGTGTGTTGCTGCACCAGGCAGCTGCGTTCCTGAACATGCGCAGCCAGGGCGAAGGCGTCAGAGAAGGTCTGAAGTCTCTCGGGGCCCAGGGCCACTGCCAGCCCAGGGTGCAGCGCTCCGGGTGCGGCATCATGGCCAGGTGTCTCCCGTCCTTGGAGCAGAGCCCCGCTATGCCCTGAGGGGACCCATTAGGGTTCAAAGGGTACTCTTCAGTGGGATGACCCTGGTCGTCAAGGTAACGCAGGGGGGCGAGCCGACCAGAAATAATCTGCTCCTGGGCCTGGGAGCTACGGAATTGCATCAGACCTGTGAATGAAAGAGTCTGCATGAAAAATCGATATTAAACACAGCTGTCGATTGCACAACATGCTGACCCTGTGAGTCAGCAGAACGAGCCGTTGTGCAAGTTCAAAAGTTTCACACCGAGCGACCTTTTTCATGCTCGGTTACGATTCAATGCCGCATCGGCCACTCAAGCCTGTGTCAGGGCTCGGTGTCGTTAGTCTAACTGAGAACAGAGGACTACAAGCACAAGTTCTGCCAACAGCTAAGCACAACAACATTATTGATCTGCAACACTGTACCTTCTCCGTGTGCAACCCAGACACCCAGAGCTGAGCCCGCCATGCCTCTGAGCCAGGCGGATGGGGACTCCTGGATCCCAACGCTGACAAAACGAGACTCAAACCTGCCGGACTTGTTGTGGGTCAGCACCACTTCAGTGTCTGAGGGGAAGTTGTTAAAGCAAGTTTATTTTAATGGCGCACAAGGTAATTTAGCGTGCTTTACATAAAAGGCATCAAGATAACAAAAAACGTTTAAATTAAAATTGCCCAAACAGAACAAGATATCTAGCAAAAGCAGGTGCAAATGGGAAAGTCTTGAGTCAAACAAGGGTCATTTCGGTTTAACACCCCATTTCCTATCATCATTATTACTATAATAACCGTTTTGTGCATTTCCTCTCACCTGCTCCATCCTCGCCCTCTCCCACCCAGCCCAGCAGGGCGAGCAGCTGGCAGCCGTTACACACACCCAGACTCAGTGTGTCGTCCCGCCGCCGGAAGCGATCAAACTCAGCCTTGGCTTTTGGATTATACGCAACAGTAGCAGCCCAACCTATTAGAAAAGATGACTGGTCTCACAAAAGGAAGAATTCTTATATCCAAGCGGCGTATGAGTGTGCGCGTATTTGTTAATTTGCCTTTAGCTGAACCCAGGACGTCCGCGTAGCTGAATCCGCCGACGAACACGACGGCTTTGAATGACTCCAGAGTTAGGGAGCCAGAGCACAGGTCCTGCATGGTGACGTCCCACACCTACACACAGATGTAAGAAAGAGTCATGCACACCAGCTCCACAGCTCATTGTCAACATACGCTGAGTTAATGAAGCTCTGACTGGCTACCTCAAAGCCGGCCATATACAGAGACACAGACATCTCTCGGTCTCCATTACTGCCCTCCTCTCTGACCACAGCTACACGAGGCTGCCCTGCAGCTGAAAGAACAACACACGTCAGAGATATTCAAATAAAAATATACTACTACATAAAGACAATTGTCTTACCAGTACTAAGTTTGCAGTGGCAGCATGGTATGATATGGATTTCTATGATATTAGTTTTATTATCATTCCCACCAAAAAGGTTGTTTTTATTCTTTAAAAGTTTCTAATAATAACTGTGCTATTTATAAGAACTAAGAAGAAAACCTCACTGCCACCCCAATCACTACTGAACAGAAAAGTTTAGGCCAACTGTACATATTCTGTCAAACTGTTAAGAAAGTCAGTTATTATTTCTAATATTTTCAAATGATTAATGTGGTAAATAGCTGCTGCCTTGAAATACACAAAATCTTCTGAAAATGGTACCAGTCTTGTTTGGTCTTACTCAGCTGGCTGATGCTGGGCATTTCAGAGGGGTCAAAGGTCAGTTTGAAGTATGGCTGTGTCCTCTTTGCTAGCCCCTCCTCTTCCTGTTTAACACAGATCTCATTGGCCTGAAGGCGCTCCAGCTGGAAACTGGTGCCCTCCCATAATGCTCTGAGGTTAGGCAGCAGCTCTTTGAGTACTTCCTGTCCATCCACACGAACCCTGACCTGAAAGACAAGTGAGGCAAATGGTAAACAACGGTCATCACAGATAAGATAAAAGCACTTGAGGTCCACATTGAGGTTAACGACTCACCACAGCCTCTGGTCCAAAGGCGCCGGTTCTGCCGACACGATGGCACTGCACACCGGCGTCAGTGTATCTCTGACACACTGTCTCCACATTGAGCTGTGAAACCTCAAGAACCAAACCCAGCTCCTCGCTGAACAGCAGCTCCATGACTGCACAGACACAGATGATGCCAATGATACACAGTTTATATCCTGTATGTGTGAATCACAGGGAAACCAAACCAAGAGATGCATCAGCTCACTAACCTCCAGTTCCTTGTGATGACAACTCAACATCAATCCCACGGTTTCCTGCAAACGCCATCTCCAGCAAGCAGGAAATGAGGCCACCATCGCTGATGTCATGTCCAGCACTCAGCAGACGATCTGAAAGAAGAGAAGAACGTCTCATCCATCATCCACAGTTTCTTTAAAATGACAAGTTACTTTTTTAAATGTCGCTGTGCTGCGGGTACATGGTAAGTCCACTAGGTGGCTGTGTATCACAGTGCAAAACTGCAGCCTTACAGTTCAAGAATAAATTCGGTATGGAAATAAAAGTTTACTCTAATGAATCACAGCAAACTTCCTTTTTCTTTTCTGAAACTCTTTGCCTGCGAGTACAAGCTGACCGTGAATGAGTGTCTGAGTGGTGTTGAAGCAGGCAGTCAATAGTTCTGGCTGGTCCAGGTCAGGAGAGCAGTCTCCTAGCTGGCTGTAGCATTGAGCCAGGGCAGAGCCTCCCAGGCGATGACGCCCTGGACTGAGTGGAACCCACAGCAGCACGCCTACAGACAGAGGACAAAGGGTCAGAGGCAGGCTGTCTGGAGCACATGTATGCGTTTTTGTATGTGTGTGTGTGTGTGTGTGTGTGTCTGTGTGTTTTTCTTTATGCTGCAGAGAGAAAGGTGTGTGAAGTCTGGGTGAGATGAGGATATTTCTATGTTGCTATTTCTGCTGTTACAAACTGAAAGCTAAACTATGAATAAAAGAGAATAATATCCACAACTGGTTATAAGCAAACTTGTGTGGGTGCGTGTGTGTGTGTGTGTGTGTGTTTCTGCGAGAAATACCTTTGCCATCTGGATCCTCGAGATCGGGCGTCACGGTGGCTGTGATGTCAGGACAAACAGCATATGCTGAAATAACCAGAGCACCTGAAACAGCAGGAGAGCCAAACTTAGCAAAAGACGCTTACTGTATAGACACAGTGTATGTCTATACAGATACAGGCATGCACATACGCACACACACACAATGACGGTACCTGGAGCTTTGACCGTCTCTTTCCCGACTCTAGCGGCCATACTTAGAGAGTCCTTGCCGCCATCGATGGCCACACCCAGCTGACCCATGACCTCACACATGGCTTTGCAGGCATCCCAGAGGCAGGCTCCCTCGCCGGGCAGCTTGGCGGCCCACATCCAGTTGCCGCTGCACTTCACATCCTGAAACACACGACACGATAGTTACTGAAAACCTGGACGCTTAGGTAGACAAATCACACCACTGTGAAGAAGATCTGGTTTACAGAGTTGTTATAATTTGGCAAAGAACTAGAATAACCACTGTCGTATGTATTTTAATCTAAATGTGTGATTTTCTTTCATCACTCTCACCTTCAGAGCTGTGACTCTGGCAAACACCAGATTGGTCAGAGCTTCTGCAACAGCCATGCGAGCCCCTGCCGCAGGACAGACCAGGCCTTTAATTGGCTGCTCCCCGATGGCAGTAGCTGCTCCTTCCACGCTGAACGGTGACAGAGCAACAACAGCCACGTCGGCCAATGGGGTGTGGAGAGGGCCGACGCACTGTTGCTGGGCAACCAACCCAGTCACAGACCGGTCCACCTAAGAGAGAACAGTGAGTGAAGACAGGGAACAAATGCACAAATGTACCTTTATAAGACAGGGTTGTAACACACACCTTGTTGGTCAGGTAGCGTTTGGATGCCACGGCGGGCAAACGCAAAACTCTGTCCAGCGCATCTTTGACTGTCAGCCCAGCAGGAAGCGCCAGTGGCTGATGGCACGGGGCCAGACGCTCCATCTTAAACTCCTTCTGCGGCATCTTGCCCAGAACCCACTCCAGCTGCAGGTCGACAGGACAGCGCCTACCGTCTGCTTTATCGCCGCGGCTTCCCTCATCATCCACCAGCACAATCTGTGGGAGATTAAAATAAACACGGCGATGCCGATCTTGAGTCTATTTTGGTGTGATACTTGAGTTTCACGGATTGATTGGTAAAGTGGATTTATCCACTTGACCCGGGCTGAAACGTGCCTTGCCGTCTCCGGTGATGTTTCCCACAAAGTCAACAGGGCACTTCTCTCTCTGACACACCCTCTCCAGGAAGCCCCGGTCTGATGGGCGGAGCAGCAGAGCATTGCTCTCCTGATACTCTGCCCCCCACAGCTCCAGCACACTCAGTGTGGGGTCACCTTTCTTTTCAAGAGAGAGAGGAGAGGAAGCAATAAAAGTGATATAAAATGAGAATCTGTGGGTTTGTTTATCTTTGCGTTCATTGCTTTGCTCGTGTGCTGCTCACCTTAAATCTACTGCAGTAGATCACGGCTCCTGCTGGCTCACTGAGCTCCTTGAGCACATTACCTGAAGATGATAATATGATTCAATATATTACCTTTTCTCTCATTGCCCACTCTTTATGTAAATCCTGAAAATCCTCTACCATTTCCACCCGCTCCCTGGTCATGAATACTGCAGATTGGGTTCCTGCCACTTCTTTCCAGACAGGCCCTGAGAGCGCGGTTCATCTTCTGCTCCATCTCAGCATCTCCCCTCTGCACCGCACCCAGATCCCGGTCGCTAGAGTTGTCGCCCTGGACCTGTGAAGCAGAATTGTATTTGAATACAGTGAAACCTGTGCACAGCGTGAGGTTGCTGCTACTCTGTGTGAGTTACTGTAGTGAACGCACTTCTACAGAGGAGGCCGCTCCTCCTCCCACGCCGATTCTGTACACCGGCCCTCCGATCTTCACCACTTCCATTCCTGATCGACAAGCACAGCAGAGGAGCAATGGGGCGCTGTGAGTCATTGATCGACGTAAATATAGCCTCTGCATTGATCAAAACACATCTCACACACACTGAGTTAAAGCATTACCCGCCTCCGCCTCGTCTTTCTTTACATGTGTATGTTCAATAGAACCGAGACCACCACTGAACATGATTGGCTTAATCCACTCCCGCCGCTCTCCATTCGCCAGCCTCATGCCGAAAGAACGAGCAAAACCTACGAACATTTATTTTTTATGAAAATGTATAAACAGATGAATGTAAATGATGATCAAGATCATATTTTAACATATAATTACCACTGAATATAATCTATCAGCTATAATAAGAGCTGCAACTATAAGATTTATAGCAAATGGATTAAATGGAATTAATCAACAACTATATTGATAATCAATTTTAAAATATAGATTTTTCATACAATAATGCCAAATATGCTGAATATCTCTGAATTCAGCCTCTCAAATGTAAGGATTTAGTCCTTTTCTCAGTCATATACGACAGAAAATTCAATATATTTAGGTTTTGGACTGTTTGGATTGAGTTTGGAGAAACTATGCACAGTATTTTTGCACAATTTTTAAAAATAATTTATTGATTGACAGCTAAAATAATAAAGGATTAAGCGTTAAAATCAATCCAAGCATGCTTCAGCGGGGTGCCCTACCTGACAGGACAGGTTCTCCAAACTTGTTGCCGTAGTCTGAGGCTCCATCGCTGGCCTCAACTGCCACCTGCAGCGGAGGAGCAAAGCTGGATGGATACTCCCAGCCCTCTCCTGTAGACTCCCAGGGAAGGATGTAACCTGGAGCAATGGACAGTGATAACGGACATAGTATTGAAGAACAATGTTACATTTTGAGTGAAGGAACTGAAGCATACGGTTTTCTGTCGCACACCTGGTATGTGCAGGTTGCCGAAGCAGTATCCTGCAGTGCCAGCGATGACGTGGCCTCCCTGTCCAGCACTCTGCACATCTCTGATGCGACCTCCTGTCCCTGTGGTGGCACCACTGAACGGAGCCACACCTGGAGGTCAGACGGGACGATGGTGATTCATTGGACAACAGTGAAAAAGGGACATGCAGGCTGCAGGTTAGCACGATGTTTTGCACATCCTGACCTGTCGGGAAGTTGTGCGTCTCTGCGGTGAAGATAACGTGTCTTACTGTGCGTCTCGTCTCATACGGGCTGGCTTGAGAGGGATCATTTGGATAAACACACTCCAACTCCATCCCTTTGATACCGCTGGACACGCACATTTCACACTGAGTCGGGGTGAACAGAAACAAACAAACACACACTCGCGCAATGCTGTTTCTATTCTGACCTGCTGTTGTCGCAGAACTTGATGACGTTGTTCTGGTTGCTGTGCTGCTGGGTGTCCATTATAAGACTGAACAGGGTCTCCTTCTGCTCCTGCCCGTCGATCTCCATCCGCCCCCGAAAGAACCAGTGACGACTGTGCTCGCTGGGATAGCAGGGTACAAAGAAAATAAGAAATACATTTTAAAAAATCCCTTGCGAGCCTAGCAACATGCACAACACAGTCTAATCTGCACGCTGCAGACAAACCCCCACCTGTTGGACTGGGCCAGGTCGAAACACTCCACACTGGTGGGGTTCCTTTGAATCCTCTGGAACATCGACGTGTAGTAGTCCAGATCCCAGGAGTCAAAGGCCAGACCTGCACGCAGAACAACACACATTCTTGAGATTTTGCTTGCAAAAAGCAACCACGGCTGAAGATGGAAAGATGTTTCACGTGCACCTTCAAACAGCACCGCAGACATAAAAATCACAAAGTAGTTTGCACTGCACGCACGGCGTCAAACACACACAGCTCTGCATTTAAGAATCATACGGCGCGCTTCAAGACAACAGACACTCAAAAATGACTGGAGACAGTTTTGATATTATTAACGACATGAACTTTTCAGGGAGTGCTGTCATAAATGATTATTGCTTTAAGACGAGGTCACTTCACCTGCAAGAACTTGCTTCACTTCTATTAAACACCACGTTTAACTCAACTGGGAAAGAAAAACAGTGAAAGTGAAGTCAATCCTTCGGGGGAATTAAGTGGCAACAGTGTCAGGAAATTACTGATAGACCCTTTTTTAATAATCGCCTCAATTCACTGGTCGAGCGTGGTGGAGCCTGCAAAGTATGTACTGAAATTATTCTCATCTGTCTGAGCAGCTTGTGAATATTAATGAACGCTGGGCAGTGAACAGTGAACAAGCAGAGCATGGGCATAAGCACGCACGACACGTCCTGTCACGGTGGCCAGTGTCAGTTCAAAAGCTGTTCATATGAAGAGAAGAATAACTAATCGCCACCAATGCGGGACGATAATCTAGTTTTGGTCTCACGAGGGTTAAAGCTGAGAGCATTTGTCGCTTTATCTGTTACTCAACTGGTAGAAAAATATACCAGGAATTTGGCACAAATGTCAAAAGGCGGCAAAGTTGTAATTGTGAGGATCTGCTGCAGGTGTAATTGCAGTTGTATAAGGTAAATTTAACATTTTGACTTTGCAGTGGCACCTTTGACCCAAAAGTTAACAGAGTCTCAACTCAACAGAAAATTCAGCTTTTATTGTTTAACGTATTGCCTCTTTTGTGACTAAAAAAACTTGTGAAAACTGGACTAATACCAAGTAATTAAGTACCTGACTTCCCATCAAACAAAGTGAGCCCTTCTCTATTTCTTATTTCCTCTCATGTGACATCACATAACAGACACGCACACTAAACACACGCAGGCACGGGTACGATAATGAGCGGCATCATTGCGGTCCTGTGACTTTAACCAGCTAAGTAATAATGTCATGCATCATGCGACACCATTACCTCCAGCAGCAGACACAGCGTGCTCTCAGAGAGCTGCAAGACTGAAAAGAGGCGTAGAGGAAGAGAGAGGAGAGGAAGGTTACAGTGCATTAAGGATAATTAGAGACTGGGTAACAAGAGTAAAGAGACTGAAAGAGAGGCCGAAGCTGAATGGGAATCTTTATAAACTAGTCTCACCCAGCTCGTCATTTGCTGCCTCCAGGGCCGCACGACCCTTCCCCAGGATGTCCACCTCAAACACAGGCTGCGGTTTGGTTTCCACGGCGAAAGAAGTGATGGGATGTTGATAGATGCATTCTGTCATGCTGTCATACAGACACTCAATCAGCTTCTTTATGTCCCCATTGTGCTCCGTCATGCTGTCTCCAGTCTTTGGCTGGAGGGGATTGAGACGGAGCTCATCAAAAGCACGAACAAGAAGTGAAAACGCATCCTGTATCTGTGTTTGAGAATATGATTTTCCTCTGTGTGTGTGTGTGTGTGTGTGTGTGTGCAAACCTTAATCAGAAACCTGCGAGACAGCTCGATCCGTGTGACGTTAGTGAGGCCGGCGCTCTGGCAGATGGACACGGCGTTGGTGGACCAGGCTGTGGAGAAGTTCAACCTGAGGAGCAAAGCAGCAACTACAGGAATGAAAACAGTCTGAAGACACTTCTGCTTAACTTTGATGACGTCTACATCGCTGCAGTCGAGTAAAAATGACTCTTTAAATCAAAACTCTACAGTGCTACCATCCATTTCCTTTTTGCCAAATGGACCTATTATTGTTTAATTCACTAAAAAAACTTAAAAAAGGATATGACACAACAGATACGACAGAAAAATCACAAGGCTGATGAAGCCTCTAGGGGCTGCTAGTGGGTCTTATCTGTTGGAAATGTGAGGATCAATTACTGAACCTTTACCTCGTCTCCCATTTGGATCATCTCCCACAAGTCAGAGCTCAAACCTGTTCCAGTGTTTAAAGCCATACAACAACAATCGTGCAGTACTTGGGTCAGGTGACCACTGAGCCATTTCCATGACAACACATCTATTAACAATAGAGCCAATAGATGGACCTTTTTTTTTAAATGACTGTATTCTCACACAACAGTGAAACAGTTTAGCTCATCAGGTTTAAACTGTAACTCTACTGAGGAACATAAACCCAAATGTAGGTTAAAGCAGAGCCTCAGCTTGTGATACAGGGCTTCTGTCAGTCTATGGGTGGGTGCAGTGGTACCTGGGTCCGATCTCCACCAGTTTCTCCCCGCTGCCCTCTGCGAGGTTTGGTTTCTCAGACAGCGGCTCTGCCTGCAGGGGAGGGCGAAACAACCACAGGAGGACCTCCTTCTGCTTGGCACTGAGACTCTCGCAGCCTGGACACAATCAGGAAGAAGGCGGAAACGATGACGGCACGGCAGAAAGGATAAAGCTCTTCCGGGCTACACAAGGTGAGTGTAGATGTCTGGCATTCTTCACAGCCACATCTTCAGTTATTAGTATCTCCGTCACCCACAGACAGGCGGTTACACACTCACCCGTCAGCTCCACATTGTAGCACAGCTCAGTGGTGATTGACAGCTGCGGGTAGAGCTTGGCTGCCCTCTGCAAGGCTCGCCCTTTCACGACTTCATTACTGTAGAACCTCACTACAGCCATGACTGACAGAGGGGCAGAGAAATAAAGTCGGTTTAAATACCTCCATTAATAACATCGATCACAGAATGCCAAAGAAGATGATGAAGTGCAGGCATTATCTATCAATGATATTGATTTACCCCGTCTCACCGAGTGAGATAATGGATGGCTAAATCGGAGGTCAGGGAGACTCAGGGGTCAATACTGATGATCAATGAAACGTGAAACCTTTGCCACCGGATCAGCTCAGATCAATAAGACCAATCAAATAAAAAAAAATCAGGAAGCAGAACAAAAATAATGACATCTCTAAAAACTCTCTGCATGTTCAGACCATGAAATAATTAATTCAATGAAATGTGTAGACTCAGTGTTTAGATGCCAATAAACTCAGTGCATCTCAGCATACTTTTGCCCAAAAGATGTATTTAGATACAGAACCCCATGGTTATCTGCATTTCTGTCAACCAACATTATAATTTTTCAAGAAAACTTATGAATATAAATATATATATAAACCTTAACTTATAATTAAAGATATTCTGATCAAACACCATAGTATATTTGTGTTTTTTAGTCAACATGTAACTATAATCTGTCATTCTGAGCAGTCCTGATGCTGTGGTTCATTCATTGTCAAACCCTAAACACACACTCCTTACAATTAACTCCTTGATTGTGCGCATGTTGGAGGTCACACACTGCACAGTCAGGAGCTTTTTGTTAATCCTTAACCACACGAGGAAGACTGCAACTCCCTTCAACATACACCCAAAACTCTCCTAACACTTTGTGATGATGGGACGGTTTGTGTGAAGCAGCTCATCTGCAGTAACAACACGGATGATTACACGATATCTTAAGATGACACAAGATAACGGTGACATTATTTCCTGTTTGTAAAACAAAAGTTAGGGCTGCTGCGTGCCCCTGTTGTGTGTGTGTTTCTGGCTGAATTTGTGGAAAGCTAAGTGGCTAAAGAAAAGTACCTGAGTTAGCAGAAAGCTAGTTAGCTTAACTCACGTGTAGCAACTTCAGCGGTTTTGTTTAGGATGACCAGTTGAGACGCCTCACACCCCCCGGAGTGCTGCAGAGACTTGCGCTCCTTCTGAATGGACTGAAGGTGGCTTGGTTGAAGAGAGGTCTGCAGACTTTCAGGACCTGGATGGACCTCTCTACACCCACGTGGGAGCCGTTCCACTGTGTGCGCATGCGCGAGAGCTACTCCGTGCCATTGAATTTTCACTGAGTGGTTTCAGGGCAATAAGGGTTTTTAGACTTTACAGTACAAATTGTAGAGCTGGGATGCAGTTTTCTTCATGCAATCTGCACTATACTGTGAATTTAGTAGTTTTCCTGTTAAGGGCGAATATCCCAATTTCACAAAGTGCCTCGCGCCAAAGGTTGTTAATTGGGGGCAATGAGGTCATGTTGTCCGTGTGTCTGTGCCGATTTGAGGCTTATTTCAACATTTATTTTCCATCCTGCAAACTCACACGTGGTGGATGTATATATGGGTTGGTTTCAGTGTTTGTAGTCAGGACTGAGCATTGTCAGCCACGAAACGATGGGAAATAAAACAGTATTGCCGTATTTTACATATGATTTCCTCGGTTTCCTGAAGAGAGTAATATATTTGTTCCAATTCATGAAACTTCCAGAAATTACTATTAAATTAAAGCAAAACAATTCAGAGATTTTGCATTGGTTTCTGGATGTGTTTAAGATCATGGAGAACACTTGGACAAATAACCTTAGTATTTGTTAAGTCTTTGCACTGCTATAGATTCACTATTTTTCTTATAGTGTGACTAAATAAAAAAACGACTTTCTCTGACATGTTTCTACCTGAACTGGTTCTTGTGTTAATTATTTTGGACATGTTGGGAAAATAAATATCTGCAGGGTGTGCAGTCTGTCTTTGATGGCAGTGTTGAAAAAACTCCCACACACAAAAGAGTCAGGAGCTGCAGTCTTAGATATATTTAATAAATTAAAGCCAAGGTACAAAAAAAACAATGTACATTTCATACCTCCCTCCCCTCCTCCACCAACTACTCTTTCTATAAACTGTGACAAACATTTGTTTTTATTTCTTCACCTCGAAACAAGACCACAATACAGACTGAGGATCAGTGTCAAACGTCCAGTCGGACCCGAAGGCAGGGACGACTCACTCGCAGAGCTTATTCCTGTCTCGGGTCTCAGTCTAAATCACGTCTTTCTGTGGCGTCTCACACACTGAACTTGTTTGTCCCCTGAAACCCCTGAATTCCCCTCCCTCCCCCACAAAACACATACATGCTACATGTCTGCAGGCACCTCGGATAAGACAGAAGGATTAGGCTGAGATAAAGTTTATCAGAGACCACAAAGTACATTTCGATGCTGAGTGTTATTAGATGTCAACTGGTCCTGCTGATTCACTAGACAGTGTATTTTACAGCCATTACACCACTTCACCAATAACGTCTCTGGCATAATGGATGAGCACAGAATGTCGGTATTAATTCTTGTTGCAAATGCTGAAAAACTTTCTCAGACATCTTATGTTTAAGTTACCGAACTCTCTAATCCTTCTTTGTCCTCTCCAAGGCAGTGACCAGATGGATGAAAGGATTTTGGGTGGCTTGTACACAAGCATTTAGTTAGGAGCAGTAGTTGGTGTCAATAACAGATAGATAGATGAGTCTGGTCAATGATTATCACTGGCTGGTCATTCCAGATGATAAGGAGGTTAAATAGATGGGTGTGTGATTGCCAGTGAGCAGCGGAGGTGAAATGCTGGACATGCCCGGTCAGTCTTTAAGCAAAGAGTAGTCTGAATGAGTGTGGTGTGAAGAAATGAATTGGCTCTTTGTTTAAAAGGTAGGAGGAAGTTATGGATGTGTACTGTAGGTCCAATATAAGTGCACTGAACAAGTGGAAAAGGATACATCTGTGCACACGCACGCACACACACAACCTCTCGCACATACAAGTATGAACACACTCATACAGTCACCTACACAGAAGTGTTCAGCAATAACTGTTAATATGCACAACTTGATTAATATTTTTGCACGATTACAGTGACTAAGCAGTCCGTCGTCAGGATGATTAATCCCTCCAAACTCTCAGTTCCCTTCTCAGTTTCCATCTTATGCCTCTTCCTCACTGCCAGCTACTAAAATTCCTGTTTCCCCTGCAGGCTTCGCACTCTAGGCAGTCCTGCTTTACCTAAGGGACCAATGCATTAAAAACACTCCCTACAACCCAAGGAGACTGCAGTATGACTGAGTGGGACTGTATGTACATGATATACAGCCCTATACACAGAGGGCTAGGCGAGAGAGCATACTGAATTTAGTCCAGTTATGTGGCTTTCTTTCTCTACTCACACCCCCTAAAAAGGCATATTTAACCAAAAAAAGGGACAGATTAACAAAACATTTGATATGATGATAATTTGGCAAAGTCAGAGATCACAGGGGCATGAGTGAGACTCTAAATATATTTGTATTGACGTCATTTGTCCTGCAGAATCCCCTCCTGACATTGGTCCTTTCTCTCTTCCCGTTAGCAGCAGCAGGACTGACAATCACCACCTTTCTATTTGTGTATACATATACATTTATATAATTAATTTGATTTATTTTGAAAAATAATGTCAAGTAGCTACGTACGATACCACTACCATTTCATATGGATGCTAATCACCAGGAAACAGCCTAGGAACCACGGGAAGATCTAGAAAGGCAGAACAAGACAGAGATAGAAGGAGGCGTGAGGCAGCATGCCGGGAGTGCTGCTCGAAGCTCTTCCAATGAAAAGACCTTTAAATAAGAGGAGAGAGGGGGGAGAGAGAAACAATCGATCTTATAACAGAGAAAAAAAAAAAAGATCGGAGCAGAGAGGACAGCCTCCCTAAAGCCACCAGGGACTTAATGTTTGTCCATTAATCCGATGGCAGGTCTGTGCTGGAATGGTTCCATGTCTTGTCCTGCGGTGGGTCGGGTTGTCATTACAATCATTTCATGATATCTTCACTGAAGGGGTTTGTGAGAACTGTATTGTTGTGGCATCCAGCTGTTTTGCGCCGAGGGCAGAGGTCACGGTTAGGTGAGGGTTCAAGGGTAGAGTTTCAGTATTCAGCGGCGTACTCTGTACCATGGAGCCCTCTGCACAGTAGTGTGAACTCCTTCACTATGTCCTTCACCTTTCGCTTGTTCACTCGCTCTCTGCGCAACAGGGGAGGCAATAAAGAGGACAAACATACAGTTATATAGTATAAATGTGAAAAATATGGTGGCTGACCACCTGGATGACTGAGAAGCTGGTAAATGAATGTCTGGCGGTGCTACCTGAGGATCTGATGTGAGAAGTTGTCTTTCTGTTCAGTTGTGACCCGCGATGACGGGAACCCAGGAGGCTGCAGAACCTCCTTTAACCACACAGCCAGCAGAGAAAAGCAGTGCTTATTCAGACTGAAAAGCACCTCTGCAAACTGGTCCATCAGGCTCCGAGATGCCCCGCCTCCAATGCCCTGGAGAGAGCGTGGGAGAAATTTCACAACATGGACTTAATTACAGCAACGGAGGAAGAAACGTTTGATGTGCGATAACACAGCCAAGTGCAGCACCGGGGAAATGATGAAACTTTTCTGCGGAGTGACGTGTGAGTGTGTAATGTGGTGCTTCTCACCTCCAACACGGCCTGAATCAACAGCTTTCCGTCCTCCTGCACCACTCTGGCCAACGGAGGCACATCCGAGCAGTGGGGTAACAGTTCAGTCTACGGCACAAACACAGAGATAATCAGCACATTTGAAGCCAAATGACTCATTTATAAACATGCATATTTTTGCAACATTTCAAATTGTGTGTGTGTGTGTGAGAGAACTCACAAAGAACAAGCATGTTGACTTGACTGTCGGAGCCTCAGGAAATTTGAGTGACAGTACTCCTAGAAGTGGGAGAGGGAGTCAGAAACATAAATACACTTCTGGAGGATGGTGTCAAACATTTACAGTTTGTACTTTGTACTGACAGGCACATATTTCGCAGGAACTGTAGCAAAAACACCGAGAACAGTGTGTAAGAGTGTGTGTGTATATGCAAACAACGCGCAGAACTTACCACAGTGGAACACTGCTTTCACATCAAGACTCTCAGACAAGAACAAATCGGGCTTCCGTTTGAGGGCCTACGAGGCAGATAAAGGCATTAAACAGAGTATGTTTCTGTCGGCCCGACCCAATCGGTACTGCTTCACTACATTCCACTGCATAAGCTGCTTCAAAATACTGCTATCAACAATGCCGCTCAGCCTGGTAGCCGGATCTGACAGCAACACAGGACTGAGAACAGATCTGCCTACCAGGCTATAGCACTCTCTCCATCTGTTTAGGAAAAACTATATGCAAACTCATACAGAGATCCTCCAATGCAGAACTCAGCAGGTATAACAAACAAATTGCAAAAACTCAAACTTTGAAATCATTAGAAACTTAATCAAACTAAAGGCAATGATGGTTTTGTTTCTCAAAATCAATTATATTGGAAACATTACTTTTCCTTGTTTTTGGTTGACTGGATTGAATATGCAACAGAAGTGTGTAAGTAATTAACATGTGCAGATAAAGAGAAATACAACTCATCTCGTAATAATGAACTCATTCAGGATGGAGGAGAGGAGAGAGGGAGAGAGGGAAAGGGAGAGAGATGAAGGTCAGATCTATCCAAAGATAGAAAACAAAGGAAGAAGAATGAAGACGGAAGACAAAAATATAAAACAGAAGAGCCATCAGCCAATTTGTCTGAACTGATTAATATTAGTTGAATATTAATTCATTTGGGCTTTGATTGGCTCTGGGCTGGAATGACTTCAGAGGAGGACTTGGCTCAGAGACTAACCAGTCACCTGAGACCACAAAATGCTGATACTGACGCCATTACATCATCTTCCTGAGAGCGCCGCATCAACTGAAATATTTGATCTAAGGCTTCGATTCTGCTGATGTTATTCCACAGAGCGAATGTGCCCCGATGTTGACTTTACTGAAAAAATGCGGAAGATTTTGTAAAACTGTACGTGCTTAAAATGATGGATTTCCATGCAAAGTATATTCACAAATAGGTGCTCATTGTTCTGTCATCATCATCTTATTTATCATCTTGGCAGCTTGTTGAGCAGTACAATGAATCAATGACGATGACATAGGTTCCTCTCTGCATTATGTGTCAAACATGCACTGACATCTTTCTCAGCTTCTGAGGTCTTCGCCCAGCTGCGGCACGTCCAGTGTGCGACCACAGCAGGGAGACCTTTAAAACGCTATTCAAGAACTAATAGCAGTTAATAAACTGAATAAATGTGAGTATTACCGTTAGGAATCATAAACATAAAAGGAGTACTGGTGTATTGTCAGTGTTTTGCGTACTGTGATGAGATTATCAAAGACTTATGTTGTTCTGCCACTTCTGAAAACTCTACACTCGCTCTGTGCTTTCTGTGGTGAGGTGACTGTTAGAATCAAAAGCGTTTGAGGAGAGATGGGCGTCTCTTTTTCAAACATTCCTCTCATGTTTCATTCCTCTGCCTCGCCAATGTGATGGGACACCTTAGGGCCCAGTAACAAAGAACAGAAAGAGGCAGAGAGGGAGAAGAGGACAGAGAAACAGGGAGAAATCAGAAAAAGAGAGAAGGAGAGAGAGAAACCCAAAGTGAATGAAATAAGAAACCAAAAACACACCTGAGCTTGGAGTTGCATAAATGAATCAACAATATCAGGATGATCCCTGGGTCCTAAAATATAATAAAGATGAAACTTAAGAAATCATAAGAGAATAAGAATAATATACAAACAGCAACTGAATAGATTCAACAGTCATGTGGAAATAAAAAGAGAACTCAAAAATATTTCATTGAAATAATTCACACGTGAGTAAGGAACGAAGGGGAGAAGGAGGAGGGGAGGGGGCATATGAAGCTTTGGCAGAGTCTTGGAGGAACAGACCAACCAAAAACAAAAAACAGGCAGAAGACAAAGACATGGGTCTGTTTGGAGAGAAAAAAAGAAAGAAGTAACGAGAGAAAAAGAACAAACCTAAAGAAACAAAAGTGGGTTTGGAGTGGGAACCCAGGAGGCACCTCTGTTACTGTTACAGTTTGGAGGGAAAGGGGCACCAAACCTGAATGAACCCCCTTCCCTTTTGACCTCCTCCCCATGAGGCACCGCTGGCATCAACAGGACCAAACAACAAGCAACACGTTTCCTCTCAGTCTGAAATAAGTGCCTCAGGGGAGGAGGTCTCTGTGAAAAGGGTCCATTCAGAGCTGGGCAATAAGATCCCCTTTGCTTTAAAGGTGAACCCATAGCCATCAGTATGAATCACACTCAGAAGATCAGGATAGGCTCTGATATCACTACCCCCCTTATGCTGGACACAGACTACAGGACTTTTTAAAGTATGACAGATTGCAAAAGATGCACATTAAACACACGTTTCCTGCAGAAGCTTCTGGACTGAAGAATCCACATCCAGATTCCTGACTTTCAAACATGGTTTTCTCCGATGGCTTAAGATTGATGTTGGAAAGACTCCAACAGCAAACTTGTAATGAAACAGAACAAATGTCTGTAGTAAGCGCCCAGCTTTAGCTGTTCCCAGACTCCAAACAAGTTTCCTGCTCAATACCCCCCTCCAGCTCTCATCCACACACAACCCCTGGAGAGAATACAGGGCTTATTCAGAGGGCTGCGATGGAGAACCCGACTCTAATCCAAGCACAGCAGTGGCTGCAGCTGTATTGAGCTGCCCCACCCTGCTATGTTACATGTCAGCCGACTGAATAAGCTGTGCTGTGACTGTATCCTGTACTGATACTGTCTACTAACAGGCACCTGCTCAGAAAAGAAAAGAGTTTAGAGGCAGGAGGAGAGGCAGCCATTACTTAACCAGTCAAAGCAGGAAAGGAGGAGAGGAAAAAGGGGACAACACAAAGGGAAGGGGAGCAGCAGACGGAGCTGGTACAAGAACCCTAACCCAAGTGTAGTGGATGAAAGTGTACAATCTCATTCATGACTTTCTTATGTTGAGCAAAAAATCTGAACCTAAGTCTGTCCCCAGGGTAACGCGCGTAGAAAGAAATGTCTAATTAACGTCAAACATTTTACAAAATGAAGTCATTTTCATGCAGCCCAGACACTAAAACAATACATCCACAAAATGAATTTAAAGAGATGAAATAAGCAAATACTAGGCTGATAAATACAGAAAACATTGCAACATGTTGATTGCATGAGGAAAATGAGAACAGTCTTGCAATGATTTAATAAACAGTCAGGGGAGACACAAGTCTGCCTTGGTAAAATGATCATTTGTTACTACAACACGTCAAGCAGACAGACCATTTTGTGCTTCCACGCGCATTAATGAGTAATGAGAGCAAATGTTCAAGGATCGACTGTGACAACAGAGTCAGATGACATTTAACCTTTCGTCATTTTCCTGTTTGTGGCCCCCAGCCTGATCTGTTTTGTTATCTAAAAATGCAATAGCGCGTCAGGCTTTGCGTACAATTAAAGTAGGAAACCACTAAATACATAACAATATGTTTTCTTTAACAAATTTGTTTCCAGTTTCTCTCCTTTCCTCCTTTACACCGAGATATGATTTTGAAACCCGTGAAACCAGTATGATCAGATACAGTAAAAGGTCTACAACTCATTTGAACAGATACATTTGACAGTATTCACAGTCCCGCCCCCACTGGACCCCCTACCTTGCTGGAAGATGGACAGTGTTACCGAGGTAACCAGCTCAAACAGAGCTTTGATGGGTGGAAAGTGGTCGGTCTCACTGGCAAAGATATGCACCATCTGAAACAGCAGGACTTCACATTAGACACTCGCTGTGTTCAGATGCACACAAAAAAACAGGTAATGGAGCAAAACCATAAAATGTCTTTACATGCACTGCAAACAGCACTTCAATACTTCTGTTTACATACAGCTGGTTATTATCAGAGTTCTCTCCTACACCCAAGACCACATTGTTTGCTTTATTAGTAAGATATAACACTGCAACCTGCAGAGTTAGTACTGTTTTGTTGTAGCACTAGGAGTGATAGTGCAGTGAGAAAACAAGTTCTGGAGTGAGAGCAGTCTTTTGTCAGTGTGCTAATGTGTCTGAATTTTACAAATAACCTACTGCTCAGCTGTGGAAACAGACTAAATAAATAAATGCCCAAGATATTTGGTTTCTCCAGCAGAAACTGACTCATGTTAACTCCGCCTGTGTTCACTGGATTTATCTTAAGCATAGAAACATGCAACCAGGAAATGAGCATATTACACGAATACATGTAAACACAATGTCACCAGCACTAAATGCTTTATAGCCAAGATAGTGAGGGACCCTTAGTGTGACCAGACCGTGCAAAATTGCTGTTGCATCACAGTTTAGTCATGAATACTTTCTGTAACTGTGGAGCTTTAATCAAGTTACAATGTATCCTCTTTAACCTTAGACCCACTGGTGCATAGCTGATTAGCTTGTACACAAACGTTTATGACAAATCTTTCAAATCTGTGTGTGTGTGTGTGTGTGTACCTGTCGTGTAAGGTCAAGGGCTGAGGCCTGGGGAATTGTACTGTACATCTGCCCAAGCATCTCACTTAGCTGAGACACCATGGGAGCAAAGTCATGGAGGAGAGTCTTCACAGACTTCTCGAAGATGGCGCACACAGCCTGAGGGACAACATGAGATCAGCTATACGGACATGTCATCGGATCTGATCAAGTGGACGGATTTCTTAGAAAGCAGAAGTCTGACAGCATGTGGGCGAACATGTCAGTGACTCACCTCTACAACCTGCGAGTCGTTGAGCCATTTACTGAGTACAGTCTGTATGAGAGCAAAAACTTGTTGCAAAACTACCACCACCTGAAAAACACAAGGTCACAGAATTTAAAAATAAGGGTTATGCATAAAGTTAGAAACAAGCAGCGAATTTAGATTAGCATTCATGGGTGCACGCCTACCAGCACAATGACTAATGATTATGGTTGAGTGACAGGGCAAACATTTCCTCTTGACCAGCCTCACCCCTCTAACCAGCAATACTCAATAGCTGCAGTGGTGGAGGCAGCAAACCCACAGCGTGCTGTATAACAAAGCCTTAAAAAATATACTAAATGTATATAATAGTTTATATCTATCTGATGCTGACTGTTAACGTGTTCATCAAAAACCACTAACGACAGTAATGATGATGCTGTGTGTGTGATGACTGACTGGGTTTGGTCCAGGTGGAGGTGGGGTTGTTTTGACAGGTGGTGCTGAGCCGTCCGCTGACTCATCATCCTGCTTGCTGATGTCGAGTGTAGTGAAGAGGTTGGACAGCAGCCCCAAGATGTGGATGATTGCTAACTTATTGGAGGGATTTGGCTGAAAGGAGGAACATCGAAAAGAAGACACAGATCGTTTTATTTGAGAGTTTTACTTTTATACAACCTTCAGCTACTATACTAATTGTCTGGCTTGGCTGGCTTGGAACTGAAGTTGGTCCCCAAGTGCTGCACAGTACCTGCCCACTGCTCGTAACACTTCTGATTGATTAAATACAGAAAATGAATTCTCCCAAGACGATCGATAAAGATCAATTAAATGAAAACCTGAAGTGTCACACATTAAAATATAAATGAGTGACTGTTACATTCAAGCCAAAGAAGTTCACCCAGTGCTGATTAAGTCTGTCATCACTGTATTGTAATAATATTTGTCAATATTATTTGTAGAATAAAAATGGTTAATTTAGGAGAGAATAATCATTTTCTGATCAACAAAACAATTTGAAGACAAATTATATTAAATCTCAAAAATTAAACCTCAACATAAAGAAGGTACTTATATATACCAATTTTCTCACCAATCAGCACTCACACATAGACACACACAGGTAGAATCATTAATTAGGGTTTCGTGTCAGTGTCTAATCATTGCTCTGTCTCCATGGTGATGCAACAGAGCCAAAAGACTGTGAAGAGGACTCTTACCGCCACACCTCTCATCTCTGTTTCAACATCTACCTCCACACACAACGTTCATGCTTTTACAGTACAACAAGAACAGTGGGTGCACACGATGCTTGAAGCCAAAGCAGGGTGACTTCATGTTTGCAGTCAGCCCCCGTCAGACATCACGGTCATTCACCCGTGATGTAATATAACCTGAAGGTCTCCCCCACTAGGTGCCACTATTTGTCCGGCTCCAGACACAGCACCTGATTTCCTAGTCTGATGTAATGCCGATACATCAAAAAGCTAGACAGAAAACAATAAGAGAGAGAGAGGAAGTAGGAGAAGATGGATGAGATAGCATGTGGCTGTGAGAGTTTGGTGAGACGGGGAAATAGACACACGGAGAGAGAAATGAAAAGCTTCACCTAAGCTGACATCTTGATTCACCTCAGCTAAGGTCTTTACTGATTGAAGAACAAGAGATCAGGAGAAATTCAACCTCATTCCACATACTGCAGATATCAAACTGTGTTTTTTTAGACAATATCGGCTCCACGCTCGCACCATCCAGCATGGCGGCCTGCCACTCCAGGCTCTTTTGGACCTGACATTTAAACAGGCTAAAGAATTTTCATTTGCACAAGTGTGTGCATGCACATGTGAAAGCGTGACCTACTGTAAGTGTGCCTCTGTAGGCACTTTTATGTTTTCTCAGTTTGTCCTCTCTCTTGCTGTGGTGTGTGTGCGTGTGTATTTGCATGAGTGAGAGAGAAAATGTGTGTCTTTGCTACTTCCATGTGAGTCACTAGCCCATGGTGCAGGGTCAAATCCAATCTGGTCCCGCAGAGAAATGTTCCACTGCAGTGACACCACACAGACACAAGGCCTGTTCCTATTGGCCGGAGTCCAACTGTGCCTGTTCTGTCTTTGTGTGCGTGTGTGTGCGCATTCTGCTGCATATTAGTCGGTATACGCACCGTCTCATCTGCTAGCTTCTCCAGTTGCTGAATGTAAGGGGTGATGAGAGAGTGAAGGTTTCTTAAGATGTCTTCCACAGGGAGAGCGGAGAGCAGGAAGCCGAGAGCCTGCATCAGCCACATACACTGACTTGTCTGCGAGAAAAAGATGATCGCAGGGTTAGCTCCAGTCCAAGCGAGCAAGCAGCGAGCTTAACGTCTAAGAGGTTTATTAAGAGCCCACATACAGATTCTAAAGAAAACATAACTTGTCATCTTTAGACTAAAGGCTGCAAACATATTACGCAACTCTTTCACAGCGCTCCTTAATTAAAATGCCACTGCTGAAGTGAGTGTCGAGACAAAAGGAGAAAGTGAATGTGAGAGCACACACTGACCTTGTGGATCTGCTTTATAAGCACCTCCTTGAGAGAAAAGAGAAAGTCAGAGTGATCGGTTTATTCTTTTAAAAAGCACAACCAAACATACCCAAAATTAGCAATAAAGAGTGACTCTAAAAAGAAAACAACTGAAGTCGTTTCAAAGAGTACATATTATTTTTGGAAAGCCTGAAAATCAGAAAAGTCACAAAAAACTTGACGGTTTAATACGAGAAACATTTCAAACTGAGAATCACCCACACTGGATCAGAAAAGCAATAACATGTTACGAAAGAGGTGTAGATGCGTACCTGAGAGACAGCTACTATGTTGGTTGCGTATGGTGGCAGGTCATATTTGCACTCCCGACAAATTTTCTTGAGCGTAGAGACAGAGGAAACGGAAAGGTCTGGGTTCCCCAAAGCCTGGAGCACCAAGGGCAAGACACTGCTGAGCATCACCGGGTGGTCCGCCAACCATTCAGCCAAAGCACCTGGCGGGAGATTAACAGTTCAGACACTGAACGGCAAACAATATTAGAGTTACAACACCTGCGTCATCTTTAAATTACTCTAAAGCTGTTTATGGGTGCAGAGATTGTTGTGTCTCACCTATAGTGAACATCACTGTGTCGGCGAGTTGGACGTTGTTGATGCTGATTCTGGGGATGAGTCCTATCAAACCCGGGATGACGTCAGAGTAATTCACATCTATCGTCTCTGCTATGGACTGGAAGCCGTACAGTAAGGCTTCTGTGTGCTGGAGGAGGAGAACGTGGTCACTGTATGTTTTGAGTTGATAATAAATAAAGTAATTTCAGCAAAGACCAAATATTGGTATCTATATTAGAAATACAATACAAAGTGAAAATAACACAAAAAGCAGTTGTATAGCTTGTGTATTCATACATTTTAGGTTACTTTTGCCTTTTATTTAGGTTTATCTTCAGAATAATTTTGTAACATAAAATCGTAAAATATAGAAAAGAGAAAGTATTGCTTTTGAAAAACTGCTTTATCAAATCTGGTATGACACATTTCCAGGCCCCGCTTCTGTGCAACACTCAAAGAAACAGAATACTGTTCAGATTTTCTCTTTCCGTCTGTGTATGTCTCACCCACCTGCCAAGATGTGGGCTGCTCTGCATTAGTCAACAGTCTCCCTAGTTTATCATACAGGTTACTCAGCAACTCTGCTCCCAGCATCTCATACACGTACATGAGTGTGTCTGAGATATCCACCCTGAAGGACAGACATGCACAAATAGACATTTTAGGAGCTCGCAATCTTGAATCCTTATCTGTTCATCTATTTTTGCGAGACAGGTTTTGCCCTTTCAGCTGCCAGTCGAGTGAGAGTCTATTAGAGAAAAACACTCATATGCTGACCAATCATCCTGTCAGTGGGTAATTTCTGAAACACTTAGACTGTCACTGAAACACTTGCACTCAGCACTGCGCAGTAGAAATAGGGGTGTATAATACACACACACACACACACACACACAGACACAGACACAGACACAAACACAGACCTGTAGATCCTGAATTGCTCTTTCTCATCTGAGGACCAGGATGCATACTCCTGGTCAGAGGGGAACTGGGCCTTGTGTAGAAGAACATCCACAAGCTGGAAATACACCGGCCTGTACACCTGGAGATACACTGCCTGCTTATCCGACTCGAATGACATGATTTCATCCTGAGGAGGAATTTGTATTGGGAAAATAAAATGATTTATGCATTTTACAAAATAAGAGCATCTGTTATGGTTCACACAGGATATCATCATTCATTTATCACCAAGAAAACAACCTCACTATCAATTCTCTAATGTGAAAACGTGCATACACAAGCATACACAAGCATACACAAGCATACACAAACCAAGAAATCAACTGAGTTGGATGAAGACATAAAGTAATTGTTTTCAGTCAAGCTGTCATACTCCATTATATGAAAACTATCGAGAAGGACCAGTGAGACTCCACTAAGTAGCTCATTTATTCAATCAGGATGTGCAGGGAGAGTTTTTTTGTTTTTATAAAGTCTATATAAAGACGACTCTTCCCAGCAAATGCTTACTGAGCCTTGCCAGACTACAATAAGAAATGACATTATTTTGTGGACTGAATTTTACATTCCTAAAGCTGACAAAGCCAAAGGAAAATCATGCCAGCTGGAAAACATACAGCACCCTTTATGTGACAAACTAACACAACAAAACATTATAGTAGAGGATGTGATCAGATTTTAATGCGTCTTACTTGTAGCGTGTACCAGAAGGTGAGTGTGAGCGAGCTTGTGGTCTCGTTGACTGGGTAGTGGCCGGGGATACCTGTACAAAACATGATCATGTTGACTAAAGCCAGGAAGCTCTGCCAGTGATCCACCTGCTCCAACAGAGTCCTAGACAGAGAGGTGGGTGGAGGAAGGAGAGAGAGTGAGAGAAAGAGAAGAAAATTGGCAGCTGTTCAGTTGGGGAACAGGTATTTAATCAGTAGACACAGCAACACAAGAAAACTAGATACGGAGACGACACAGTGACACACGGGACATAATATTGCACAATTTGTTTCAGGGCAAATTAGTGTTGCAAAACTGGTTTCTCTTTTATAGTGGACTACTTTGTTTTGATTAGTTTTAAAACAGGTACCAGACATTATATGTATGCTTTAGATATCACTGAATCACAGATGTTAACTTTGACTTGATAAAATCATGACTATAAACACACACACACACACACCTGGAGTGGTTTTCTCCCAGTGTAACAGCGATACGGCAGATACCGTGGCAGGTCTCCATGTCTCCATTCTGAACAGCTTCTCTGAGCTGCTCTTGGAGGGCCAGCACTTGGGGAACCAGTTTCAGCAAAGTGTTCACATATCTATAACCCATGGAAACACAAACGTGGACAAAATAAAACAATAAACAAAAAAATTGACAGTCAGGAGTCGGGTTCATTGAAAGTAAACAAGCTACAACCCAACATAAAGCTGTACGAGCGAGAAGAACATAGCATGTGCACCCAGGGAGCCTCCACTGATGAATATAAAACTGACTCACATCGCTCACAGCTAGGTTGATGTATTTATTGCTCCTTCTCAAGACAAGTGTTCATTTCAAATCAAATATCAGCTCAAGTCAGTCCAACCTCTGATCCAGCACACCCACCCTAAAAAACCCACACATCTACCAGGGAACCAGAAAATCTATTCAAAGCTCCTGCTCAGAGCTGCGCTGCTGTCAGTTATTATTCTGTCTTCCTCCTGCTGTCTCAGCCATCTATAATTCCCTCACTCCGGCTAAAACACACACATGTGCTGACACACACACAAACTTACATAGACACATGGGCACACACGCTCAAACACATTCTGCAACACAAGCTCAGATCTGGTCATGTGACGACATCAGACAACATCCTCCTGTCATCCTTAATGACAGCAAGTGAAGGGGTGACATTTGGAGATGAAGGGCGTGCGTGTGCCTGAATGTCACTGAGGAGATTATGTGCATGTGTGAATGCTATAAATGTAAACCACATTATGTGTATGTCAGTCCCAGTGGGGTTTTGTGGTATGCAGGAGGAGCTTCATCTTTCATGAGAACATCGATAAAGACGTGGGTCGATGAATATTCATCAATGACACAGCAAGGTTGTGGGACTTCATAAAAGGAAACATATCAACCTGAAAACCTGTAACTCACTGTCTTTCTCTGAGGATTTTATCTGGGGCTGCAACTAACTATGTTTCACTTCATTTGCCTCAAGCTCTGGCTCTTTGCTGGTTAATGTGAAACACAACAGTAACAGTGTCACAACACAAACTTTTCACCACAGGCACTAGATTTAAAACTTGAGTATACTCATTAATTCATCTAGCAGTGATGCAACTGATCAGCACTGTGTGAATTTGTTTTGCAACAACTTGAATGTAATAAACACTCACTTACATGTAATACCCGCCCACTTCAACTGAGTTTATTATTTATTTGATTAATAAAACCCTCATTGATTGTTTCGGCATCAATGTAATCTCTTAAGGAACTGTACTAGCTGAACAAGAAAGTGTTGACAATAAAAAATGATGCTGATATTCCTGCTCTGCTCTGCTCAGCTCTGCAGGTTAAATGCATGTCTCATCGCAGCCCTGGGAAGCATTTATTATTCTAATTTCCTGCAGGACCCCTTTTGAGCCGACAAACCGGATCTCTGGTCCTGCGTTATGAAGCCACGTCCCCCTACTCAGCAGTCAACACTGACTCGGCCTTCTCAGGAGAGACCTCCACCCTGCTGAGATGGGATGTGTATGAATCTGGCCTCCATCTAATAAGCCCCTGTACCTGTGTGTGTATTGGCCTATATCCTCTGTGTAAGGCTGCCTGAGTAATCCTGTGAGAGCAGGGCCGGGACCGAGAGCAGTTTACTCTGAGTGAGTGAGTGACTGTGTGTGAGTGTGTGTGTGTGTGTGTGTGTGTACATGTGAGTGGCAGGCTGCACTCATGCACTCAGAAGATCATTCATTTTTAAACAAGGTGCTTTGCAAATGCAGGTCATGCACTCTTAGCTTAGAGAAAGCCGGAGTGGTGTGTATGTGATACAATTAAAAAGGCAGAATGGATTTGTACGTGTTTCCCTCATAAGAGATGACATTCTGGAGATTCCTCCGAGACTGTCTGCTGCAGTCGCCTCTCCTCTACTCATACTTGCCTGTCCTCTCCTCTTTTGCTCCCTGCCCTGCTGTTATACACTTTCTGCCTCCTTCCTGACTCCTCCTTTATTCTCTCCCTCCACCACCACCACCACCACCCCCCATCCCCCACCTCTGATCCCCTCTGCAATTACTGCAACACTCCGAGACAGGGGAAATGGGTTGCCTGGCAACAGGATGCAGCTGGACCAATAGGATCCCCCCAAATGAGTTGACTGTAATGTGTTTAAACAGAGGGAGAGAACAAGAGACAGGGAGGAGGGCTTAGTAGTGATGGCGAGAAGAGAAGGGAAAGGGGAGAGGAAGAGCACAAAGAAGCAGAGGCAGAGTGGGAGAAAAGATGAAATAGATAAAATAAACAGACAGCAGAATGTACAGATGGAAAAAAGGTGGGCTATGGCTTCCTAGAGGGGATGAAGGGAAAAAAACCTTATCACAGGCTTCTAATAGATTCATATCCCTTCCTCCTCTCTCATACCCACAGACACAACAAATACACTATAGGTAGTCAAATGTAAAGCGACGAATCACACAATGCTCTGACAAAGACAGAGGCCAAATGTCAAATGTCAAAGCCAAATCCAGAGACAGTACTAACGACAGAGTCAAGACTCCTGGGAGGATCTGACAAACACACTGGCGAACACACGGGGCAGTGAGACTGTAATCTTTTTAAATGGACAGTGATGAAAACAAGTAAAATTTGGGAAAGAAAATTTAGAAGAATCTCATCCCTCACTGACGTACTTTATCCCGTAGGAGTCCGGCAACACTTGCTGAGGCTGCTCTACCTGTAACTCTACTGCCATTAATCGTCTCTCCACCATCTGCTCTGCGTTATGTGAGTGTGTTAAAATTGACTTGTCAGCAGCAGCTTCACAGATCCAGGACCCGCTTGTCTGAGAAACAGTGCAGAGGTATGGAGGATGGAGCTTTCTTCTCTTTGCAGCGTCCCGTCACCCCCACCCCTCTCTCTAGGGGAGGGGTAATGGGTGCCTGCCATGTCTGAATCAAACAGGGCATGATGACATCTCTACCCTGCTCTGTAACCATAGCAACGCCAGCCAACCGAGAAATGCTGCTCTCCTCCCCCTGGCTGTCAACTTGCCCTGTACCAATCCCTCCCTCCTTCCCTCCATCCCTTCCTGATGCCCTTCCAGCGCCCACCCTGTCTGTTTCCTGCCCTCGGCTAATGCATCTTGCCCCCCCCCCGCTTCTCCCTCTCACTTCTCTGCCCTTCTACCTCCACTTTTGCTCCAGTGTAATTTCTCCAGTCAAAACAATCACAAGCTTTCATGCCATACTGTAGTATCGTTATTTCTTTTTTCAGCCTTTTCTTGGGGTTGGCATGTCAGCGTGAGTGCAAGCATTTGCTGGCGCACATTTGTACACACCTTTGGGAGTCAGGCTGTGAGATGGCGTTGACTATCGCCTCTACCGCTGTGTCGAAGAGCTCTGGGTCAGGAAGGGCACTGAAGCAGTCGTGCACCAGGCCTTCACTCTCGCTGAGGGGCACATCCAGCAGCACCCAGGATGACAGGCAGCGCAGCACGCGAGCTTTCACTGCCCCGGGGCTGTCCGTCCTTCGCAGCAGTTGCTGCAGTAAGGGACACACTGACCCCCACTCCCGGCCCAGGGCACCCCGAACCTACAGGGAGGATGGTAATGAGGGTTAGACTGCAAGTGTAATGCTCATGTGTGGTATGTTCCTCTGCTTCATGAGGCTCAAGTTTTTTCCCATACTTGTGCCAATGCACCACCTGTTCTTTTTGGCACCAATATGACATGTCACTGATACCGTATATTTTGTAAAATAGGAAACCTAAACCTCTTAAACATCTCAGTTCCCCTGTGAAATTGCATAATTTACATAATATATCAGGAAATATTCAGGAAAAGTAAAAAAGGCTAAGAACCTGACAAACGCTTCACCGTACTTTACTGCACTTGTACTGTAGACGCTCGACAATTCATCAATACATCTGTGCTAGAGACATTTTTATTACTACCTAAAAAAATGTACTGAGGTTCAATATCCGCTGATACAATGAAACAATTCATCCAAAGAAAGCCTATAATACTGGGCAAGTAGCCATTACCACCTACAGAGCAGGAGGACGTACCTGTCCTTTGCGGTACTGCGGCAGGCGGCTTGTCTGGAACTCCTCAGGCAGGACGGTGAGGAGCTCCAGCAATGCCAGGCAGCGTGCCCGCCCATCCACCCCTCCCCCCTCCTCTTGGAACACCCGCACCATCTCTGCCACTGCGCCGGGCCAGGCCTCGGGCATTGTGTTGAGTGCCAGAGAGGCCAGGGCCACACATAGCCGGGTGAGCACCATCTTGGAGCCAGAGGAGAAGCAGGCGATCTGGGAGAACAGCTGGGTCTTCAGAGACTCATACTGATCCGTGGGGATGTCTGACCAGTAACGAGAGATCTTGGTGTGAAGTGCACTCGCACCAAAGTACTGGATCTCTGGCACCTGTGAGAGGTGATAAGATGGATGCAAATTAAGCAAAATGATTTTTCAGTGTTTGTGGGTCTGCATCAGTGTTTGTGTGTACACTGTACCTTATCTGGGCTCAGTAGGGCCCAACAGAATTGCCAGGCCTGAGGCGAGACCTGAGCCTGCATTAGCCATTTCTGGGCCAGATTCTTGTTTTCTATATTGGGATCATAGTACAACTGGTGGAGAGCCTAAAAATAAAGAAAGAACAGATGAATTACAAAGAGAGAAGAGTCAAAGAATCCATCCAAGAATCTGTGGATGGTTAAACCACGAGGGGACTGAACAACTTTGTACATGTGGAGTTTATTTGAGAAACATTTTCAGTTACACGCCATACATTCACAGCAGTGGGTGTCAGAGATGACAGACTGGCTGAAAG
Organism: Datnioides undecimradiatus; assembly: GCA_008933995.1. Classification (NCBI taxonomy): domain Eukaryota; kingdom Metazoa; phylum Chordata; class Actinopteri; order Lobotiformes; family Datnioididae; genus Datnioides; species Datnioides undecimradiatus. Next base: position 18,482,597 of record WARS01000029.1, read on the forward strand.
AAGACTAATGGAGTCATTTGGGCTCCTTTTTGGAGGAAACAGTTGGTTACCTTGAGAAAAGAGCATCTTTTCCTACTCTCACATAGGCAAACACAGACGCATAGTAGACAGTTTACCTCGAAAACCTGAACAACGGAGAAAGCAATGACCTGAAAACAGCACTCTGTGAAGTACAGCTCTGAGTAATTTGAGTACTTGAGTGCTGGGAGAACAAGAAGGAGCAAGCCAAAGAGAAATGAGATAAAGGATGAGTGTGAGAGAAGGGAAATAAAAGAAGAGAAAAGGGAGCATTAATTAAACAGACACCTCTAATCCCGGCAGCGCCAGAAGAGAGGTTTAGGCGCTACTCTGCAAAAATGCCTGTTTTCTCTCCCCTTCTGTCTCACACAAAATACACACACACACATATACACATGTACATGCTCGCTGAACTAAAACCGCTGGCAGCCAGCACTAAGTGTCTGACAAGCAGCACAGGAAAAAAAAACTATTCAGCGAGCTTCTGATCCTTGTCTTTACCCCTGAAGCCTGCTCACATCAATTCCTTCACCACCAGTCATTCTCTCCTGTTTCTTTCTTCTCATTTCTTTCCCTCTATTCGCCTACAGTGTCCATCGTCCAGTTTCTTTCCACCCCTCAGCTCTTTGTCTTCACGTCAGCCCTCTTCTATAAATCTACATTTCTCCTCTCTCCCTCATCAGAGAGATTCGGCCTGTCAAATGAAGAAAGATGAATAAATCTGTAAAAAAAAAAAACAAAACCCACTATGGGTCACGAGGATGCAAGTGTGGCTGTGGAGAGGAACATCAATACAGAGTAAATGCCTACTAGAAGTCTCAGGTGGTGTTCTCTCCCTGTCTGCCATCCTGCAATGCAATTATCTGTCTCCGCTTACTGTACGAGACTCTGAACATGGCTGGTAGGGTGTTAATGAGCTGACTGTTCGCAGAGAGTCAGGTGGCATTTGTATATACGTGTGTGAGACTCAGCTATAGGTGCAGGTACAGTATGTTTAGCAGGTAGTGCTTGAGCTATTATTGTTGACTTCTTCTTAGCTGTCAATAGGGCTGGGCTGAAAATTATATCTTGGTATTTTTAGGTGAAATATATCCTGGTATTTCGTAGTAAGAGTGAGCCAAATGTTACATGATAAGTCAAAGCACTTTTATTAAAACAGGCTGAACCAAAAAAAGGCAAAGCCAGGGTTTTCTTCCTCATTGTACAATGTATCAACAGAATAAATAAATAACCTATATCTGTGGAGCCCTCTGTCAGGTGTGTACACAACAATAAACAGACTAGATTAATACTGAGTACGATTCCTTTCCTGCTGGTAAGAATACACATTTCTAAACCAATCTGAACCAAGTCCAAATAACGTTTGTCTTATTACAAAGCCCTTTTCACTGCAACCCTGAACACTAACCGAACATTACGCGCTCCCTAGTCCAATGTCTTTGTAATGTCCAATTTAGCCCATGTATGAATAGAGCAGGTCTCAGTAAGCGAGGGCACCCCCCACTTCCCTAAACCAAGTGGAGTATGCCTAGGAAGTGAGAATATGGCTTGTTTCGCATGCATGCTACACGCACGGTCATCACTGTAAAAAGCAGAAACAGGCATTGCGGGCTGTCATATGCTCAGTAGAACTCGACTAATACATCTGCCAATATTTGCCTACTGCGAACATATCGCTATAAGCATATATGTTCTTAACAACTGTTGAGCGCATCATACACAAAAATGCTTGTGGTAATATTTTGGTGTTATTACAAAGTTATATGAATATTTAACCAAAATATATTCTATAATAAGGTTATGTGTTTAGTACCTTTGCACAGTCATGTGGTTGCAAAATTGCAAAATACTATAAAAATTCACCGTAAGGGCTGCCATATTGGTAGCAGAGTCTGTCTCAAAAATCCCATATCAGTCAAGCTCTAAAGCTTAGGTTCTCTTCTAACTTATTTGTTAGGGACTGCCAGACGGACCATGAGTTTGGCCTTTTAAGAGAGGTGAAAGTCCATCGCTGTAAAGGAAAGAAGGGCGCTGGATCAAACAAAAACTCAAGACAAGAATGTGACATGATAAGCATGTCACCTGCAATTGCCGAGCACTAATTTAAAGGAATTGAAAGGAAATACAGCACCTACAGAACATTTTTCTTTAAATTTAAACTGATGAATATAGACAGCAATGTATGAGTGTAACAGGAAATAGGGATGCATTATTGTGCTGTGACTTTAAGTCTTTTTAAAGATCACTATCACGCCTTCATTCTAGAAAAGCATTAGCGTTAGGCTGTTTTTTCAGTCAGCTCCACTCTACCCTTTTTGTATAAAAGGCTGTGATATCCAAGTTCAAAGCAGCAGCAGATCATTACGGCAGACCACTGTGAGATCGCAGACCTCTCCTTATCCAATCCCAAACAGCACCACGTCTGTGTCTGAGCGTGTCTGTCCTTCCTAGGTTTATTATCAAAGCACACGACACAAAACAGTCTGTTCATTTTGCAGCTTTAATCTTCTCACAAAGAACCACCGCTTGTCTCCTCCTAGAAATCACGCCCAACATGCAGCAGTTATCTCAGCTTACTAACTCTAATTGTCCATTATTAATTGGTTCTTAAAAAAGAAAAAAAAAAGAATCACACACACAAAAACATGCAGATCCTTAGAGACAGAAGTGCTTATTTGCAGCCTAAGAAACTTATGCATCTGAGGCTACTAATTGCATCTACAGATGGTGGCAACCTGCCTGAACCACCTGGCTTCACCTGAGGATGGCGTGCTCTTGGCAGACACTGTCAAAGGTCATTAGCCTCCTCTACAGTCACTTTCCAACAGGAGGAGGAAGGGAAGATGGATGCAAGTGAAAAAAAACACAGCTCAGTTAGACAGATTCACCATCTGCTCTCACACAACCGCGGATTTAGTGTAGCTGGTACGTGCTTGTGTGCACACTACCATGCCCAGGAGAATAACTATAGTGTATGTTTTGTGCAGTGTTAACAAAGAACACCACCATACAAAATATCAAGGACAAATCAACGAGGCAGAGGCCATTATCCTTAAAATATGAGTAGCGAGTGCAAGGCAGGAGATGTAGATAAAGGGGAGTCTAAAGGGGGGCAGCCTTTATAATGTTTTTGGAAACTTTACAGAAATCTCTGCTTCCCCAGAAACGTATAAAGCAAGAGTCCACGAGCATACACACACTCACACTCTGGACGTGTCTCTGCACACTGTGTTCACACACAGCAGGTAACTGCATCTCCCGGCCATAGGTTCAGTGTGTTTTCAAGCCATCTGTCCACTACAGCGTCACACTCCGTGTCATCACAGTGATGGGAGGGCAGTGTTGGTGCTGTGCTGCAGAAGGCATCATCACACCGTTCACCCGTCATGACACTGTGCTATTATTGTGAGAACCCAAGACATGCAGAGGAATGATGATTAATGAGGGAACAAAGAAGAATAGTTTATGTGAGAGTGTGCGCGGGTGGTTGTTGACAGCACGCAGCCAAGACAGAAATTAAGAATACCACGTTGCCAATAGTGATAAAATCTCAGCTCATGAGCAGCAAACAAAACCTTGCACCAAGTGTCTCAACACTCATACCTCAGTTATGCAAACAATTTTCTTTTTCACTACATAATACAGAAGACAAATAACCCACGGTCACTGATTCAACAGATATGATATCATCTTCGATCCTGCTAAAATCAAATAAATAAAGAGAAATAAAACCAAAATGCTTGCACAAGGACATGCGCGTATCACGTAACCTGTAAGATGCATGTTCCACATTGCACCCATATATATTTCTGTCAATAGCTGAATTGGATTTGTCATCATGATCCTTCTTTTCCTTCTGAAGTAGCCTATCCGGCCAACACAAAACCACTCAATACACAATGTGTGATTTTGAAGTGTCAAATTCCCCTGCTATGCTGTGTATAACATTAGCTGGCAGGCTGAATCATGTCCTCGGCTTTTAAATGCCATAAAAATATCTAATAAGAAGAGCGGACTCTCTGTCACACACATCTTATACTTTACTCGAGCACAGATCCCAAAAAGCGGAGGTGCATATCATGCCAAGAGCCTGGGAGCTACGCAGTGCTGAACGGACCTCGACAGCCACGCTGACCTATGCCTGTGCTCTGTCTCTTTCTGGCGTTACAGTAGCTGTTTTGTCTCTGGGCAGAAATGCAAAATGACAAAATGCTGACAGCACATCGTTTCACAGCAAATGTAGAGCTGTGAATTTCCTCTAAAATCCACTTGCTTGGTAGACCGTGGTTCTACATGAGGCTAATTATCGACGAGTGGAAATGTAAGGCAGTATATGTACCCATTCATTATACACACAAAGATGCTGACAATGTGGTACTTTGTTTTGCAGACCCAAGATTGAACAAAGAGCTTTCTATTGGACACATACAAATGCTGGGCCAGGAACCATCATCTCCACCACCATGTATACAACAAGTGCACACTCTCACCATCCCACAGTACAGTGACAATTCTGCACTGGTGGTCTTTTTAATTAAAATGTTTTAGCTACTAGTTTCCCTCTCATCATCGTATGTATGAAGTGCAACTTGACTTTCTATAGATAGAATCATCTGCTAGTAGTGTGGATGTTGACAGTTACCTGCTGGCAGAGTGGTTAATAAAATTACCAACAAAAGCAACAACTCACAAGCTGATGTCCTGACACACACACACACACACAAATACGATGCTTACAAGCACACAACAATTCAAAAGAAACCTTTTGTCTCTCTTGTCTCTCCAGAACTAGTGTGGCAAGAAAAAAAGCTTACTCAAATAGTCTAAGTATACTTTCTAAATATAGCCTCAGAAGAACAAAATCTCATCAGTTTTGATATGCAACTGTTGTGTTGTTACAACAGTGCTCGTAGCCTTCGTGGGAAATGATACATCAGATGCTGTTTGTCTTGTTTCATCAGCTAATGAGATTACTGATAGCGCTGTACCACTCGGAGAAGGCTGGCTGCTTTAACAGAATCTGAAAATACATCTTAAACTGAACAAGCCAACAAAGTAGAAATTAGAGTCAAATATCGTGATATTTACGCCGTTCTGAAGGTCAGAGTTTAGTGGACAAACATACACTACAATGACGTCACAGATATTATATGTTTCAGGTAATCAAATTAATTACAATGTCTATCTGACAGCGGGCTCAGGTTATTTTTTTGTTGAACACTACGCACCATTCCTGCTCGCTTTGGTGAGCACTTTAGTATTTTGGTAAGCAAGGTTTCACTTCTACTGTAGAAGAGACACTTAACTTAATAAAAAATATCTAGCCAAAATTATACCAGACCACCTCTTTCTTCCCCTGTAAACATAAAACATAAACAAATGAGGAAGGAGATCATCCACAGGGAGAGAAGATCTTGCTGATAGTTTGTCATTCCTCTTCCTCTTTTATTACACAGCACCAGAAAGCACAGCATAAGACCAAGTCATTTCCCCACAGGAATGTGCTTCCCTCCCTCAAACCTGCCTCTAATCATTTCTGTCGCATTGCCAACCTCCTCTCACCCCCTCCTCTTTCTTTACTGGCACTATCACAGACATCGACCCTGGTCTGTCCCTCTCCTCCCTCCCCTCATCCCCCAATCCATCTCATCACATCGCCTCTGCCCTTCCACAGGAGCACCTTTCTCACTCTCTTCCCTCTCCATCCTTCCCATTGTCTCCCCACCCATCCCCTAGCGCCCAAGTCAGTGGCCACCCAGCAGGGAGATTCATCACAGCAACCTGGCAGCCACAGTCAACACTGCCAAACGAGCGCGCGCGCGCACGCACGCTTTAACACACACACTCACAATATCTAATCCAATGGAGGAAAAACAAGACCCAGACAAGCATTTTGCAATGATGGGGATGGAAAAGATTTGGCGGGGAACAACCTGTTATTTTGCTCTCATCAGATCATTCTAACTGAACACTTAACATTCATTCAAGACTTATTTTAAGACGAGGGGATGGAAGCGCGTTTTTCCTATATTAAAACACAGCAATTTCATCTCTCCGGACGAAATGAGTATGGCAAACACTGCTCTACAGCGTGACTGCAAGGCAAATAAGGCTCTTCTGATTTATGTCTTACTTGAAGCATAATCACTTCTCTTAAGTCCACGATCTCCCATCGCTATATGAGCTAACGAGTTGCTAACACGGACCGAATGGTCTGAAAACTCACCTTCTCTACGTTTTCCACCGTGAAGTCCAGGGCGTCCGGTGTGGCTACTATCCTCCCCGGCGTCTCCATATCTCCGCTGACACGGAGCTGTCAAATGATCAAAGAGGAGCAACACATTCAGGACCTGACAGCCATCGTTAAACTTCCCCTTAAAGACAGCACTACTCCCAACATATTTCCCAAAAATCAATCGCCATGTGTAAGTTAGCTAGACGATATCACAAATGTAGACATAAGGATGACACGAGAAGCTAACCGGCAAGCTAATGTTAGCTCACTTCACTCAAGAGCAGGCTAGCTGATGCTAACCGACACTATAGAGAAATGCTATAGCAACGGCTAGCCCCACCATGCTAACGTCGAATTAGCCAAGGTAGCAATACATGTAACTTGACGCTACCCTAGTCACAAATGCAGCCACGCGAGACAGATATACTATAATTTTCAGAGTTCGGAAGCATTATCAAAACAATGCCGTCTCCGTATATTATCTCTACGCTGTCTCGAGGACGGATATTTTCACACCTTTCTGTCCTGCGACGGTATGAGACGATGCTGGCAGCTCCCTGCCGCTTTTCTGCCTCTGCTCCGTCACCGGGAGCTTTTTTGCTACGTTCACGCACTGTGGGAAATATCTGAATCACAGCGTCACCGGCCAGTGGCCATTAATGTGAATGTAATTAAAACAGCGTTTTCCAAAGTAAAGGTGGCTGAAACATTAGCAAAATGTAATGGTGTGTATTGTTATTCGTTATGTCTTGTAAGTCTTTATAAAACAGCGCCAGCTCCATCCTATCTATGGTGAAATTATTTGTAATTTATGTATTTTTTGTAATTTATTAAACATATTATCTATTTGTAATATGTTTAAGCCAAAAGTGTATCAGAATGCTCCAGCTGAGCAACATTGATTGCAACATCTTCCCCTCTTCACATTATGAAGATACAGCTGGTGCCATGGTAAAAACAAAACAACCTCGAAATACCGGGGATAATTCACAACATGCGAACGGACTAAATACAGGCTATTCATGTGTGTATACCTCCCCCTGTGGGAACGTTAAAAAATAGCTTGTATACACACATTGTAATAAGCACACACACACATTTTATAAACACGACTTAACACTAAGTAGCTAATACTTTCTTTGTGTTTTCAGTATTAACCCCTTTACCAGCAGCTACGTGTTAGATGCTCTGTAAAGCACACACACACACACAGTGGCAGACCGTGCACCACATAGTTGCTACCAGCGAGCGTGTGTTTTGACCAGTACAACACTATAATAACCTGCTCGGCTCACCTGCAACAGAGTTCAGTCACACATCAACAGCAACAGATTTATAGAAATACACATCAAAAATCTTCCAAATACACATCTGGCCATTCAGGCATTCATGTAATTCGTGTACAGCATAGGTAAATTATACATTTCTAATAAGCCGTGGATCGTGTTTGCCATGTAGTGCTCTTCTGCACACACTGGTAAGTGCCAAAGAGGGAAAATATATGACCCAATGGCCTATATAAAAGCAACCAATTAAACAAGAGCACGGCAGTGTTGTGGAGTCGAACCATACTGGGGTAAAAACACAAAAACATAACATTACCACTGAACGAGCAGAGGAAGCACCGTGTCACGCAGAATGACGCAAATGTCAATAATATGCTCTGTGTAAGTGATGAATATCTTGCTTCTCCCTCCCAAACAGGCCCATAGCATGACACAATTTCCTTTTTTTTTTTTTTTTTAAATTTCATAGTAGTTCCAAGTAACTTAAAAGACGTGAAAACAGCTAATTCCTTCCAAATGTAGTTAATTTCCATACAAAGATAAAATATAGATGTGAGCAAGCCGTTCGAACTTTGGTCCAGTGGCATTTCTTACATGCTGCAGAGAGGCATTTCAGTATACTGTAGCTCTCACACCCTTATCCCAACCGTACTCTCGCTGTTTCGCAAGACGAGAATCAGCTGTAGACCAACAGCGCCCCCATGCGCCCTACCGAAGACATTACAGTAAAACGCCCAAGAAAGCGCCAGTCATGCACACAAAAAGTGAGCATAATCCAGTTTTATCAGGGCAAATCATGTCAAATACATTAAAGAAAATGTATGTTTTTAATCGTCGACCAGTACAGCCTCACGTGTGATAAAGAATCCGTGTTGTCTCAGTTGTACATGTGGTTCTATTGACTGATTAATTTATTCTACTGCGTACAAACACACATTAGCCTATAAATTACGAAACATTGAAAAATAATTATTAATTAACTGAACAAGTTCATACATAAAACAGGGCCACTGTGTTCTCTGCACTCACAACTAAGTCAGTCAGTCGAAAAGGGTGGACAACTTAAGAAAACGGTATTTGTTTATACATATTGAGACTGTCAGGGGTGCTCGACTCGTAGCTTGTGTCAATGCCCTCCTATGGGCCTTGATTATGTTGTAGTTGCAAGGCTGTCTGTTGTTTTGAAATACTTGCCCTTACGTGCTGTGTGGGAAGGTGTCAGTCTTTGTACTGTATAAGCGTCATGGCACCGAGTCAGAGCCACTGACTATTTTGAACAGGGAACACGTGGCACTGTTTCTGGAGAGAGAGAGGGAGAGAGAGGGAGAGAGAGAGACGGACACACTCCTCCTTCAGACCCTCCAGCCACGCACACATTGGCAGAGCTGCTGTCCGCAGTGGGGAGAGTACAGCACTGTGCAACTGCCCGGGATTTCTGCAACCACTCGGTTTAAAGTCTGAGGATCGGACGGAGAGCGCGAGAGACTGAAGAGTCCCGCGAACACACAAAACGAGACGAAACGGCATTTGCCCTGATTTGTTTTCTAACTGTGTAGCCGGAGGACAGAGATGATGGAGACCAAACTCTGGGTTGCCCTTTGTGCGCTGCTGCTGGCTAACTTGGGATCAGCTGATCGCGGCAAGTAATGTTCTGTGTTTACTTAAAAGAGAACAAGTTGTTTACTTAATCTGTTGACTTTGAATTTCCGGTTTGATCAATTTGTGCTACAAACGGTTGTCATAGTGGTTTATGTTCATAATGCTGCCCCCAACACACACACACACACGCGCGCGCACACACACTTTCTCTCTCTCTCTCTCTCTCACACACACACACACACACACACACACACACACACACCAGTCTCACTTATTTCTAGTCACTTGTAATGAGATTACAAGTAAACTCCTGTTACACCAAAGTGAGGCTTGAGTAACAACATGTCACTTCCTCCTTTAGATCAGAGGTGTACAAACCTCTCTCCGGTCTTCAGTTGTCTTCAGTCAAGCAGTGTTTCACGCTGCTCTCACTTTATTTCAAATCACAGCTTAATTTTGAAATTATCTTCCAAAACGGAGCCTCTGCAGTTTGTTTAAACAGACTCACAGTTTCGCATCACCCCCCCCCCCCTTTATCGTCTCTTCCTCTTTCTGCTTGCAGTGCAGTTGCACACCTCTCACACATCCTGTATTTCACTCCTCCCGCTTTGTCTCATACCTGTTACCCATACACTTTCTTGTTTTCCGCTCCTCCGTGTCCCCATCCTCCTCTACTCTTTCTCCATCAGCTCCTCACACATAAAAGGAAAATGAGACTATTGACATTTGAAAAGATTTTATCGGGCAGACCTGTCCCATCAGCTCCTCAAGCGAATAGAAAACAGCCCCACTGCAGGACATTTATTGGCTGTAAATGAGCAGGGAAGTATATTGTGATAAATGACACCTCTAACTATGTGCAGCAGCACACTGTCATTTCACTGGGTTCATGCTAATTGGCTTGCCTCTGTAGTACAGCGCAGCCTTTATGAACAGATTTTAAAGCAGCGCAATGACAGATGGTTCAGTTTTCACAGTGTCCAGACTTCATACAATAATTATATATCATTATAATCATATCTATTATATTACAAAGACTTTATATATACATGGGGGTATAGGGTTGTATTTTTTATAAAGTATAGAGATGAAAACAACTCCAGGATGCTAGTCAGAGGACTTTTGACTTGTATTCAAATATTTATTCACTCTCTTGTTTCTGTTGACTCATGAATCAAAGAAAGGGCAGAAATGGCCGTTTATTAGCATTTTCAATACGTGCTCAAGCCTTCAATTACTGTCCAGGAAAAGAAACCCCTCTGAGCTGAACATTTAAAAATATCCAGCCTCCCTGTGTTCTTACATCTCATGCAGTCAAAAGCCTTTATTTGTTGTTTCTCCTCCTGACTTAGCTGCCCTCCTTTCTAACCAGCTAATCACATTTTTAAACAGTTATTCATTGAAGAACCAGGATCTTACTTGTCTCATCCGACAGTACGAAAAACTTAAAAATAACATTTAAACATCTAACGTAAAACCTGTTGGTTATGACTCATGTAATAAAAGACTGAGTTAAAGCTTAATTCAGTCATATATTGTCACATTTCTTTTGTTTTTACCGTGCTCTAGTTGAAGGTGAAATCTATTCCTTTTTATCATTGGTAATATAATTATTTATGAGCTACACCTTTATGTAAAAGTGTCCTTTAGTTCTTCAGGTTGGATGTCTCTAAAATTGTTAAAACGAGGAAGGAACTGTCTTGCGTGAGTTGTTATTCACTGAGCCTGGAACAGATGACAAAGCCTTTTGCTTACAACATAATGTTGTATGTAATTAGTTTACAGGTGTTTCATCACTGCAACAGTATAACCAGTGTCTTATAAGTCTATGTTGGCTTGGGCATTTGTATTGTCGTTACTCAGTAAATTATATAACAATATGATTTACCAGCTCTGTTGAATCTAGGCTCTCGCATGTAGCATAATAAGACCAACGACTGGAAAAGAAGATGAGAGGTTAGATGTATGACATGCAGCTTGAGAGGTTGCATGGCAGTCTGCAGTAAACATCTGAAACAAGTGCAGGTGAGAAGGCTAAGGACGGTGTGCACAGAACCGCCTCCAACCTTTTCAGATGCAGTTAATGGGAAAAGCTTTTTAAAACGATCCGTGCTGTTGTCTCAAATATCACAACGAGCTGGATTTCACAGCGGCAGCGAGGCAGGTTTTATCACAGAAGGTATTAGTGACTGCAGCTTTCAGCGTCGAGTGCTCGCAGAGAAACGGTTGGCCGTTCCTCTCGCTGGCGGGGTCAAGAAGTGAGCAAGAGCTGCTTCCCCAGGTACATGCAGCCTCGCCTGAGCGATTGCTAGTGAGAGCCTGTAATATCTGGAGTGAGAGGAGTGTGCAACAGTGTGAACAGTGGTCGTCTTTATAAATCTGCTCTGGACACACACACGCACAGGCACACGTATATACAAAAACAGACATAGTACTCCAGCGTTTGACCCAAGCAGCTCTAATGGAGCTAAAGTGAGGGAACAAGGCCAGCATTATACATGAGTGTGTCTGTTTTTGAATCATTTAGAGTTCAAATAGGTCTTTCTCTCTCTCACTCTCTCTTGCTTTGTCTTCATCCTTGCCTCTCTCTCTCTCTCTCTTTGTATGTGCTGATGAGCTGTGTGAGTGATTATGGAGGTAATGAAAGGCATCATGGCAGTGTGTTACTGAACGGTAATGACATTACATTACATTAGTGCTCTGGTCTTTATCACAGGGAAGCAGGTAGAAAACAGAAACGGAGACTTGTACAGCAGTGCAACACAGATCAGGACCGGGAGGGGAAAAGAGAGCAAGAGAGACTGAAGGTCTTCATTAAAACGACATTACTGTAAAGATCAAAGTCAGTGTTAGGCAAAGTAAAAATCTGAGTCAGCCCTTATCCGTTTTATTTTGTACTCTGAAATTATCTTTTACAGAAATGTTGCTGTGTTGTGCTTTGTTGCAAATTTTACAGTACAATTCTACAATGTTTTTATGCAAAGCGACAGGTACAGCACAAGCAAAGATGTAGTAGGAAAAGCAACGTGGACAAGTGCTAAGAAATGTTTTAAGCCCAGCAGGACCAAGGCGTCACCAGGTAGCGCTGAAGACGAGTGTTTTGTGTTTTTATTAAATTCTCTGGACAGTTTTGTTTTCTCCAGCTTCTAAAAACAACTTCTGAACAACCAGATGAGGGAAACGTCACTCTCTTGTGGAACTGAAGGTGTCACGAGCAGCTTCACTGTTCTCAGCGGTGTTAGTAACCACCAATATTAGGGAAACTGCTCACTGTTCAATACAATACTGTGGATGCACTGAGCATGTAAAAGGCTCCCTCCCTTGCTGGAAAAAAATATGCATAGTCACATAACTAAGTGTATACATTGTTTTAATAATTGTTATTTGGATAAACACTGAGTGTTGCTGACTAATATCCTCTGCACCCTGTCTGTTGTCTTAAGTTTACTTGCAATAATGAGCAAATAGTCTGGAACAACACTAGAGATTGACTATTATCCAAACTGTCGTTCTCCTTGTCAGATGGCAGTGAGGCGACTCCCAAGTCTCCAGCTGCAGAGTCTAAGCCTACCTCAAGCCTGAACCCCATCATGCGTGCTGTCACTCCACCTTCACCAAATGTCACAAATGCAAGCGCAGAAGTCACCAGCAGTTTAGGCAGTAACACAACTACCGTGGCACCTGAACCAAAGAAAGAAAACGGTAAGTTCGCAACTCTGCATTCTTAATCTAGTGTAACTCACTGATCTGAAGCTGTGTTTATTGTTTTACGTCTGTTTGAGGTTTTGTCACACTTCATAAAGATTTAGTAGGGAGCGCAGCAGCAGGTGGCTCACAGTTTAGCAGCTATATTTAACAAAGTCCTTATCTCTGTTTTCCACGTCCAGAAGTGGGCCACAGAGTGAGTGGCTGGGTTTAAGTGTCGGAAGGCATGCCACGAACACAGCGTAGCAGAGACGGAGAGCTCAGTCTAGTTGACTTGTAACAGAAACACTGGAGCACATAGTAGGGGGGAGGAAATGAGATGGTGTTAGATAAAAGTAAAAGAAGATGACTGAGTTAATTAAATAAGGTGCAGTCCGTTGGGAGTGCAGTGGTAAAATATACGGAGGGAAAAGTTTGGTCTGAAAAGATACAAATGGGGAGGAGAGAAGTGATTAAATGCTGTGTGACTTTTCACAAGTGGGTGCGAAAGGTAGAAGTGAAATAGTCCCCCCTGGCACTCTCACACGCAGCAGAACTGGTTCACAGATTAGACTCATAAACCTCCACAGGCTGGGCACCTTTTCATGCACTTTTTTATTCAGTGAAACTGAAACTGGAAAACTTTTTGCATGTACAATACTCTAAGGGTTGGCATCTCCGAGAGTTCTGTTTGTTTCATGTCCAGGTTTTTAGAAATTTGACTTTTAGTTTTCTGCCTCCACCCAATACAGCTGAGGTAAACTGAAATTATATGTGTGGGTCTCTCAGCCTTGAAAACTCACACAGCCGTGCTAACCCTCCTGTGGTGCTTTGAGATAAACGCTCATATCAGCACTGCTACGCGACATGCTCACAATGACAATGCTAACATGCTTGAATGTGTACCGTCATTTTTAGATTTAGTAATGATAACGCAGGATAAAAAGCTGCAACCTCATGGTTCTCAGGAATCACTGAAGTAACAATGATTTCACCTTTGCTGACCATGAATATTTCGCCGTGAACTACAAACATCAACCTCATGATGGTGCCGGGGCAAATGTCAGGGGCTCAACAAAGTGTTGGACTGATCAATGATGCCCTTCTTTGGGCCACACTGATAGCAAAACTGATAGCATGGCCAAAAATCAACAGCAATGTTTGCTTCCAGAGAAAAAAAACCCCCACTCTTTTATTAATAATTTAGTCCACAGGGACCTTTTCTTGGTTAAAAGCCTCCAGTTTTTGTATCATTTTCAATTCACTGAGCACTACAAACAAAAATCAGTTTATGTCATTGTCCTGGGTTTGGAGCAGAATTCTCTGTCAGGAATTATCCTTAAAAACTGAACAAAAAAATATCCGTGTACCAATAAAGAAAAGTGAGAAAATGTGTTCATTTGTTATTTGGAGAAACAGACCCTTTAATGCCTCACACACTGTATTTATGCACTTACAAAACTATATTGCTATATTGCACCATGAGTATCATAAAAAGCATTTCTGCAGAATTACAGTATTTTTATGATCATGTGTTTCTCTTTCTGTAGGTACGAGCACTGGCTCTCCATCAGAGGCAACCAGTCCTGAGAAGAACCAAACACATCAGTCGACAGCCCAACCACCAATTCCTGCTTCTGAGAGCCACGCCCCCACCTCTCACATCCCCCTTAGCTCCACCACCATCAGCTCCACACCACTCACAAACATATCACATAATGCTACATTTCCACCTCCTGACTCCAATTCAACATCAAACAAGCCCACTCACAACCAAACATTCACTCCTGGCTCAACACCTGAGCCCCCAAAACCAGACAATACCACCCATAACACCAGTGTCCAGTCCAGCACAACATCCAGCAGCAGCTCCTCTCAAGAGCCCCACAGCACTGAGTCGCACACACTCACAGCGCTGCAGACCACCGTACAGCCTGACAGGCATTCTGAGACCTCGACCGCGGCCCGCCAAAAGTCTACAACCTCATCGCTGAACAGCTCCACCACCCAGGCCAAAGCCCATACAGAAACCCCCTCCCAGCTCAACGTTGGGGGTGACAGTAAGTGCATAATATCTTCTGTGTTGGTGAATAACTTTGCTCTGGATGATTTACTGCCTTGATATTGACAACAAAGGCAACGCTGTTCTTTGTTTACCAGCACAAGCCAGTTCCCGCGTCAACACGCGCACACACATAAACACACACCACGCACATCTTCTACGAGCACTGTCACCACCAAGCACTCCACAATCATGGCTCTGTTTGGAAAAGGGACAGAGGCAGTCATGGGACCCGAGGCCTCAAGAATGCTCTGTTTTCCTTCTTTCTCTGACTGTCTCAACCTCAGTCTGTCTGCTAAATGATTTATATATTTACAGTATATGTTATTTAGCTATACATACATCACTTTTTCCACCTTAAGTGGACTTTTTGCTAGATTTCAAAAGAGGGAAACGCTAATTAACTCATCTCAGCTGACCAGCCTGCTTGAATACAGTTAAAATATAAAATTTCTTTCTGCTTCTCTCTGTGTGGTTTTATTAGGCCACGCTTGGCACATTGCCTCTTTCCATTAGCCAGAGGAACAGGGAGCATTCGCTGCTCTGTGGTTGTTGTTACTTTCAACCAGAGAATATAAAAAAAAACAAAAAACAGCTCCGTTTACAAAATTTTCTTCCATAGCAACACATATATACAAAATACGCTGCCAACAACTCCTCCTGCACAGAAACTTACCAACACAGATAGGTCAAGGGTGATGATGTTGTTAGATATTAAACCGCACACTCAGAGAAAACAGTACAGTAACATTTTGCACAATATAAATGTCTTGATTCAAAATCTAAAAAACAAATCTTAAAATCATGCCCTATAAATAAATTTAGTTGCTCAACAGAGAGCCCAAGTGCAGGCAAGCTTAACATCACCATCCTGTGTTTGACATTTCTGTCCGGAGCAACATGATAAACTCTTAGACTCATGCTGCTGTTGGGTCTATATTTAGCTCCAGTCACAGCTTTACGTAACAGTTTAAGAGGTTGTAATTCTACTGTTATCACCATATTAAGTCATTGTTAAAAAAACATATTTAATAGCGCACTGCCAGCCTGGTTACTTAGTCTGCAGCGCATTGCGAGGAGGAATATACCCTGCTCAGTTATCTCTCGTATTTGTTTCAGCGATGATGAACCATGAGGCTCCCACATTGGACCCTCTCCTGGCTGGCCTGGTGTCAGCCTTCATCGTCACTGCTGTCATCATTGCTCTGCTCCTCTTCCTCAAACTGCGCCGAAGAGACAACCGACCAGAGTTTCGCAGGCTACAGGAACTACCTATGGTACGTCCTTGACACCTAGGCAGCACCTCGATTTCACTTTCACTGCACAGTTCCTGCTAATGGCTTTGTTCATGTTAATAAATCATCAATACATAACCAGAATGGTTGGTTTCAGGTCTTTACACTAAGCTAAGCTAAGCTAAGTACTTGCTGGCTGTTGCTCTGTATTTAAACAGACAGAGGACATGGTCAGCCATAACACTCAAGTGGGCTGAAGTGTTTAAATAATGCTCAGTAGATACCCCAGCAGCAGCAGCAGCCCGAACAGTTGCCACAAAGGAGGATGGATCCATGCTTTCGAGTGGTTTATACCAAAAGCTGCCCTTATATCACCTGAATGTTGCAGCGGAAACTGAGTTTCATCAGACCAGGAGATGTTTTTGCGCTCTTTTATCGTCCTATTTTGGTGAGCTTGTGCCAACTGTCGCCTCAGTTTCCTGTAATTGGTGTTTATTTGAGTTATTGTCGCCTCTCTTCGAGCTCAAACCAGTCCTACCGTTCCCCACTGACCTCTGTCATCAATAAGACATTTTCTCCCAGAGAGCTGCTGCTCGCTGGATATTTTCTCTTTTTCAGACCATTCTCTGTTAACCCTCAGAGATGGCTGTGAATGAAAATCCCAGCAGATCAGCTGTTTCTGAAATACTCACTGAAGAACCCTGCTTCTTTCAAAGTCACTTAAATCATCTTATTATTTTCTGTTTTGATGGTGGGTTTGAACTCAAGCAGATCTTACTGACCATGTCAAAATGCCTCCAGAAAAGTGGATTTAGTTGCCGCCACATGATTAGATATTTGTTAACCTGCAGATAAGCAGGTATACCTAATAAAGTGTCTGGTAAGTATTAGAACTATTAGAAAGTGGTATAGCAAATCTGTGGTATTGTATAAAGATTGAGCACATGAAGGCTGTGCAAATAAGTGCACATGCTTGTATGTAATATGTTTATTAGCATAATTAGTTTTTCCATTTTTTGCTGTGTAGGACGACATGATGGAGGACACACCCTTGTCCATGTACAGCTACTGATGGAGGCATAATGGACATTGTTGGCGCCCAAATACCCTTGAATCCAGGCTCGTGCTGCAGCAGTTGTCGAACCTGGTCTCTTTCTTCCTTAATTTGCACCAAACCGAAAGATTTCTGGGTAGGTGTGAGCCAATTTCTGGATTTCTTTCATTTATCTAGATTACTGACATGTAGGAAAAGACACGATTGAAGCTGCAATGGACAATGAAGATATCACACACATTGGGGGTTTTTTTGGCTAATTCGGTGTCTGCAATTACAAATTAGGCCAACGCCCCATTTAATACTGTATGCTTAATACTTTTTCAGCCTGTTACTTGGGGTATGGAGGTTGTACAATAGATTTTGATTTACCTAGAGTTGAAAAGGGTAGGTGTAAAGCAGGAAGCCACATCATCAACTCTATCCATCATTTGGATGGTTCACATCGGGACACAGATTCAGATGGTCCTGCGAGACTCTTATCTGGGGGCACTGGTCTAACCTCCCTGTTATCAGTTAGCGTTACAAAGAAAAGTACAACTCTGGCAGTCTGAGAGGCCAGAGAAAACAAAGGAACATAACAAAATGCCTGATTATAGTGTTAAAGAGGTTGCACTTTACTTTGTCAGGAGTGAAAAAACAAAGGAATATTTTTATGTATGAGAAAAATTTTGAGTTTTGTGTACATACATAAGTGCAGGCATAGGAGTGTGTATGTATGTTTGTAGGTGAGAGAGTCTGTTAAAGGTGCATGTATGTATGGATTTTTTGAAGGCATGGCTGGGGATATTTAAGTGTTTTCTATGTTTGTTTTGGGGGGTTTTTCAGTTTCTGTGTTGAAGGTCCTACTGCCTTATGGGCTCATTTTGATATGTGCAGTGTGTGTTTTTTGTTTCTTTCCTGAGGTCTTGAGTACAGGAGAGAGTGCCTTATACAGTAGAGGAACAGCTCTTATTGTATACTGTGTTTATATTCAAACCTATTAACGTCCAGATTTTCCAGTCAATTCCAGTACAGGCACACACACTCTGGTCCAGGTGGCTGTTACAACTTGCCTGTGTTTGAAGACTCGCCCTGAGCGTGTTCACCATGAGGCACTCACTCAAACAATGACAGTTTCAGACTGAAATTGGCCAGTGGCCTTTCCACACAATGTTAGCATTGTCCTGTGTGTTGTAAATACTACTGATGATTGCATCATGCAAAGACAACTTTGTGAAACTCTTCATCTAAGTCGCTGCTTTAGCATTCACAAACATTGAAAATGTTACACGGACCGACCTGATGGCACCTTGTTCTCTCAGCAAGCTCTCAGCTCAAGTTCACAAAGTTGCATTGATTATGCTCTGTATCGGCTTTGCTCTGCAAATGTGCAGGAAAATGTGAGTCGAAGTGAGACATTTACAAGAAGACAGAACAGCCCACGTAAACAGAAATCAGCCGGAGCTAATATTTGTGTTCACAAATTGAAGGCAGGAGGGATGAAATTCAATAGACATGCCCTCAATCATGGTTTGGAACCCTTGTTTTTTCTTTCATCACACATCTGTACAATAAATTCTAAATTATACACCATCTGACTTTGGTGTTGAAAATGTTAAGTATCCTGACTGCACAAATGAGGCTTTGCTGCCAGATGCGGATTATTTGACTTGTCTATGTTTTATGATTAAAAATATTTTGAGACCATTCTCTTATTCTTCTTTTACTGCTCCTCCCATTCGCCAATTCAGATCTCTGTTATTGTAAACTGCACCAAAAACAAAAGTGCTATCAGAGCACAACAATCATCTTCAGGCCCAGCTACTAAAAGTTAAGCTCCTCTCTTTCAGCTTTTACAGACTTTTATTGTTGGAGTCAAAACACTTTCAAACACTTTACAGACCAACAATGAATGAATCAGCGCACTGCTTTACAGCAGCGTCACTGCACAATACTTGGCAAAAGCAATAAAACTGCAGTAGAACGGTCTGATTCACCAGCCATTATCTGGCCACAATAACAAATAAACGAGCCTTTTCTTCATTAAATGTCTCTTTAACAACAATATTAACAGCTATACAAGGACGGCGTGTTTGTTTAAATACTGCCATTGTCTACTCTGTGCCATTCACTCTCACTTAAGAGGGCATTTTAATGCTACCCATTGACTCGTCAGATGAGTTGCATGTCGTCTGTGTTCACTTTCACCAGACAATCCACCCAACCCACACCTCACTGAGCACCTAACCTGCTCTCCAGCTTCCTTGCAGCTCTGCACACTCTGGTCTGGGATCCACAATGGGGGGTGTCTGGATGCTGAAATATTTAACAGCTTGACACCAAGCTTGGCACAGTATGACTCATGTTATACATGGCAGCATAAAGGGACTGTTGACAGTCTTAACTGAGCTCTGTGTGTATATGTAAAGACATCGCAGTGAAGGCTGGTGGGGTGTTGGTGCTAATGTGAATGGATTTTCAATTATTCTCTTTCTTTCCTCTCACTCACTTCTCACTGCATTACCGGGAATCAAAACCTCACCCCTCATCAGATTCTGCCTGGACAGATGAGTACATTAGGTCAGGAGGAAAAATCCATTACGCTGTTTCACTGAAAAGCAAGCTTACATATAGTTTACTGTTAGTGCAACAACTCAAAGCTTACATTGAATCTTTAACTGATATTATAAGCCCAGTTCACCAAAGTTTTGCAACAAGACAAATTGAAATTTGCAAATACTTGCAATTCACCGTTCTGA